>QUSF01000031.1:1158359-1217087 GCA_003676055.1 Chloebia gouldiae | reverse complement strand
AGAAGGGAAGGAAGGAGAAGGGAAGGAAGGAGAAGGGAAGGAAGGAGCCAGTACCACTCAGGGCCTGAAAAGCAGAGATGGAAAATTCCCAGTGAATTCCAAGCCCCGTGTGCTCACACCCAGCAGTGAAGGAGGAGGTGACACCATGCCAAGAGCTACCTGGGGAGTTTGTTTTCCATCTGTCCCCACAGCTGCAGCCCTGGGCCAGTCCCCCACGGGATGGGACCTTTGAGCACTGACACTTTAACCCCAGTCCAGCACTTGGGGTTGATTATTCATAAATCTTCCCCTCAAGTTTCATTTCAAAGCCACTGTGAGCTGCAGGAAGCCCAGAGAGAGGCAGATACGTGCACAGCAACACTCCCCACACTCTAATTACAGCCTTTGCAGATAAATATTAGTTTTGAGAAGTGAATTTTAAAGGTTTTTAAGCAGTGCTCAATGCTGGCTGTGCTTCTGTGCAGAACATGCAGAAGTTCAACACCCAAGTGCACTGGAGGGGAAGAACAAGGAAATCAAACTCAAGAGTTTCTGGAGGGCAGATAAAAGCCTGGCAGCAGAGTCCCAGCCCTGGATTTGCAGTGCAGGTGGCATTAATGGCACTGGGGAGGCTCTGCCAGGGATTTCCTGGGATTTCCTCTGATTTTCAGCAGCTGCAGCTCCCTGAGCCAGGGACCCCAGCCTGGAAGGACACACAGACCTGTGGCTTGCAGCCTTGGAAAGGAAAAGGGTCTCTGCTCTGTGTTGGGTTGAAATCAGTATTTTGGCCAGTCCCAGTGCATAAAATATCTCACTTCATGTACCCCGGGGCAAGGACAAGGGAAAATGTCTGTCTCAAAATCCTTTACATCTTGGATTGATTTCTTTAAAGAGGATTCGCTAAGAAATAAACATTGTGACTTCAACTGCCTTTAATTCCACCCTCTCAGCACTATTGCTGTGAAACAATGAAAACTCTAATTCCTGCTCTTCCCCAAAGTCGTCATTTGGTCTCAGGAGGTGGTCGGCAGCTCAGAACAAAATGTCAGTGTCACAACTTCACAGCTCCAGCCCGCTTTTGATCAGATCTGGGGAGTGAGAAGAGATGCAATATGCTCCTTCCTTTACTGTCACCACAGAGTATTCATTAGCTTTAATTATTTTTTAGGTTCTAAGGGGAACCATTAAAAAAATTAATCACAAATGGAAGGAGCAGCCGCTGTATGTGGCCATAAAAAGACAATAAAGCATTTTAGGATCCACATTGGTTATGATTTACACTCCAAACAGGACCAGAGGTAGCATATGGTGATTGCCATAAAGGAACATTTATTATAAAAACACAGAGATTTATCTCCCAGCTTGGTTGGATACAGCAAGTTACATTAACTGACTTTCAAATTGTTGTAATACCAGAACCGGGGGAAGGTTGTACCAAGCCAAACCTCAGCTTGTTTTTCCTACAAATCCATCCTTTAGCAGCCTGTTTTCCACTGTTCCTGCTGAGCTGCTCCCGGCCCTGGATGCAGGAGGGGTTTGGACACAGGTCAGCTCCTGCTCTGGGGCACCAACTCTGTCACCAGCTCTGGGCCCATCTGTGGCTACCAGAAGGGGCCACCTCTGACTCCAGCACTGGGCTCCACGTGCCCAAAAGGAGCTTCCCATCAGCTCAAAGTTTGCTTTAATTTCAGCATCTCAAGCATAGTAAAATATCTAATTAATAACAACAAGCAGGGTGTTTTTATTGTAAATAAGAGAAATAATATGTAAAATTATCCTCTCTGTTCTCGCTGGCTGAACACAGGGAGGAACATCAGAAAAAGCAGGAATTTACAGCAGAGACACACCTCCAAGAAGGGGAAACAATATTATAGGGTGTTCCTATTTAAATCTGGATTAAAATAATGGAATTTTAACACCTTGAGGAACAGGACAGAACACACCCATTGGGGGAGAGGTGACACAGGGCTGGCTGGATGCCATGCACAACATCAGTCTCTGCTGCATTTCAATCCTGACACCCACCAGGGAAGGGGCTCTGGGGGCACGGCCAAGTTCTGCTTCCAGGGGCTCTGAAGGGAATTCTGAACTCAGCACTAACGGACTCAATATGGAACTGCCTCATTAAATAACCAGAAATAAAGGAGTGTGGATGGCAGTGACCTCTCCTCTTTTATTTACTGTCCAATTCAATATTTTTAATTCTCCCAATCCAATCCAGAGCAACCTACACCAATATGCCTAAATGTCAGCACAGGCACAATCCCTGCTGGCACGAGGATGCTGCTGGGGTAGGGCTGGTTTTTGGGAGGCAAAGCCAAGGCTGAGAGCAGGGACGGGGAATGTCTCACCCCTGCCTGTGGTTCAGGATTAAACCATCACACCTTCCTGCTCTGAAAAGTTCCAGTGCTGAGGGTGCCCCTGCTGCTCCTCCTGGCTCTGCAGCCTCCTCCTTTCCCTCTCCGGTCTGATCGTGTTTGAAGCCTGGGAGGCAAAAAGGTCAAAGCTGTGAAATAACTGCGGTCTCCTCCTCCTTCCCTTCCCTGCAGCTCAAGGGAAATGCAAGGAGCAGGCTTCCAATTCCTCTGAAGGATGGGTAATTGTTCTGCTCACCCTTCCCAGAGAGGCAGGAGCCACTATCCCATCCCCACAGCCTCTCCTTGTCCTGCACTGAACTTCTTCATGCTCAGCTCTGCTGACACTCAGCTGGAGGCAGAGATAAAAAAACATCACTCATGGGTCCAACCATCAGCCCAGCAGCACCACGCTCACCACCAAACAACACCCTCAGGTCCCACCTGCAGGTTTTTAAAACACTTCCAAGGAAGGTGACTCCACAACTGCCCTGTTCCAATGCCTGACAACTCTCTCCATAAGGAAATTTTCCCTCATACCCAATCTGAACCTCCCCTAAAAAAACATCAGTTTTGGCCTTTCCTCCAAAACAAACAAAACAAACAAACAAAAAAAAACCACAAAAACACAACCCTTCACAGACAGACAAACCAACAAAACCTTCCATAAAAATGGTCCAAATTAACATCAGGAAGAGCTGAGGATGACCAGCACTTCCTTCGGAGCACACTGAGCTGCTCCTGTGAGTGCTGTGATGCTCCTGCCAGCAAGGATCCAGCACTGGAACACCCAGGGTAGATCCCAGGCTGACAGGAATCCCTGTCTCCAGTGGAATTCCAGTGGCTGTGGAGAGTAGGGAGTGACAGGATTGGGGTATTTATTTCAATTAAGTAGTATAAAGCATTGGATCTAAACAGAGCTGAAGGCAAGGGATTTGGTTATTCAGAATTATCCTGCCTTGGAATTACACTGGCTCTATAGTTCTATATTGTACTCAGACATTATATGGAATTAGTCACAACAGGGAGAAAGAATCAATCAGTCCTGGCTAAGGAATTGAGATAATAATGACTCATTTGACGAGATTGCTCTGGAAAATTAATAATGACGGCGGTAATTACTAACCTGGGATGGCTGCAGTGCTCATTATTCTCCTTTTGCTCCATTGAATGTTAAGTATTATGAAGACATTTGCTGGGGAGTTTTGTCTGCAGCTTTTCACCACAGCAAGGGCTCAGAGGTCCGAGGTGTTCCACTCCCTGGGACAGCACCCCAAACCCACTGGAGTGTTTGATCTGTGGAACAGAAATATTGGTCATTAAGGGTTAATGTCTGACCTGTGGCACTGTCAGGGTCCAGCACATCCCTCTGGCTGCCCTGGCTGGCTCCAGAGCCCGGCAGGGGGCTCAGGGACCTCAGCACAGAGTCAAAAACACCTGTGGAAAAAGCTGCCAGCGTTGTCTGAGGAATTACAGCCACAAGGGTTTGAGTAGTGTGGGAGTTGAATTAACACAGGGTGGGAAAGTAGAAATTTGGGACTTTTAGAATGTAGTGCAGGGGGTCAAGATGGAGGGATCTGGACGTGTCCTGACCTTCTTCTCCTTCTTCTTGCCCTCCATGTCTTGGTGCGATGGTGGCACTTTTCTATTGGTTTAAGGCAGAGATTCACAGTCTAACACAGATGATGGGAATTGGTAATAAATTGTAAACACAGACACGTAGTTTTGAGTATATGATGTGGGAGCTGCCCGAGGCTCGAGGGCAGACTGCCATGGCCTCCTTTCTCAGCAGGTCAGAGAAAGAATGTTCTAGATGAGAAAGAATAAACAACCTTAAAAGCGCCGCCGGACACATTCCAGGCTCCTTCTTTGGCTGCTCAGGCTAAGGGAACGAGGACCCCCACAATCTCAAAGCCTCTTTACGATCTCTTGGGGTCACCCTGACCTTCAGAACCCCGAGAGAAATCGACAGGGCACCTCTGCAGCCTTTGCTCACCTGCATCCAGGATCTGCCCTGCTCCTTTGGGAAGCGCTGACACATCACAAAGACCTCCAGTTTCATGAACTGCTTTATTGCCCCGTCGCCAAAGATCCACCCTGCTGCTGAAAACAGCTGGAATTGGCCCCTTTTGCAGCCATCAAACCCTCCTCATTCAGGGACACCCCTCAGAGCAGCAGCTCCTCCCCAGGACGCATCTCCAGCTCATCCAGGGCACCTCGGGGGTAGGAAATGGTGTTTGAGACACCCACGGAGAGAGATTGGCTCTAAATAGGCAGGAGTGAGTAACAGCGAGCAGCTGTGCTCTCAAACAGCTGCTGCCCACCCCCAGAGTGCCTGCAGGACTCACTTGTGTTTGAAGAGGCTCTGCAGAGGGTTCCCCTTCTCTTGAGCAGCAAGGGAAGGTCCTGGAACAGGCAGGAGAAGGAAAAAGAAGTTCTTATTAATGTTGAAGGGAAATAAATTTCTAGTTTTTTGAACAAGGCTGAGGTTTCTCACCCCCTGGACTGAGGAGTTTTGAACCTTTCTTCAGCTTTACCAATTATTCTCATTTCTCTGCCAAATTCTTTTTCCCCAAACTGCTTTTGGCCTGGCCCAGTGCTGCACCTGGAACAGCCTGGATGACAAAAATCCAGCCCCACAATGTGAGCAATACAATTCCACTTCAAATCCCAGTTTTGATTTTGAAGCTCTTTTACCCCATTGCCAGAACAGGTCCTGGTTCCTGGATTATACTGGAATCCATCCCCCAGAGGAAGTGGGATTTGGACTGTGGCTCCCCAGGGTGGGTGCCTCACAATCCAGTGGTTTTATTAATTTATTTAATTAATGCAGGAGTGAAGCCATACACACACAGGCTACATTTGCTGTCCACTGCCTGAATATTTTAATATAACCACAACTAGAGCTCACCTTTAGCACTTCTCAGCAGATTTCACAGTATTTAAGAGATAAGGTCAATGAAATTAAATGAGATGCATCAACTCAACAAGAACTCAAGAATTACAAAGATTTTAACACCTTTAACCCAGCAGCACAACGTGAGCAGAGACCTGTTCCCAGAGCCCTGACTCCAGCCCTACAGGAAACCACTGCATTCCCTGAAGGATTCAGAGCTTTCCCAAAGAATTTGGGACACCACCCTGCTGCATGTTGAGCTCTTTGGAGCATCGGGTGCCTCTTTCCAAACACCACTCACCATGAGTGCTCCCAGCAGGAGGGGATTTATTGTGCTGAATGCTGAAAAGGACCCAGGGAGGTGGGAAATCCATCTGTGTGAGGCCAGGGATGCCGAGCTGCTCTGCAGCACGGGTGCCTCTCCCAGCAACACACGAAATCTCAGCTGTGCTCAGCCAGGACTGAAACAGCCACTGACAGAGTCCCCTCCACCTGGGGATGGCACCTGTGAGCACATTTCAGCAGCAAGCCCAAATTCAGTGCCCTCGCCATCCTGCCTGGCTCCAGCACTCCAAATGATCCATGCCTGCTCCTGCATTGCCTTCTCAGAGTGAACAGCGGTACCAAATTTCTGTTCACAAGTGCAGGCAAGCTCCGAGAGTTAATTATTGTAATTACCCATTGAAGAGACTCCGAATGCTAATCTATTATAAAGTGGCCTGTTAATTGGTGTTAAACTGCCATTAACCTGCCATTTCCCATGTTTTCAGGCTGACCTGGAGCACAGCACCGTGGAAAACCCAATCCATTTCTCATTCCTGGCAATCACCAAGTGCCAATTTGCAGCAGAATTAGAAAAAAAATTTAAAAGTCTACACACCTGGAATTGGAATTATTGTAACAATGGGAAACATCATTCTGCTGCTTTGGAGTCCACTTGTCCACGGTTTTCCATGGAATGCTTTGTGCCATGTTCCCTCTGCAGTGCCTGGGGTCTGTGCAGGAATTGGGCTCTGCCAGGCTGGACTGGCACTGCCAGTGATGCCCTGTGCAGGCTGCCCTAGAGCAGAGCTGGGCAGAGTTACAGAATAAAGCAGGGATTTATTAAAAACCTCAATGGATCCACCTTGGGCAGCAGCAGAGCCCAGCCAGGGCTGCACCCAAATGCCCCAAAATGGCCCCAAAATGCACGAGCGCTCCCGGGGGCTCTCCCTGGGATCAGCTCTGCTCCATTGGCACCTTGGAGTTCATTGTCCCATTCCAGCTCCAGCCCAGGCAGTCCCACCCTGCTGGTTTTTCTCTCTCCAGCCCACGGGGTTTGTGCTGCTGGGCTGAGATTTGGATCATTTGTCCTTGGTGCCCAGCTGGAGCAGGAATTGTTTTGTGTCCCTGCTCTGTGCAGAGAGCTCAGCATCCCCTGATAGAAATCCCAGACCCACACACTAAAGCAGCTCAGAATGTGAAAAATAGAAAAGATAAAACCTGAGGCATCACCATCGGGGCACTGACTGTTCCTGAGCTGCAAAGCTGCAGGTGGAGCAGATTCCCCCTGGATCCAAGGCCTTCTCCACCATGGAGTGTCCCTGTGCCAGCACCAAGCTCAGCTGTGGTGCCAGGGGGCTCCAGACCTGCTCCTGCAGAGTCCCAACATCCAAACCCAGCAGGGCCATCAAACATCCCCCCACTGAACCCCTGAACCACTTCAGAGTCATCCAGAGCTGGCCCTGAGGAGATCCTGGAAAACCAGGGGCAGGTATCAGTCTGCCTTCTCCACTCCTGCCTTCAGCCACTGCAGCTCACCTGTGCCTGTCTGGGCTTTAATTTACAGCAGTGGAGACAAAAGGTTGGCTCAGGTACTTCTCAAAGGTTCAGTTATAAAATTCAGGTGCCCACCAGGGCAGTGAACTTCCACTTAAATCTGCTGCAAGAGGGAGAGCTGGAATTTCCATTTCAGACACCCATCAGGGGAGGCAGCTCTGCTGACTGGTCTCTTCCCAAAAACTGTCACTGAAGTGGCTTGACCTGCCAGAGCCTTTGTGAGGTTATCTCACCCGGCTGACAGTTATCTAGACAAAGAGTTCTCTCTTTTCATTTTATATAACCAACTGTAAAAGTTATGGGGAACTTCAAGTGACCTTTAGAAAGTCCCAAAATTATTCATTTCCTGCGAAATTCACCATTACTCAGCAGCACGCTGCCTCCCTCTCCGTGTGAGATCCCACTGCACCCACTTCAGCAGCCCTCACCAGAGGATACAGGACAGAATTTCCCAATTTAAAAGATGTGCAAGAGTTTACAAAGAGTTTGAAGAGAGTGAAGGGTTTGGAGAGGGCAGCAGTGAATTTTTTATGTGCTAATCCAAACCTCTTGGTGTTCAGTTACCTTTAAAATCAGGTCTAGGATATTGGAGAAGGGGGGGGGAAAAGGGTCAGTTAACCAGAAATCCCATGGAAACAGAGATTTATCCTGTCCTGAGACTCTTTCCATGATGTTTTAGTGGTAACTAGGAAAACAAAGCCTTTTTCATTTGGGATTACCTCCAGTTGGACTCCTTGCCAGAGCAGGGCTGTTGTTGCAACTCATTTATGTCATTTTTCACTTTCTTTCCAGAATCCTTCCATCACCTGCCTTGGCATGTTGAATTCCTAACCAGATTGTACTGGAAAGTACAAAAAGCAAAGAAATAAAACCTGCAGTGCCATCAATAATAAAAACAGGAAGCTTCTAGAGGTAAGAATCCATCTCATTCAATGTCTTCTGCTGTTGATGGTTATTATTCCTCCATTCAGGCTTTTCCAAGACATCCATTTATCACTTTCTTTCCTGGCACTGACTGCTTGCCTAAGTCCACCTGCATGAGCCTCCTGTCTCCTCTTCCTCAAAAAAATGTGCAGATCTTCTCTTTGATACCATTTGCCGCCACTCAGATGCTCACCCACAGGAAATTCTCATTTATTTGACTCCACAGAGGCCCTGTTACATTGATAAACTGATCCCTGTGGCAAGCAGCCCTTCCTTTTCATTGGGAGCAGATGAGCTGAGGCCACCAGCACCTCTGGGCAGAAAACATAACCCCAAAAGTGCCCAGCAGCAGCGTGAGCACTTCCACCTGAGCTGGGAGTGAAGTTAATTCTCAGTTCAGCTCCCATCCTGGGAATGATGCTCTGGAGCAGCTGCTGCACACACCTGTACCTGTGTGTGCCTCACACCTTCCAGCTGACACTGCAGGGGAAGCTGTGACCAGGGATTCTGGCAGCAGATCAGAGAGCTGTCGGTCCCCAGCTCTCTCAGCCAGCCCTATCACACACAGAATTTATTGTTGCTGGGATACTGTCAGCCCTGGACGTTTTGCTTTGCTTATCTTTTACTCTTCAGTGTTACATATTCCCAATCTCTTCTCAAACTCCCTCATTGCTATTCCATCCACTCCTCACACCTGCACAGTCCCTCCAGTTTCCCTCGTGTGCTCTCACTGCCTTATTTTCTACCAGTGACTTCAAATTCTGCTTGAGTGCACGTTCCTCTTTCAGCAAGAAAGGAAAGGAAACCTATCCAAATAGGAAGCTGCCTCTTCTGCTCAGGAGAATGAATTCTGCAAGCTTTGCACGACAGGAATTACCTGGCTGGGCTCAGGGAGGATGGACAAGCATGATCATAAAAAATCCCCAAATGGTTTGGGCTGGAAAAGAAAAATCTCATGTTGTTAAAGCTCATTTTGTTCCACCCCACAGCAGGGACAGCTTCCACTATCCCAGGGTGCTCCAAGTCCACTCCAACCTGGCCTTGGACTCTGCCAGTCTGGCACCCTGTGCCAGGGCCTGGCCACCCTCACAGGGAACAATTCCTTCCCGATATTCCATCAAATGGCAGTTTAAAGCCATTCCCCTTGTCCACTATGATGTCAAGGACAGCTGTCAAAATCCAAAATGTCCATTGGAGTTTCCTCTACACTTAATCCCACTTGCTTTTATTTCACCAACATGGTCCAAAACAGATGTAGAGACTGAGCAAAGGAATTACTCATCACACTTTTTCAAGAGAGTGGCTCCTCAGAGCACCTTCTTTTCTAGAGAAGTAAAGAAAAACCACATTGCATCCATCTGGAATATTTCCTTAATTGCTTTAGGGTTGAAATCCAAATGCAAAGATTTCCATTATATCCCAAAGAAATTGGTTTAGTACAATGAAAGGAATTAAAAACTGCTCTTCATATCTTGGGCCTCAATGCCTCATTGCTAATGACTTTTCCTAAGCTGACAGTGATATTTCCAGGAAGAAGGGAGGCTGGAGAATGCCATGAAATGGCATTTCAGCGTTGTTTCTGTGCTGTAAATCCTCCCAGGATGCACAGCCCCAGCAGGAGGAGTGCAGGATGCAGAGGGATCTCTCGGCTGGGTTTTCAGGGCTGTGTCTCCTGCTCAGGATGAACGTCCTTCCCTGCTTGCTAACAGCCCCTCAGGCACTCCCAAACTCACTCTTTGCTGCTTTGCTGCTCCCATTTGCCCTGGCAAAGGGCTGGGTGTTAATTTAAACCCGAGCTTGGCTTTTCCAGGGCTGCGTGGGCCTGGAGCATTCTGCTCGCAGAGGCACGCGAGGCTGCAGCAACGCTTTTCTCCTTTTTAAATAAACCCCAAAGGCCCACTGGCCCTTTTCATCCATGTAAATACTGCAGAGAGGACCCCAAATAATGATTGTGCCTCAGCTCCTGCTGAGGGTGGTGGCAAAACTCCTGGAGCCACGTTGGTTTGTGACGTACGTACCAAACCACATCTCAGGGCAGCATCATTGCCTCGAGGCCTCTGGAACAGCCCCATCTGTGCCCCAACTGTGGCATTTGCCATATAATTCATTATTTCTGGCTGTAGTTAATTACTTCAGGCGCTGCTTTGCTTCATTACAGGGATGCCACGACTTTTCTGTCACACATGAAATGTGATGACTGAAATGATGCATTTTGTGTGTCCTAAGGACCTGCAAGAGCCACGGCAGGGGAATGAGATGATCTGTATGAGATGAGATGATCTGTAAGGTCCCTTCCAACCCAAACCAGTCCATGATTTTAATCCATTCCTCTCTAACCTGGCTGTTCCTGCTGTGATGCTGGGTTTAGTACTCCACACCAGGCTCAGACTGCTCAGGTGAGTTCCTTCAGAGAGTCAGGGAATATCCTGAGCTGGAAGGGCCCCACAAGGATCAGGGTCCAGCTCCTGCACAGACACCCCAAATCCCACCCTGTGCACCCCTGGCAGTGCTGAACAAACACCCCTGGATCTCTGGCAGCCTTGGGAGTGTTCCCATTCCCTGGGGAGCCTGGGCAGTGCCAGCACCCTCCTTTTCCCTGACCTTTTCCTGATCCCAGCCTGACCCTCCCCTGCCACAGCTCCATGCCAGGGGCTAACTCACCAGTGACCTTCTCAGGGTTTGTTTGTGTGCATGGAGAGCAAACAAAAGCCTACATTTGCAGAGTGCTGCTCCTCAGCAGAAATTCCCTTCGTGGATGCTCCCAGGACACCCCATGGACAGCAAGGTCCTTCCCTCAGGTTCATGCCCTGCTCCTATCAACAGGAATCGCTTTCCCTGCCACCTGCAAAGACAACAGAACCAGCCAAGGGCCTTGGGGGCTGCAGGAAATCACCTTCTAAAGGCCCTCCTTCTGTTTTTTGCTCTCCACAGGGAGCAGCCCCCTCATTAAAGGCTTGGTGAGGCTCTGCACCTCCACCTGAGGAGCAGAGGTGGTGGCAGGACCTCCCAGGCTGAGCCCTGTGCCCGGGGCTGCAGGGACAAGGGCAGCCCCAAGGCAGGAGTCAATCAGCAGCTCCACTAATTGCTAAATTCACTCATTTTCCCACAGCACAAGGAGGAAGGAACACGAGTAAATTGCTGGGGCGGGTTGTGTGTAACCCTTGGCTCAGGGCAGGTCATGAATCTACAGGCTGGCTTTTCACAATTCTCTGACCTCCCCATTTGTATTTTTTTCAAGCAGTAATTTCCTAATTAACGATTTCTCCCCTTTGAAGCCTCGCGCTGTGTTTTCTCCTTTTCTGACAGCAGCAAAATTGTTTATCCCATTTCCTCACGTAGATTTTCATGTCCCCCTGAACAATGGCAAGAACAGAACAATACAGGGAAATACTGAGTTACCCCCTGCCCAGATCAGAGAGGAATTTCTTATCTTTGACACCTGCTGGCAATTAATCCTCTGCATGCTTGAATTTACAATTAGGAGCCCTCCTGTAACAGGATTCAAGCCTGGATCCCAGCTACCCCCTGCCTCCCCAGGAGCTGCAAGGGGCCAAATCCTGCTCTTATTTAAGGGCATTTAAGGAGGAATTTCTCTCTTACCTCTGGAGCATCCCAGGAGGAATTTCTCCCACTCCAATACCCATTAAGGGGACACTTGAGCACTCTCAGGGCAACCTCTGATTTTACACACCTTGGGTTTGACACGAAGATGCTTTTTGTCCCTGGAGAGACATGAATTTTCCTCCAAAAAGCGTTTGGATTTGGGGCTGTGTCAGTCCCTCAGTGCCTCTGCAGCAGCCCCACATCAGGCATCCCTCAGAGCAGCAACATCCTTTCCAGCTGATTGTATTTTGAGTTTGTGTTGGAATCTGGAAGGCTAAGCAACCTTCTGCACCATCAAATTAACTCCTGCCCTCCCAAGTGCTCAGTGCAGGTTTTCAGCCCAGGCTTTTGTGGGGATATAACAATACCTTGGTTTTGCCCATTTGAAAATATTTCCGTGCCCTATACAGCGAGCCAGCCTTGCAGAGTGCAGAAAACTGAATAGAAATATTGCAAAGAACACTGTTATTTCAAGTGCCAGTGGCATTAGGAGGTCGTTTAGTGCTTTAAAGAACACCATTTTATTAAATATTTCAAAGCAGCTTTGGAACTATTCTTTCTTATTTTGCTGTTTAAACCTGTAAGTTTGAAAATTAATCATTATAGGACCTTTGATGCAAAAATCTATGAGTAAAATAAATTCTGAGGGCTACTTTCACACTAAGTTATATTAAAACACTCCTTCATGTCCCTTATTAATTTAATGCACATCTCAGAAAGTATCTTAAATATCAGCAATAACATTCCACTAAATAAGCCAAACCCCCTGTGGCTTCTCAATTTTTCTGCTTTTCACATCTAAGATATTTCTCATGGCTTTCCAGTGACCTTTAAATAAACTTGTGGGGTTATTAATTAGCATGGTGAACAATAGATTCCCATTTCATGGGCAATTTCATGGTCATGGCCCACCAGAGCCAGGCTCTCTGCGATGTCCAGAGTGTCTCCAGCAGAGGCACCTTCCCTGAGCAGCACCTCTGGGAACACAGGTCAGGACAGTTTTCCTCAGTTCCTGAGGGCTGGGCTGAATTCTGTCATTGCCATGGGTGAGATCTTGGAGGGAGAAGGGGAAAGACACATTTGAAAGGTTCACAAGGACAGCAACAACTGCCCCAGTGCCCGTGGGGACATTTGGGGTGGCACAGGAACCACGGCCCCACCATCCCAGGGAATTCCTCACCTCCCTGTTCCCAGGGTGAGGAGAGCTCCTCTAGCCTCTTCTCAGTTACACTTCCTTTGGGTTTAGCACAGAATTTAATTTGAAGCAGTCGCTTTGCAGATGGGTTAAAGCAATTTTTTATCTCTTTTTTAGCAAGAGAAGATGAAATGATGCCCGGGATTGTATTTAAAAGTGGACCCTGTTGGGTTGGCATGGGAGATCCTCACAGGGGTGGGCAGCCCTGGCACAGGGGTGGCTGTGGCTGCCTCTGGATCCCTGGCAGTGCCCAAGGCCAGGCTGGACACTGGGGCTGGAGCACCTGGGACAGTGGGAGGTGTCCCTGCCATGGCAGGGGTGGCACTGGGTGGGATTTAAGGTCCTTCCAACCCAAACCTCTCTGGGATTTGGAGAGGCTGTATCTCCACAGCTCCCTGGGATGGGAGGAGTAGGGGATGGAAAAGCAACAGGAAGAGGAGGACAGGGGGTCAGGGCAATAAACACTTGCTGTTAGTCCAGGAGAGCATTTCTAGGCTCAGTTTTGTCCTGATCTCAGGGGAGGACTTAACTTAGCGACCACAGAAAATATTTCAACAGCAACAACTCAGAGAAGGAGGGAAATCATGAAAGAAGGGTCCATTTGGCAAAAAAGCCCAACAAGCCAAGTAGGTAGAAGCTGGGGGCACAGGGCAGGTGCCAGCCAGTTGCCATAGAAACCCATCAGTGCAGAGCTCTGGGGCCCAAACACTGCAGCAGGCAGCGATGCCAAGCAAAGCCAGCCCTCAGGAAGGGCTGCCCTTCCCACTCCAGCTCAGGAACAGAGGAGTGCAGCTGCCTGGTGCTGCTGCCATTCCTGATTTTCAGTGATTTACAGCCCAGCTTTCATTTGATATCCATATGCTCGCATTTGAGATAACATTATGTGCATCATTTTCTGGGAATATACTTACACCACAGTGCGCTGCATAAAGCAAATAGGGTATTGATGGGAAAGAAATAACAGAATATTAAAGCAAAATCAATAAATGCCTTCAAATCTCATCTCTCAGCCTTGCTTAACTTTGTTTAGGGAGGCAGGGAAGTCCCCAGGAGCTGTGGAGCTGGCCATGCTCCCAGCTGGAATGAGGAGCAGGAAACCTTGGAGAGAGAGCAGCACCTCCTGGTGCATGGGGAAAAAAAAAAAAAACTAAAGAGAGAAACGGGATTATAACCCAGGGCTATATTAATCAACAATTAGCATTCAGCTGAGCACCTCCACACCAACCAGCTGCTGCCAGCTGTGACACAGCTCAGGCTGGAGGGCAGGCAGAGCAACCACCAACACTGTGCTAATTGTTCAGATAAAAACCTCAGCTTCTTTCACTTCTTATCAACAGGATTATTCAGTTTCAGCTCCATTTTCCAGGTGGGGAGTGCTGGGCTGGGGGCACACCAGGTTCCTGCTCATTAGAGGTGCAGGAGAAGGTGCTGATGTGAAATTTTTTTATTTAGGCCAATCCTCTGGCAAAAGTGGGTCCAGAATTAGGTTAGTAAGTCGGTATTTCCACACAAGACGATGTGCCCTGCTTTTCCAAAGTGCTGAGTACCCAGCCCATGAGTTCCCTTGTGGGGCTTGAAACTTTATTTTTGGCACCTGGTTTTGTAGAGAGACCATCTGTGACTGCCAGCACTCGCTGCCACATAATTAATGCCAAGTTACATAAGCCATTCATGAATAAGCATTATTTTCCATATATTAAGCTTGCAGAGACAGGCTTCAGAATTGAACTGGTATTTAGCAAGGTAGGCCTCCAAAATTGTCAATTAATGCTCCTTGACATTTTCTAAGTATGTTAATTTATATTAAACCACTGCAGCCAACTCTGCCTAAGATAACTCCGAGCCTCAGCCATAAACTAAGAAGAAATATGCAGTTGAGGAGCATTATGGCTGCTCTTTGTCATCTCCCTGACATAATGCACATTGTGTATGCAATGCAGGGAAGATAAACACATATATAAAGCAGGCAATTACCTCAGCTCACACGGACTATCATATTTATGGCCATTTGCAGGGTTGGATGTAATTCATTGACTTTAGGTGCTGGAGTAAATACATCACTCTAACCCCACAGGCCAGGCTATGAAATGCAGGTATCAAGATTTGCTGCCATCTGCTAAGCCACAGAAATCTCCACCCTCCTTCCAAAGCGCTGGTCAGGGAGAGGAATGATGAGAAGAGCTGGGATCAGAGCTGCTGGCTGCCAAGGAATGGCAGGGAATGCAGGCAGGACGCAGCAAGGAGAGGGTTAAATGTGGTAAATCCACAGATGAAAAGTCTTGTTCCTATGAAAGGCAGGTTGAGTGGCACTTGGAGAGGATCGTGGCAGGGTCACAGTCTGATCAGCCCGGGGTAGCAGCACAGTGAGAACAGTGCTGCTGTGTGGTGGGACTCAATGATTTTAAAGAGCTTTTCCAACCTAAATCATTCCATGGTTCCGTGCTTTTGCAAGGAGATGGCCTGGGCTGAGTGCTTTGCTCAGGATCAGGTGCCCAGCAGGGGCTTGAGAGGACAGAGAGCCAGATTCCACATGGATGTGAACACAGAACACAAGAACAAGGTGGCTCAGTCTGGAGAAGAGAAGGATCCAGAGAGACCTGAGAGCTCTGAAGGGGCTCCAGGAGAGCTGGAGAGGGACTGGGGACAAGGATGGAGGGACAGGACACAGGGAATGGCTCCCACTGCCATGGCAGGGATGGATGGGAGATTGGGAATTAAGAATTGTCCCCTGGCAGGGTGGGCAGCCCTGGCACAGGTGCCCAGAGCAGTTGGGGCTGTCCCTGGATTCCTGGCAGTGCCAGGGTTGGACACTGGGGCTGGAGCACCTGGGGCAGTGGGAGGGGTCCCTGCCATGGCAGGGGTGGCACTGGGTGGGCTTTGAGGTCCCTCCAAACTCAAACAGTTCTGGGATTCTCTGATCATGCTCACCTGAGCCCAGCCAAGGAGCAGAGCTTGCAGGCCCACAGATCTGGAAGGAACTGGGCACTTTGGTGCCCTGGGTCAGAGCCACTTCCAGCCCCACAGCCTGGGATAAGGACAGGGCCTGGATTTCTCAGACTCCTTGCCCACTGAAATTGCCACTCCTATTGTACACAGCATATGACTAATGAGGGGCAATTAAAGCCCAATTCCTCTTCCCCCGTGCTCGCTGCAGGCACTCAGCACACAAATGTGCCACTTGCATTTGCTGCCATTTCACAGCCGGTTTCATCTGATGTGAAATGGGGAAGGCAGTAAAGAATCAAATCAGAAAAACCATTTAACCTCCCAGATTATGAGAGGATATATCACTCAAAATGTAGCACTTCCCAGATCCTCAGTTAAACCAGAATCAGCCTGGCTGACTTGAATCCCAAAGACATCCAGGCTGTAGAGACACGGAGCTGTGACCTGACAGCACAGGGAGCTGGAGATGGATGTTCAGTAAATGTAGTTTTCAATGGATATTCCCAGAAATTGGAAACATTTTGCAGTTATATCTCCAACAATCGCAGTCTATTCTATTCCATAACCAATATAAGTGATTACTTGAGGAGATATTACAAATGCAAAATGCTTTAAAAAAAGATTTTGAGAGTGATAAAAGATGAATTACACAAACACAGCAAGAAAACCAAAAAGAGAAGGGCTCCTCTACAGGAAGCACAGCTGATCCCTTCCTGTTTTATTGCTTTGGGAAAGGAAAAAGGGGGGATAAATTAAGCACTTCATTCTGTAAGTAAGTTTTAAGGTAATCTGATTACAACAGCTCCCAGTAGCACCATTCCAGAGCAGCAAAGGATAAAATCAATAATGAACATCAACATTTCCATTTTGTTTAGTGGCTCTGTAATTGAGCCATGAGAATCTGCCTTTCACTCAGGGCTTGGCCGAGGGAGGGCCAGGACTACCCCAAGTGGGATTTCTCCAGGAATTGCTCATTTACTGCTGAACAAAGAACACCACGGCTCCAAAGGTGATACAGGATGGGATCCTGTCCCATCCATGTCCAGCCCTTCAGAAATGAGGATTTCCATGGGATCCTGCCCGTGGGAGGGGAGGGGAGGGGAAGGGCTGTGTGACAGCAGAGCCATCAGGAGGGACAGATCACAACAGGCAGCAGTCTGGAGGCTGTAAAAATGAATGGGTTGTGTTTCACTGGGTTTGATGTGGTTGTATCATCTGTAAATTATCTACCCAGCCATTTTTCCAGTTAGCCATTATTCTGTCAGGCCAAGGGCTGCCAATTCCAGCCCTCCCAACCATATGCATGGCTGTAAACCTTAAAAGCAGCTGTCTCCAAAGCAAGCCAGTTTGGGAAGAATAGGAAAACAAATTACATAAAAGCAGATTAACTTCTCTTTAACTTCCTTTAAAATATTTCTTCCCCACGGCCTTGGTAATCCCATTTTTAAGGGAATTTGGTCTCTTTATTTGTTATTCTTATCAGTGTGACTTGAATTTAAAGCTTTATGCTTTATGCTTCATGTTTCTGCCCAGGGACTTGTTGTGATGATAATCCTCAGGCTTTTCCATGGTGGGAATGGCTCTTTGAGCAGTTTTCAGTCTCTTGCACTGATATTTCCCATGAGACAAAGATAGACAGGGAATGCTTGGTACCTTCAGCTGAAGCTCCTCAGTGGACAGCAGCAATTTTTGGACGTTCTTGAGGGTTTTATTGTTTTCTCTTTTAACTTTGGACTGCTTGGATATGTGGCACTCACCTGCCCAGAGCAGCTGGGGCTGCCCCTGGATCCCTGGCAGTGCCCAAGGCCAGGCTGGACAGGGATTGGAGCACCCTGGGACAGTGCCAGGTGTCCCTGCCCATGGCCAGAGTGGAACTGGATGAGGTTTAAGGTCCTTCCAGCTAAAATTAGTGTGGGATCCTGTGATCCCCAGCCCACAGATGGGCAGCTGAGGCACCAAAGGGGCACCAGGGGCTTGATGGAGCAGGATCAGCCCTGTGTGATGCCCAAGGGCAGCGTGACCACCTCAGTGGGCAGCTGTGGCTGCTGTTCCAATGCCAAAATCCCACTGGGAAAGGCTCTGCAGAGCACAGGAGCCCTGAGCAAGGAGCCAGGATCCCAACTGGGAAAATCGCGTGCGGCGTGGGAGGAGAGGCAGATTGGTCCTTGGGGACAGCAAGAGATCAGAGAATTAAAACTGAATGAGCTCCCTGTGCCCTCTGCAATTAAAGGGGACTTGAAAGAGTTTCAGTTTGGTGATATCATTAATTTCCCCCGCTCCTCCTCGCTCCCACTGCAGTTCAGAAGAGTCCTCCACTGTTTATTGACTGAGTGATGAAAGACTGAGCTGAAGAGACCCAAGAAAAGGAAAGTTTAAAAAGTTTTCAGCTCTTTCATCAGTTCTTTAAACAATGCTCAGAAAAACATGAGAGACAGGCTGTGCTTGAGAGAAATGTTGTAATGAAAGCTGCGTGCAGTGGGCTTTGCTGTCCAAATGTGACTCGAATACTCGCAGCCCGATGGCGTGTGAAGATTTACTTGGCAATTTTGTCACAAACAAGGCTGTTAAGAAACACATTTATACTTACCCAGCTCTTTTCCCTTATTTGCTAAGGAGAAAAACTGCTTTGGTGCACCAGCCAGGTAGGAAATGCTGCATGTAAGAGTTTAAAAATAAAGGTATGTGCACACCTCTGGCAGGAGTGCAGGGGTCTCAGGGAGCATGGGTTGTATGTGTCAAGCACCTCCTCAATAAAATCTGCTGCAGAGCACCCCACACTCAAATAATTCCACAGATTTCTGCCCTGTGTTTCTTCTCCTGTAATTCCTTGCAATCTTCTCCTGTAGCTGGAAGGAAACTGAGTCTTGATCACCCCAAGATGGTCCTGTAGGTGATGGGAGCAGCAGAGGGATGGGGTTCCACACCAACAGCCCAGCTGGTGTAAAATGTCCTTGCCTGGAATTGCTGCCAAGTCTGATTTTCCACAAAATCCCAGAATGTTTTGGGTTGGGAGGGGTCTCAAAGATCATCCAGTTCCAACTCCTGCCAGGAACTAAAAGGATGATTGGGATCCCTGGTGCAGGAAGGGTTAACATGAGAATCCAATTAGAATGAAATCCTAATTATTTCAGCAATCAAAAGCAGTGACTCACCTGATGAAGGAGCCAACAGATGCCATCAGCACAGACATTTTCCTTGTTTATTTTCTTGTCTTCTCAGACTGGGAGGAGAACGTGGGGGATCCCATTCCTGGCCATCTGGCATTAGTGTGAAAAATACAGTGCGAGATACTCCACAGTTGTCTCAGCAACTCCCTTCTGGATGACAAATTCCCATGTTCTTGTGACAGCTTTGGTTCTTTCCAGGCTCTGCCCACCCGTGACAAAACCCCAGGAGATCTGTCCATTTACATCCCCAGCAGTAATCAGCCCATACTGAGACACAAGAAAAGGGTCTGCCTTACGAAAACTGAATAATTTTTGGTCAGAACTGAGAATTCCAAACACTGGGGTCCCAGGTGGTGAGGCTGGTGCTGATCATGGGCTCCCTGAGGGCCGCCCTGGTGGGACTCAAGCGCTGGAGGGTGATGCTGTGCATGGACTGATCAACAGGGACAAGCCCAGACTTGGCTGGCAGTGCTGCCTTTTTGCACCTTCCCAGGCAGAACAAACTTGGCCCCAGTGTGGTGTTAGCACATGGTGACGCCACTCTCCGCAGAGAGCAGGCCATGAAAGCTGAGTGACCGAGGCCAGCCTGAGGTGACATTTCAGGCACCATGCTCCCCTTGGCACCTGCAGCTGCCTCCACAGCACTCTGCATTTGTCTCAGACAGACTGAAGAATGCAAAGCAGCTCCCATCCCAGTTTCCTTCTCCTTGTCTCCCTCAAAGCTGCCCTGGACACCGCGGCACCGAGGAGGCAGCTGTGGGAGCCGGACGAGCTCTGCGTGCCTGGGAACTGTCTCCTAGCAATAGGGAAGATGCAAAAGCCTCAAAATAACTCCTCCTTCCATTTCTTGTCAGTGACTCACGCTGTATTTGGGGTTGGGTTAGGATTTTTGTCCTGGTTGACTTGCAGCAAACCCCCTTGGCCTGCACGTGTGGGGTGAAACGAGGCTTGGCAAATCTGAGAGCCCAGGAACATCCCAGGTGTTCCCACAACCTGGGTGCAGCTCACAGCCTGCTGGCACATGAGAAGGAGCTGTGGCAGCTGTGATGATTTGCAGTTACGAGGTGTTTTGTACAACCTGAGCAAGGAAGCCACCAACTCTGCTCGCTGTGTCCCAACACTCAGCGGATGCTTTGCAAAACAGAGGAGAAATGGTTTTGGATGTGTTTAGTGTTTGGAAATTGGGAATAACCACATTCAGGGTGATGGAGTGATACAGTCTGAAATGATGGGAGGTGCTGTCTGGCCTGACAGGGGTTTTAACAGCAGTGCTGAATAAAAAAGGAGCAGGTTTCCTGTTCTGCTGTTGGATTTACACCATCCCACCACCAAGCTGTTGTGAAGGACTGTGGAATTGTCCAGGACAGAAATACATATTTAAAAACCAAACAAACACAGCTAAATGGCCAGATCTCAGTCCCAGAAGTACATAGACATCTTTCTAATCTCCCCCATTATTTTCTTATCTTTTTCTTTTCCTGAATAATCCTCACCCTCGACTTCTGATTGAAAAATACCTAAAAATAGTTGTGGAGAAGAACTCTAATGAATTATGCAATGGACATATGCTCTCACATCAAATCTTGATGTTTACTTTATCTGATGTCATGCAGAAGATGGAAGGCTGGGACTGTGCTGGGAATGATCCCAGCTCTGCAGTGGGATTCTAGGTCACATCCCTCCATCCCTGCTCAGGCGTGGGAGCACCTGGGAGAGCAGATGGCTGGACAATGTAGCTATGGCTGGTGGTTTAATTTTCCTGGATTAAGGAGCAAGGACTGTGAGAAGGAGTTTGATTTGCTAAAGATGCAGCAGCAACCCTGGCACAGGAAAACCTTCCCCAGCTCTGAGGCTGAGCCGCCTTCTCACAGAGCTTCTGGTAGCACTGCAAATCTCCAGGCAACTCATCCACCAGTCACTTCCCAGTTATTGCCATTTTTATTGCTTATCTCTAAGAAATATCCAGCCAAAAAAAGAGAAAATTTAAAATCTACCTTCCAGCCACGCAAAGCGTGAAGCGCCTTGTCCCGAAGTGACTGTAAAAAGGGGGAGAACAAAGAAACAAAGATCCTGCCCTTGTTTGATAATTCCTTCTGACTGCTTCTCCTCGCCACTGTGAATCAGCAGATCTCAGACCTGCTGGCTCCAAACCAAGGCTGCCTCCAGAACATCTTCATCCAGCACGGCCTGATGCAGGAACTGCACCGCAAACCTGCAGCTCCTGCTGCTGCTCTGGCCCAGGTGAGCTGGCTGCCAGCCACCTCAGCAGCTCCTGCCTCCCACCCCCTGCTCACAAACACAGCTGGAGCTCCTCAGCAGCTCACAGCTGGCAGCACCAAGCCCTAAGAACACTTAATCATGACAACCATCTCCCACCAGGAGTTTTTGAGGCTGAACTTGGACAAATCTTGTCCTGAGCAGTGAATAAAGAATAAGTATGGTCCTGGAGAAAGAATTGTTAACTTTAACAGCTTCAGTCTGGTAGGGATTAATTAGCCAACAACAATAAAAAAAAACCAAAACACCACTATTTCAGAGATGGGGGAAATTAATTCCAAGTATAACTGCATTGCCTTCCACTGAAATCCATTAGGAGGGGATTTAGCCTAGCATGGGTGCACAACATATCACTACAAACTCATCCCTAAACCCACATGGACAGATGTGAAGATTACCACGAGGGGTCTGAGATTTAGAATTCATAAATGAATTTCTTGTTTCTCTATAGAGGGGCATAGCAGGATTATGTGGAGAAAATTACACATTCTTGTATTGAATTTTAGTTAGGAGCAGCTTTGAGATAAAATTAACCAGAGTAGTGAATGGATTATAATAAAACAACACTGATACTAAAATAAAAAGGAAATTACTCTCTTACTTTCACACCTATCAAATTTAGAGGAAGAAGAAACCTACGGAAGCACTGTGTGTATTATCAGGACAGTCAATGAGACATGAAACAAGGACGAACTCCATTTGCCTGGGCAAAAAGCCCAGCTTGGAAGTAATTGCTGTAGTGGTGTAGCAGCTGCAGATATAGGCAGATCAAATCCAAAGATCAAACGCTTATTTCATTTTGATAAAAGTCATTAAACCACAAATCAACTCACTCTGGAGTACAGTCAGGAAATAGCTCTGTATATACCATCTGCACATAACTCTCCCTAATAAATTAAAGCAGTGACAGCAGATTTCTTTTGTGAAATCCTCAAACTTATATTTCATTAAGTATCAACATTTCTCATTTGGATTTTGTTCAGCAGATAAGCCCCTGCACCATGTTTCCAAGCAGAGCAGAGGATTTCTGGGCTGGGCCCTGGCAGCTCAGGGCCAGGCTCAGAGCACGACTCAGCCCTTGGCCTCTGGGCCTGGAGGAAGGCACAAATTGAAATATTCTTCTGAAAACTAATATAAGAGCACAACTGTTGGACTTTCATAATAAAACCCCATCACTCTGAACTGCTGTATATTAATGGATTCTCTGTCTGTGCTATGCCTGGAGATGTTCTTTCTTCAAGGAAAGAAGGGAGCCAGTCCCTCATCAGGAGACTGAGGCAAAGTCAGGCTACCACAGGTGATGATATGAAAAATGACATTTATGCTGCAAGAATTTAATTAGACTGAGAAAGAATTTGTAGTAAAGATGTCACAATAACTCAAGACAAAATGAAAATCAGTCCAAAGACCTTCAGTCCCTAATTAGTTTGGGAATAGTAGATTAAAGATAAACTTAGAAAAATTGATGGAGTGACTGGCTATTAGAGGCCATGAGAATGGAGGATGTCACCTTAGATTTTTCATTTTTTGATGCTTTTCAAGAAGACCAAGTGCAGAAAAAAAAATCTAAAATCCAGGAGCTGATTTCTTCCTTGAAGAGATCAAACACTTTTGTTTTTAATAAACCAAACGACAGCCACAAGCCTTAGTTGTTGACACTGATTTTTTTTTCCCGAAATAATGAGCTGCGTGACACCTTGGTTATATATGGAAAACAGCAACTCTGTGTACAGACAACATTCAATTTCTGTGTACTGCTGTTTGAAAAGCAAGGGAGAAAAGGTCTTTCTGATCATCCACAATAAGTTATTTTCTCGGTGTTGGCTTGTTCTGTTCAAGACAAATGAAAGGAATAACAAAGCAGGATGTTCACAAAAGAACCAGGAAGATTTTTGAGCTTGGTGATTGATCTGGATGTGTTCACATTTAGGCAGGAAGAAAGAAAAGGAGTTTATGCAAAACATTTTGCAGTCACCACTAAATGGATTTTAAAGCTTTTGTGATTCTGGTGGAGCTTTTCCAGCTGAGCCCTCATGTCCTACCTGGCTTTGGGGTGCTGATGTCCTTCGTGTCAGGGGTATCTGGCTGCTTCACCCCCTCCAGTGCCAGCAGCAAACTCCTGCTGATTTCCAGCTCTCAGCTCCCAACACAGCCATGGAATCATGGCATGCTCTGGGTTGGAAGGTGTGACATTCCCATTCTCTGGGCAGAGAGACACAATTCTGTCTGTCAGGAGAAGCAGAGAGACAAGAAAAGAAAACAATCTTTATCTCTGCTCCTTTGTTCTGCCCAGGTGGAATGTGGAGTGGAGATTGTTCACCTGCAGTGATGGTTGGGTTGGATTCTGGTGAAGTTTTTGGGGTCAGTGACCAAAGAGACCCAGCTGTGTTGGGCTCTCAGCACAGAGTCACGAGTTTCTAGTTAAATAAGTAAAAAGTATACAAAATAGTATAGTATCTCTTTAAATAGTATATTAATATAATATAGTATAGTTTTAATAAATCTATCCTTCAGCCTTCTGATCTGGAGCCAGACATCATCATTTCTTCCCTGGATCCAGGGTTTGCTGCATTTTCCTATAGGAAGGGTCCTTAAATGTCATGTCATTCCACCCCCCTGCCACCTCCCAGGCTGCTCCAAGCCCCATCAAACCTGGCCTTGAGTATTTCCAACGTAATGACCAAGCAAAAATAAAAGGCATGCACTTGGGTCATTCAAAACCCTCATTTTATGCTCCTATTAAAGGAAGAGACCCGAAGGAGGAAGCAGATGGAAATCCTGGGAAGAGGCCATCCTGACCCAGGGATTTTCTGTCCATGGCTCTCTGAATTTTCCCTAATTCCCATGAATTCTCTCCCTGACTTAGGCAGAAAAGCAAGGCAGGGAAGTGACCCATCCTTCATCATCCAGATGTATTCTCTTGAACAAAAAGAAAGGAAAACAAAACACAGAAAAGACAATAAAGTCCTGTCTGCCTGGCTTGGAGAAGGGGCCTCACCCCTGCATCCCACAGGTTGTTAAGTCTATCACACACTGCATCTTCTATTTTATCCCAAGTGGAACAGACACAGCCAATCAGGGAAATGCAAAACTGGGAAGAAAATACATTCACGAGGAAAAAAAAGTAGCATTACGTAGCTTGTACACATGGTAACAGCATTAACAGAGGCTGTTTTGTGTTGTCATTCAGCTACATCCCTGCTTGAAATAATTCCTTCAAACACAACCCAAAACATGGATATAGTGCACAGAGGAAAGCAGGAGCTATCCAAAATCTGCATCCCGAGTGCTAAATTTGCTGAGTTTCTTTTTATTTTAAATTTCATGCAACCCTCTTAATCCTCATTTCTGCTCTTAAGAATTTCCCACGGCTGTGCCAGAGCCCTTCCTGCAAATCACATCCCTGAGAACACCCTCAGTGCCTCATCACCACAAACCCACCGTGCTTTTAATAAAATCCTGCGCTCTGGAGCTGCCCAGCTTCCAAAATTCCTCTCTTTGACCTTCCTCAAGGGCAGGGCTGTTGCCCCCATCTGCAGGGCAGTGTAGGATGCTGCTCTCAGCCTTGCAGAGCATATGGTGCTCCCCATGATCCAGGGGCCTCGCTGGCCTCGGGCTGTGTGTGCAGGTGCAGCACAGGCTGCTGCTCTGCTGCTGATTGCTGCTCGTTAGTCACTCTCCCCACTCTCCTCCTCGGCTCCAGTCATGCTGTTCTCCTCTTTGCTGGAGTGTTAAACCCAAGGAGGAAAGGCATCCTTCAAAATGTTCAATCTGTCAGGCTTTACTTTCGACCTTCTGCAGGGTCATTGAATAGTTTGGGTTTGAAGGGACTTTTGAAGTCATCTAACCAACCACCAAAATAGGTCAAAATAGGTTTTTGAAAGTTTATACAAACATTTTTTGATTATGAAGGAGAGGTAAATTACATTACACACAACAGCAGGCTGAAAATCTGCTTGAATGTTTTGAGTCCAATTCCCACAGGCAGGGAGAAGAGGGATTTTTATCTCACCAGCACGTCATGCTGATGACACTTTCTTCAAATCTCACTTTGTTTGGTTTCTTCATTAGAACAAGAGAGATTTCTGAGTGGGGAGTGGGTGACACCCAGGTCAGGGCTCCCCAGCAGCCTGCTGCCAGTGGCAGGAGGGGATGGGCTGTGCAGGAAGCTCAGCAGGATGGAGAAAACCACAATTCTTGCCTGGGGAGTAGGCAGGGAAGAGGGCAACCATGGCAGATGGCAGAGCTGAGGCAGCACCCAGTGGCTCGTGCTGCATGACAAGCTGTCGGCGTCTCTGGGAACAGCAACCCTATAATTACACACATCCCTCACAGCACGGCTCCCTGCCTGGAGAATCCCTCCCCACAGCCCCCTCAGAGGCTCAAAAAGAAGGGTGTCACACTGATGCCTTCAGGGGATTACCTAAAAACAGAGCCTAAACAAAAACAAGGGAATAAAAAGCAGGCTTTTTTTTTTTTTTGAAGGATATTCAGGCACATTCAGGGCATACAAAGCCCTGCAGGAGCTACACCCAAAAATGGATGATGGGTCATGGGTTTCACACTTTTATAAGTTTGGTTCATTTGCATATTGAGGGTGAATCTCCCAATTCCAGCTGCAGGTAAGGAAGTCACTGACCCCAAGTTTGCTCCCCCAGCTCCCTTTTGTTCCCATCTCTGGCCTTGATTGCCAGGCCTGGAGAAGAATTGTTGTGTCTGCCCCAAATGGGGAAGCAGCAGCTCACACTGTGTGTGGAGTTTGGAGTTACACACTAAAGAACTGCCGGGTTACAAATAAATGGAAAATAGAAAATCTGAAATCCTGAGGCATCAACACCACAAGGTGCACTGGGCAAGCCTCTGAGAGGGGAGAGGAGCTTGTGCTGTGCTCGGCCAGACCAGCCCTGCCCGTCCTGCCTGCATCCCAGGGCACTCGGGGCTCTGCCCTGCCACCTCCCTCACCACATCCCATCACTCAGCCAACACCGAGAGCGCCTCTGAAAGCCCAGCACACACAGATCTTCTATTTTGATCCCAAAGTCCGAGTCAGAGCAGGGAGTTTAGAGTTTACTCTTTTTAAGATCTATAAAATTAATTACTGGTCACTTGACAAAATTCATTGACCCTATAATAAGGTTTCTAAAAATGCAATTGGTGTACTTTGTTAAATTACATTTGTACACAGTAGCAAGTTCTTCCCTGCCTTACACCTCCCCTAATGCTCTCCTCAGTGAGTGTAAGGCTGGCAGAATTTAACCTCTAATATAAAAGTGGCATGCACTTATTTCCCTGGGGAACTGACCCAATCCAGAGCCTATTTATAGCCTATTTATAGCACTTTCAAAAATAAATCCTGAGGCAAGAGAGTAAAATGCTGTTAGGAAAGGCTATATTTGTTGATAAAACTATGAAAAAAAGGTAATATAGCTGTGTGTTCCCATCCAAAGTTACTTTCAGTGGGTGTTGTAAATTTTAAATTGTTACTAAAACTGTGTAACTCAGAACTAAAGTGGGCCTGAAATCCCAGAACTGTTTGGGTGGGAAGGGACCTTACATCCCATCAGTGCCACCCCTGCCATGGCAGGAACACCTCCCACTGTCCCAGGTGTTCCCAGCCCCAGTGTCCAACCTGGCCTTGGGCACTGCCAGGGATCCAGGGCTGCTCTGGGCACCTGTGCCAGGAATTCCTTCCCAAAATCCATTCCCCTTTGTCCTGTCCCTCATGCCCTTGTGGAATGCAGCACAGGCAGAGGAAGCTCCCTGCTGGACCCTCACCAGTCCAGCCCTGAACGTTTCCTCCCTCTGTGACCTGCAGGACTGGAGGCCAGGGCTCAGGACCTGCTCTGATGGCCCCAAGGCCACCCTGCAGAGGGTGGTGGCTCCGAGCCAGCTGAGATGATAGCAGGGATGTTTCCCAGCTCGGAGCTGTGACCCAGCAGGAGGAGGATGGGGACACACTCTGCACCTGAAGTCCCTGTTGGGGGGAAGGAGCTGGCTCGCTCCAAACCAGCAGCCAGCACGGACAGTCAGGCAGCAGCAACAGAGTGAAGTTATTTGGCAACACAGATGGGCCCTGAGTCATTTCTTGGATCTGTCTCCAAACACAGGGTGACAGTCAGAGCTACAGTCGGGCTTTGGAAGAGCTTGGCAAGGAGCAGACAGTGATAAATGTGCCAAATATCCTCTGACCTTCTAACTGTCCCGTTTTCCCATGGCTGTGTCCTGCCTGTGGCTGCAGTTGCCATCAGCTGAGCCCACAGCACAGCACTGCAGCCCCAGAGACCACTTCAGTTACTGGTCTGGAGAGGTTTTATTCCAAAAAAAAATCCAGGATACTTGAGGAAAGCTCACTTGGAGCTGACTCACTGAATAATCTTTCAGAATCACATCCGCGTTTGGCCTGGAGCAGAGGAAAGATTAGAAATTCCCCATCTCTGAGTCTCATGAATACAATTTCCATGCATTCATCAGTGCCTGTGGCACTGCTCTGCCCATGCCACGCTGCAGCTGGAAGTGCAGCAGGGGGATCACAGGGAATGTTTGCCCGTGGGAAGCATCCCAGCCTCGGGAGCCGGCCACGGGGGACACGGGATGGGGACAGCCAGGAGGGAAGAGACATCCTCCCAGAAAGAACCACAATCCTTTCATTCTCTGCCTGTTTCTCTGGAGAACTGTGAGCATTTGTCCCCTTTCATTCTCCCTGCTAACTTTTATCAGCAGAGAAAACCAGGCAGGAGTGACACCGGAGCAGAGAAGTTCCCTGTGCCAGCAAAGCGAGACTCAAAGTCACGGCGCAGACTTCCTGTGATGAAATATTGATCCAAAACTCTGTCACACAAGAAGCACTTTAAAATCACCCTGTTCTTATGTACAAATCTTCTTTTTTTTTCCAACTGAAGCCTAGTGCTACCAGATCACTTCTGTAAGTTACATGTGAAGAAAACTGACTTTTAAGAAAAGGCAAATACACCTTGCGAGGAATTTCAAAATGAATTATTGTGTTCAGCTTGAAATTCTTAAAATTCATTGTCATTTTCAGCAGCAGTGAAACAAGAGGAAGTTCTTTTTCTTATTCTGTAGACATTATAACTTATCAACCCTCTCTTCCTTATCCTTTGGCATGAAAGGAAAAGAAAATAAATTGGAAGAAGAATTTTCTTGCAGCAAAGTTACCCAAAACCATGATCAATGTTCTCCAAGCAGGGAAATCTGAAGGAATCAAAGGCTTCATGAAACATTCATGGCAACAATATGCTGACAAATAGTTTCTCAGTCAAAACTTTTCCCTGGCTCTACTTAACATGGCCTGTGTGAGTTCAAGAACTCATTTCTGGAGCAGCAGAAGGCCAGAGGGGTTTAGCTCATCTAGCTGGGTTTTTTTCCAAACAAACTCCACCAAATCCCTTGAGGCCACTTGATGGAGCTAAATAAACCCTCTGCTTCTGTTGGATGTGCTGACTCAACTCCCATCCCAGCCTAGGTCCACACAGGTTCCTGGGCTGAAGGAGAACGGGCAGGGCCTGCCAGGCCTCCAGGTATCCATGAGAAACCCCTCCATGACCAGAAATCCTGTTTGGAGCCAGCCCAGCACACCCAGCCAAGGCTCCAGCCCTGTCCCACTCTGCTGCCCAGGCCTTCCAAACCCAGGGTTTGCCTCACATCTACTGCCTGGATGAATTGTGAAATGATTGCGTGTTGATCATTAGAAAAACTTGCTGCATCAAGGTAAAAACTGGGATGAACAAAATCAGGTGGAGTCCCAGGAGCCATCATTAATTATTTGGTACCTAATGAATGACACAATTCGCTTGTTGACCTTGTCAATCTATGCACAGTTCTAACTAATTAATAACAAACTGAAACTACCAGGTTCTGAGATGTTTTTGGTCGAGTTTGACCCAGAGTGACACCTACACTGATCCTGGAATGTTGTTAGAGCTCAGTGACACAGGGCAGGAGGCACCAGAACACCAAATGCTGCTCAGATGAACTTGGCAAGATTCTGTGAATAAAATTTCATGGCCTGAAGCTGTGCCACCTTGCTGGGATAGCATCCAATGTCTCCTGTCAAGCTCCATAAACCAGGGTAATGAGTGAGGAGCACCTGGCTGGCCCAGGCAGGGCTCTTGTTAGCCAGCACAGGGCTCTGCTGTCACCTGGGCAGGGCCACACCAAGAAGGGACAATTGGCCTTTGCAGGAGGGGCAAAACCCAAGGGACAGCTAAAACAGGAAAGCCAAAATCATTCCTGGTGCTACTGTGGGAGGTTCTCAGTCATGGCTTTTCATGGTGTGAGCATCACTCAGAGACTCAAGAGCCCTTTGGGGCTCTTCAGGAATAAATGAAAGCCTGTGAAAGCTTCCAAAGTGTTTCAAGGGAACAAAACTTGGGTGTACAACTACATCCTTGAGCCTGGAATCAAGTGGAGACAAAGGGCTGCCAGAATGGAAGACACCTTCCTCAGAGAATGTACTCACTTCTTTCCTTGAACTCTCTCTTTCTCAATTCCACCTTTTATTGATAGATGCAAAGTAAGACTAATGAACTATTGATAACCCTGGCACAAAGGATTATTAGACAAAGCAATTTCATTTGGGGGGCATTGATTTATATGTCACAACCAGAGTACAAATGAAGATGGTAGTTAGGAAGGATGAAGTTGAATGCTAAACAGGTTGGCATCCTGTTTATTCCTAACTCCTGCCTTAAATGCCCATAGACACGTTTACCTGTACCTCTGGATGTCCTATATATTGAAAGATAAGGTTGCAGATTTTCTTGTAATTAATGGTATTTGGAGAGAAACCTGAAGCAACCCAATTATTCAAACAGGGCTGATGTTTTGAAGGGCCTGAACCATGACAAGACATCAGACTGTAGAGTTGGGTTTGAACCAGGATTCCCAAAAACACACCAAAAAGATGTCCAGGCACAGAAGGAATCCACAGGTGAGAGCAGGCGAAAAGAAGGGGTTTGTCCTAAAACAGCTCAAGCAAAGTCTGACATGTGCCTGAGGTGGAGAGGCAGGGGCAGAAGGATGGGTTTTACGTGGCACACTGCAGTGCCCTGTCTCCCCACGGCCTCTCGGGGAGCTGGAGCCAGCCAGAGCCCCAGAGCTGCTGAGCAGCATCTCTGAGGAAACAGCTCTGGTCCCGAGGCCCAGGCAGACCTGCTGCCAAATTTTAATCTTTGTCTGTGGTGTTCACCTGACATTTATTGTGATGCCAGCTGCTGTGTTGTTGTGAAACCAGGAGTGAGAGTTTTCCTCTTTTGGTGAAACCAAAAGGAAATTTCAAAGTCCAAGACACAGACACCTGATTTTGTGGGCTGCAAAAAGGCAGCCAGCCCCCATTTCTGTCTTTAAAAGCTTTCTCCAGCTTTTAAAAGGTACTGCCATGGCCTCTCCCCAGCACAAGGAGTCCCTCCAGCTCAGATAAAACAATAGAAGGGCAGTGCCCAGGTGATCTGACGGTGCTAAGGCAAAACCAATATCCCAGGATTTCCAGAATGCTTCTCTGCTTGTGATTTCAGTGTGGAAAATGGTAAAATAAAACTGAACTTTAATGAACTTTCAGAGGAAAAAGGTTTCTTTGTTTTAATACAAGCCACAACAATAGGACATTGCCCTGCCTTAGGCTCTGACACTCAAAACCCATCTCCAATACTCTAGGGATTAAATTATTTTGTGAAAGCCAACTCATTCCCACCATTATTACTGCTATAAAGCTGTGAGGGTTTTTTCTGCCCCCCTTCTGTTTTTTTTTTTTTCCAAAGCTAGAAATAGATTGAACTGGCACTTCAGGATGCTGAGCTGCAGTTTCAGTTGAGCTCTGTGCTTCACAGAGATTTATCAAAAATGACAAGATTCAACATCTAGGAGATGTCTTGTAGTGCCCAGGAGCTCAAAGAAGATGCTGCAGTTACAACAGTAACCAGAGAAAAATAAGAAAAATGATAGAAAAAGAAACATGTGGTGCTCGAAAATCAAAGCTCTGGCAGGGATGGGCACTTGTGCTGGTCAGCACTGGCCATTAGTGAGCAAAGAGTCACTGCCTGCCTCCTCCAAATGAAAATCCAGGGAAATCAGCCCTTCATTTCAGCTATAAACTGCCTGGCAGGTACCTGTCAGAGGCCACAAGTGCAGAGGTTTTCCCCTGTTCCATTTGCAAGCAGCGTGGAATTGGGTGGAAGTGACAAGTGTCTGTCTGTGATCACTTCTTCTGAGCTGAGCCATCCCTGCAATAAAACATAGCACCCCATAAGTGCAGACTCTTTTTCACCCACGTGCATGTAAAGCAAGTTATATGTGAAAAAAGCTCAGGAAAAATGGGAATATCTGGACAGTAAATGTGTGTGAAGTGTAAAAGCATCTCCTGGGCATGGTCAGCCTTTGCCTGGGCAACTCAACAAATCTGAGCAAACACTGGTGGCTGAGAAGCACCCTGCAGGCAGACCCCAGCATTCCCACTGCAATGGAATTCAGGCGGATGGAGGCACTGATGGAGGCTGGATCCCAGCATGCAGAAGCAGCAGCATCCTTCAGCAGTGTTCAGAGCAGGACCTGGAGATAAAACAGAGAGCTAAAATACCTCGGGGCTGTTTCCAAGTCCTGCAGTGAGTCAGGCAGGTCTCTGCAGAGCTGGAGAGAAGAGCAGTGAGGGAAACCTCAGCACGAAATGAGCACACCCAGATTTCTTCTCACAAATAATACTGTAAATGTAGGTGAACTTGGTGGGAAGAAATGCTGATGCCTGACTCCAGCTCAGAAGGCTGAATGATTTCTTTATTATAACTATACTATAACACATTAATATACTATTTAAAGGAGATACTAAAACTACAAACCTACTGGTTCTAACTCCCATATCTAACTCCTGACCCTGTCTGAGAGCCCAGCCCCAGGTGGGTTGGATTGGCCATCAGCTCAAACAAGCCTCACCAGAATCCAACCAAGCACTCACCCCAGGGAAACAATTCTCCACACACATTCCACATGGGAAAAACAAGGAACAGAAATAGAAATTGTTTTCTCTTCCTTTCCTCTGTGCTCCTCTATGAAAAAATCCTGAGAGAGTGAAGAATGTGTTTACCACAAAATAATGGTTCCAACAAAAGTCTGCAAGAGATAACACTGCCAAACAAAAAGTTTGCATAACAAAAAGGGATCTGAAAAAGAAAGCTCTGCAGTAAAAGAGTCAGGGAGGAGGTCTCCTAATTCCTTTACAGAGGTCAAAGGCAAATTTCTCCACGAAGAACCAACACATCGACCATGCTCCCCTCCCCTCCCTGAGCCAGGACCTTCTCCCGTAGAGATGTGGAAAGAGCCTGAAGGAGTTAGGCTAATCCAGGCAGAGGCAAAATGGAAATAACTCCCACAAGACCGCTGGGAAAACTTAATCCAATCTTCTCTTGTGAAGCAGATATTATTCCCCTTTTAGTTGCCTTCAGTGGTGATAAAGTGCAGACAAAGGAGATAAGGGACTCGCACACCTCACATTTCACCACTCACAGTAAATACACTCCTCGCTTTCACTTATCTTTCAGCCTGGTATGGATTTCCTTTTAGTAACCTCCTGAATTACAATCAAATTATACTTTCAGGGCCATTGAATTGCATGGCTTGCAGTACCTTAATGGGTTCTGTTCTGGCTGCTCAGGAAGGACTTGTAATCCCTGTCTTCTTCTATATTTCAGGGAGCCTTAAGGACGTGTTTCAGTGCCAGGCAGAACAGCCCAGGCCTTCACTCACCAGAGCCAGTGCCCCACACACAGTTCATGGGCAAGTGAGCCATGTCCTGGAGGAAAAATATTAGTACTGAACGCTTCTTCTTTTGCCTTGCAGTGCCAGCCAGGGTTTGGGTGGCACAGTAATCCCAAAACTCTCTCAGACACAAATTCTCTGTGATTTAATGGCACGGTCGATACCCCAGGTGCCGGCTGGTCTGCAAAATATTTGACAAGAAATGGAAGTTTTAATGCTCAGGAAATGATGCAGAGTGCCACATTCCTCCTGACAGCCTATCTCTTAGATGGGCTTTTATCCTGCAATAAAGAAGTTGTTTCTTTGTTAGTTATGGGCTCTGCAGCAAACAAAACCCAGAGTGTGGTCGGGAGCTTTGCTGGGCTGAAATCAATTTTTGAATTATACAAACATTTAGGTAATTGAAATAGAGAGGGAGAATAAACACAGGCTGAAAGCCTAATGAGACCTCTTGTTCTGGAGAGGATCTGGAAGGATCTCAGGGGTGCACCTGCCAGAGCAGGTCCCAGAGCTGCTGCACCAAACCATCCCCAGGGAATCCCTCTGATCCCCCAGTCCATAAATGCTCAGAGGAGAAGTGGGGATACTCTGGGGGAAGAACATCTGTGCCTTCAAGAGGGAAAGAATGCAAAGACAATGGAAAACAGCAAAATCTGCAGTGCCACAGCACAGGGGACAGTGCCAGGCCCAGGGGACAGTGGGGACCTGCCACGACCTTGTGGAGCCACCAGCCCGTGACACTCGATGCTTTCCAGCTAAATCAGCAGGTTCACTGAGAAAAACTGCACACTGGAGATAATCAGAGAAGGAAGTGCCTCTGTCTGCAGCTAATGGAGGGGAGATAAAAAATCTCCCTCCTCCCTTTATTCATCCTGCTGCTTGCAAAACCTTATCATGTTTTTTCCAATTGTATTCCCAATAAGCCACAAGGTAAGAAATAGTGTTTGCCAGCCCTGAAGAGAAGTAATCTTTGTTGGCAACATTTCTCAGGGAAAAAAAACCAAAACCAACCTGTTCAAATAAGATGTGGGAGGAAATTTCCCCCTCAGACAATTTGAGGAGCTGTCGACAGGCAGCAGATGAAAGGCGAGGAGCGCTGGATGCCGCGGGCCGTGCAGGGAACACGGGCAATGGCTTCAGCAGCTCTGGGTTCAAATGGAAAATTAATTTCTTTCTGAGGGGATCCAAAGTGCTTTTCATGCTGTCCTTCCTCTAAACACTTGGTGATTTAATTTTGCTGAGCGCAGAGAGGGATGAGAAGCGAGTCACTGAAGGAGGGAGCTCAGCCCCAGCTGCTGAGGCAGCTCTGGGGTCACGGTGATCCTCCCAAAATCTGTGTTGGACCACAATATTCACTATTGCTGCCCTTCACTTGGAGCAGGAATCAGCCACCACGAATCAGGAGTTTATTAAGGCAGACAGCAGGATTTCTGCTGGCCTGTTTAGGGTGGAACAAGATGATCTCTAAGGTCCCTTCCAAGCCAACCCGTTTGATCACTCTGTGACCAATTTTGCACTGCTTTTCCCCAGCATTAATATTTCTGATGACAAAACAAACTGTGACAGATGTGTTCTACCTTAAAACCAACATGCTGCCTTAACAAGAGGAGAAAAAATGGATGAATATGAAAACAGGCATAATGAATATTCAGATACATTTTCAAATTAAGAGACTTCAACTGTGTCCTTGTCCTTTGTGCATTTTCCACAAATATTGAGAGGGCAACTCTCCTGGGAGAAGCGTTCACCAGCACAGCAAGTTTTGAAGAAGGAACCCACCCAATCTACAGCAAATATGCACAATGTGAACATCGTGTGTATTCACAGGAGAAAGATGATTCTGGGAACCTCCAAGTAGGCAGCAGCAGCTTTTCCTATGGTCTCAGGAAAGAACTAAAGAAAAAGGCTTATTTTGATATTTTTTTCAACACAGATTTTTGAAATGGGAAATACAAACATGAGAAAAAGACAAACTTTCACCCATGAATTATTCCCTGAGAATTGTGAGGGGTGGAATGCCCCCTCCAGCCAGGCTGGGAGCAGCAGCTACCCAAAGTCAAGTGTGTTGTTAACCATGTGCAGGAGCAGCTGAACCTGTGTGTGCTGACCTGCCTGAAAGCCCTAGCTTGGGGCTCCCAGCTCAGAAATCTGCCTAATTAATTTTTAATAACCCAACCTTCATCTCTCAGCCTGACCTGCTCTGGGGTGTGCTCAGTCATCACCTCCTCCAGCCACCCCTGGTGCCCCCTCTGCCTGAGGGAGCTGCATCCTTGTCTTAAAATCCCACAACCATCCCCTTTTCCCTTCCATAAGCACTGCAGAGGATGCTGCTGCTGTGTCAGTGTCTCTGATAAGACACCCCAAACCCTGACAGAACCCAAAGCAGCAGCAACATCCCGTATTTACCCTTTCACTTGAATCACCACAGTGAAGGGACATTAAAAACCTCTCCCTGTAATTCCACCTGGAGGCTTTCTCCCACACTGAAACACTGCACATTGTGCAGTTTTGTTAGATTTCCCTCAGAGATACACAATAACCTCCAAACAAACCCAATTCGTAACACCACCAGATGTGCTCATTTTGCTTTTCATGGCAATATGCCGTGAGAGGTCTCTGGGTGGGAGGTAACAACCCAAACAAGAACAATTTCTGTTGTGCTGGTTTGAAAGCAGAGCTTTCAATATCCCGGCCTGTCTATGAGTTTTTATTTAAACTTAGGGGAGTTTTAACTTGGGGAATTTTTCAGTTTACAAAATGGCCCGACAAGGATAATTAGGGTAGAAACACGCCTGACAATTCCAAATGCTCCCTGTCAAGCATATGGGCTAACACCTATTTTTTATTAATTCCCTGATTTTCAAAGAGTGATACAGTTGTATTAGAAGCAGTGTGTAGGTGGCTCATTTTTCCCTCCTCACATTCCCTTTGACAGTAGTTTGAAATTACATTCATCAAACAGTATAAAAGAAGTCGAAAGAAATTAATTAAGCAACCTAGAAGGAAAAATAAGACATCTTTCCAAGAAGACTTGCATTATTCAGGTTTATAGTGCTGCACAGTGCAATTTTCTGGGAAAAAAAGGCAGGATAATGGTGTAAACCTGCTCCACTATGAAACAGCACATTTGGAGCATCAGGAAGTTCTGAAACTGGGAGTTTCCTATTGAAGATTTGCTCTCAATAGCACGCAATATATACATATATAAATATCTATTTGCTCATCTATCACTGCTAGCACCTCCTCCAGAAGGAACTGGAGATTTCTGATCCTCTTCCTGCCTTTTGGAACTCAGGGTTGGGGGTAGAGATGGTAATGCTGTGTTTGATTTAATCTTGTCAAGTGAACAAAACCCCGCTTTTTGAAAGTCCCTGTTGTTCAAGGGTGCTTAAACAAACATTGTCCAGGTTTTGCCCAGCAGCCACACGTGGCCCTGCAGGGCTGGATTCCAGCTCCCCAGCTGTAATTAGGATTATCCATGGGCTGCACACTTCATGGCACACACTCCCCTTCCACTCCCTGTGCTGCTCCAGCTCTCCCAGCCCCACTGACGCAGCTCTCCCCATCCCAAATTCTGATTGAATCCAACCAGCAACACCACAGGGAGTTCATCTGCAGCCTCTCCAGGCACAGCCCTGCTGAGAAGTCATCCAGCCATTCTCCTCCACTGAGCTGCTGCCAGCTCTGGCTTGGTCACAAGGCTTAGGGACACGAAATTCCAGCTATCCTGAGCTATCCTGCTCTGCTCCCGAGGGATGGCCTCAGCACTGCCCTTCCTGCATCCAGCCAGAGCAGCCAGAGTGCACCTGACATCCCGTCAGCCCCCAGCTCTAAAGGAATCCCAATTTAACAGGAGATCACTCACCAAAAGGATTTCCAGGTATCTAAACCAAGTACCCATTGAAATCCAAAAAAATGGTTATGAAAACGTGGATGTAAAGAGCTTGGGATCTCTCTGTGACTGCTGGCAGCTGCTTTATTCAACACAATCCTCAGGTGATTCCTAATTTCATGTCCATATTATCAGCTGCTCAGGGTAATTTTTCCCTGATATTGAAAAGTGTTACATTTTCTTTTATAGTTCTTTTGAAAGTTTTAAAGTTCTCATAAAACTTCTTTAGCCTTCTGATAATGTTTACATACTTAAGAGTCAAAGTTCCCACACAATTTCATGTATAAAGAGAATAGTTTACATATTTCTCTGTAAGTATAGAGAAATAATTAATTAATCTTTAACCAGTGTGGTTGGAGAGGTGGCAATTCCATTGTATAAATACCAGATGTTTGAATAAAATTAGCTTTTTTTTTTCTCCTTTAAACTTACCAAGCTTCTGTGTACCCATTTTGTGTCCAACAGCAAGAGGATAATAGCCCAGGAAAGGCCATGGATGTCACAGCACCAGGTTCTGTCACTCCCAACGAACCTGCTGGGTGTAAGGGAGCCACAGGGAAGGGATTAACTGTGATTGATGCAAGAAACTTCCCAGCACATTGTCACCCTGATTCTTAAGATTTTCTAAAGCCTTCTGAGTTTACATTCTGTTAGAGAACTTTCCCACACAATTTCTGTAAATTGTGTGGGAAAGTTTTTTTTTGTTTTGCATTCCTTTATGGGGTGGAGAGAGTTGATGTATTGGTGTTTTGTGCAATGTCTTTGGAGAGGTGGCCCAACGTGGGGCCAATCCTCTACCACCTTTGGAAAAGTGTAAAAGTTGGAGTCAGAGAATAAACTGCTCTCTTCTTTACCTTGCAATAGCAGCGGCTCGGGTTGTGCTTTCACGTGTCCTACAGCAACAACTCATCCTCAGTCTTGCTCATCAGATGCTGGTTTTACCTGAGCTTCTCTTTGTCCTTCCTCCAACCTGGACAGACACAGGGCTGCCAGCAGCAGGGCTCCAGCCCAACTAAACCCAGCTTGCACCCCAGGACAGAAACCTGGATTCTCCTTCAGTGCCCAAATTCCCTCGGGCAAATCTCCTAAAGCTCCCTTGTGCACCTCGCAGGGCTGGTGCTGCCCAGTCCTGCCCACCAGGGCTGGTCCTCCCCGTGCCCTGCTTCCCTCTGAAAGCTCCATGGGAAGGCTCCTTCCAAGAGCCTCTGGAAGGCTTAGGCTGTAATTGCTTGTAAACCACTTAGGCAGTAAGTGATACAGAAATCCAAGTGGTAATTGTGGCAGAGGCTTGAGATTAATCTATTTTTGGCTTGTCAGGCGTTCTTATGGACCTGGTTCAAGGCAGTCACGGAAAGCTGTAAAGTGTCCAAAAAGTGACAGGAAAAAATAGTTTGATTAAAACCATTCCAGAGGTAAATCCAATCTTCAGGACACTCTCTGAAACTTATTGGTGTAGCCTGCAGATGAGGCACCTGTGAACATCATCTGGCCAGAGACCTGGGGAGAGCCACAAAAAGCGTTATGTCAAAAAAAAAAAAAAAAAGGTGCTCTAATTTTGGATTCCCAAAGCAGAACTGCTCAGGGAAAGTCAGTGAAAAAAGGTAACAGGGTCTGCCAAGAGGGGATAAGCACCTTGTCCTGACCCAGGAATCAGGGCTCTGATGACTAAAGAACATCCCACAGGTTCTGTTTTGCTCACCTGCCCCCAGGTGACACTGTGAGATGGATGGACACCTGGACTTGATGGCCTTAAAGGTCTTTTCCAGCTGCAATGACCCCAAAATTCTCTGACTGCCAGATGCACGGTTTGGTGTGACTGAAGAACCCCAAACCCTTGGTTTATCTCTTCAGCTCCCAGAGGTACGAGCACCAGTTCATTATTAGGAACTGGAAACAGCTTCTTTCCCCACAGAGCTGCAACATCTCCAAACTTTCCACCAACTTCCATTTTCTATAACCTCAAGGTCAAGATTACCCTTTATTATTTTTTTCCGTCATTTCCTTCCCATTTACTTTGGATTAGTGGATGTTCTGTCAATAAGGTCTAATGAAATTCCAGGCCAATATAAACTCCGTCCGCTCTGTGAATGGTTCTTTTTTCACACAGACTTTCTGTGAAATAAAAAGTGACTGATGCCACAATATGCTTTAATTATTTTCTTCATAAACTATCAAATTAAATTTTAAGAAGCTGGAGCTGTCTCTTATTAAACTGGGACTGAACTCAGAGATGTAACTCTTAATGAAACCTCCCACACCAGAAAGCTTTTTTTGTAATGTTAATAATTTTCAGCAGCCTGCCATATGCAATATCTCACCAGAGCTTCTGATTTTCCCATTCCACCCCCTGCCATGGGCTGGGACACCTTCCCCTATCCCAGGTTGCTCCAAGCTCCATCCAGCCTTGACACTTCTAGGACTTTCTAAGCCACAGAATTATGCAGAGCCTTCCATATTTTAGCTGGGATTTTCTACTCACTCTACCAGGAAGTTTGTCCAAAAAGCAGCGCTGAATATCCCAATGAATATCCCACAGCAGCACCAGGTGAGTCACAGCACACCTGGAAAACACAGGCATTCACCAACACCAGCTTCAAGGGAAAAGTATTTTCTCTAATCTAAGCAGCAAGAGCATCTCAAATTATCAAAGGAAAAAGCAGAGAAAAGCTGGCTGTGAGTGGAATCATGGAATGCTTAAGGCTGGAAAAGCCCTCCAAGGTCATGGAGTCCAACCATTGTCCAACACTGCCTCACCCACCATTAAATCATGCCCCAAAGAACCACATCTACACATTTTTAAACACCTCCAGGGCTGGAGATTCCACCACCTCCCTGAGCATCCTGTTCCACTGGCTGACAACCCTTTCAGGGAAGGAATTTTCCCTGATATCCAATCCAAACCTCCCCTGGTGCAACTTGAGGCCATTTCCTCTCGTCCTGTCACTTGTTAAGCAGAGACCAATCCTTGCCTGGCTACAATGTCCAGTTTGCTTTGGAAAACACAGGGATCAAAACGTGGCACATTCTGGGGCCAACCAGCAAAATACAAAACCCACAGAAGTCACTGGATCATATTTTTGGATCCTGCCTTAAGGGACAAAGAACAGAGTGAGAGATGAAAATGCAGCAGCTGGTAAAAAATCATTAAAAAGAATAAGGCAGAGATGAGGAAGTACTGAAACTGCCGGGAGAAAAAAAAAAAAAAGGAAAGGAACAAAGACATGGAAAAAAGACTCTCAGTCTGCCAAAGTTTACACAATTTCATAAAGTGTACAAAAGAAGCAGAGAGAAAGGGAAAAGAGCAAAGCAAGGAACTCCTGGCTGGGCTGGGGGTGCAGCACACCAGTGATTCCCAGCTCATTCCCAGCTCATTCCCAGCTCTGGGGGTCGGTGTGCCCAGCACAGCGAGTCCTGCCCACCCTCCCAGGGCCCCTGTGCAGTTCATTCCAGCTCAGCTGTTGGCCAATTCCTTCTGGTCACACAGTGACAGTCCCAAGGGTTTCATATCCATGTCCCCTTTTGGCCAAGAACACCGGAATCCCACCACGAACAAATCATCACCTCATGGACAGAAATAGACAGTTGTGGACAGAAACACTGATTTTTCCAAATGGAAATTTCTCTGTTGTTGATGGTAAAACACTGCTGCACTTCCTTTTTTTTTTTTTTTTTTTTCTGTTTAATTTTATTCACGAGCTGAAGTGACTTTGGGCAGTCACAAACCGATTTTTCACTGTGTTCTGAACAGATGGTTGTTCCAAGAATACCAGCATCCTGGCAGTGTCAAACAGCCTTGACCTTCCCAAGCAGCGCTGCAGACTTTTTGTTAGAAGGAAAGAAATAAAGAACTGCTCATATAGTCCAAATTTTTTTTTATGGATTATTAAATACAGTGAACAATACAAGCACAAACTGGGCTCAAGGAAAACCTGAGATTCAGCCTCAGAGAAGCAGGAATGGCTTCTGGAATCACTGGTGGTGAACAGACAACTCCAAGGTCACATCAGACCCCCCTGCAGCAGCAGAGGAGTGAAGAGATGTGAGCCCCTCACATCATCTCCTGCTCATCCAGCCCTCAGGAGCTGCTGTGATGGGCTGTGCAAAGCCCAAAGAAAAACCACAAAATATCCCAATCCTCAAGTTCAGGCTTTATCCAGCAAGGGTCCAGTTACAAATTTCCCAGTTAGAAATAGCTGGAGTTCATTGTGAGCCTTCAGCCACCGTGGGCTGGCACAGCTTTGGGGACCTTTGCAGACAGAGCCTTCAGAAGGGAGGCAGCTCATTTTGTTCTGCTTTTGAATTTTTTCAAGAGATATAATCCTATTTTTAAGATCATTTAAATATCATCTGTGCTTAGTTCTCTAGAAGCCACATAAAAAAAAAAAAAAAAACCAAGTCAATTTTACTGCAGTTAAATCCCCACGTCCTTAATCTCCAGGAAGAGAGAGGCCAGGTTCCTTCCTGGAGACAATCCTGCTTTTTTAGCACACGTGAATTATTTTGTACCTGATTGGTGTCTATCCAGATATAAAAATTTGGGGGCAGCACCTAGGGAGCAGCTCCTGTCACGAGATCAATACCTCATTATGGATTAAACATAAAAGTTAAGCCGTTCTTAGTTCCCAGCTGACAAAGAGCGGCATAAATTCCAGGCTGGCATTTGGGGGATTTTGTGCAAATTACTCCAATGAGCTCCTGCTAAGAGCAGGTGAGGAGCTGTCACCCTTGCAGCCAGCACTGCCTCGGAGCTCTGAAGCAGCACAGAGGGATTTGGGAACGAGCCCGGGGTCAGCCAGAGGGAGGGAGCCCAATGATCCCAGCTGGCATCCCCTGGATGGCAGGAGAGGATTCCAAGGCGGGCGACGCTCCGCTGCCTTCGGAAGACGAGAGGAGCTCTTGGGTGGAACCAGCTGGCAGCTGAAGCCCTGCTCTGGAGCAGGAGGCAATTACAGATGGATAAAGGCTGAGCACTTCTGAGCGAAATCCCTTGCATTTTGAGGCGTCTGAAGTGACGGAAGATCTCGGGAAAAGGCAAATCCAGCTCTTTAGAGCAGAGCGTGTTCCTTGATGCCAGCTGCCCTGGGTGCTCTCTGCCTTTTAATGCTGTTGAGAACCACTCATTACTCCTCTGACTCAGAGGTTTAAGTAATTCCCAGCAAAGCTTTGTACCCAGGGAGAAGAAAGCTCTGCTCAGAGGGCCAGCGCTGAGCCTCCAGCAGAACGTGGGCAAGGGAACCAGTTGGCTCCTCTTTTACATATGGGAAAAAAATGGAAAAACCAAAGGCTGAGAGGTTGTGGGAGCACAGGAAAAAAAGCCCAGAATTTAGATTCAGAAATGCTTAGGATGCCAAACAGTGGAAGAGTCTTGTTCTGAAAACAACGGGTGTGGGCAGGGGGCACATTTGCCCCTAACCACAACAGAAATATGGGGGCTCCTGGTTCATGCAACTGATGACAAAGGACAGCTGTGCCAGGGAAGGTTCAGATTGGATATTGGGAAGAATTATTCACTGCAAGAGTGGTTAAGCATTGGGATGGGCTCCCCAGAGAAGTGGAGGAGTCACCATCCCTGGAAGTGCTCAAAAAACCAAGCAGAGGTGGCATTTGGTGATATGGCTCAGGTGCATGGTGGTCAGAGGCTGGACCTGTTGGTCTTGGAGCTCTTTTCCAGCCCTACTGATTCAATGATTTTATGTGTCCAGCTTGGAGAGAGAGATCCAAGACAGTAAAAATGCAGCCCAGCACATGCAGCACCAGCATTCCATGTGCAGCCTAAAACCCAGCAATTTTCCTGCACTGGTGTCCCCAGTTTCTCATCATTTCCCACTGCTAATTTAATCTCTTAATTGTTTAATGACTCATGGAAAATGGGAGGAATGATGAACCTCTCTTCCCTCTCAGCATGTGAGAAAATGAAACCATCCAAGCAATGATCCAAACTCCACTAAGTGGAAATTTGGCCCTGCAAAAATTCATCCTGGGTTTTTTCTGCTTTCACCATCTTCCTTCAGCCGTCAGAGCAGCAAGATGAAATAACATCCTATATTCCTAGTGCCAGCTGCATTCCAAAATCTCCTACTGATCAATGCAAGTGTCCAAAGAACACTTCCAATTTGTCACAATAACCTTCAAAACTTGACAGAAAATCATGCAAGTTATTTCTTTCGAATCTCTCTGTATCTTGTGCTTATTTATACTTTGCCAATACAATTCTAAACATTTTCCTTTGCATTTCCCATATTTCTCAGAAGAACTCAGAGGTTAAATCCTGCAATGGGTTTATTTTCCTCTCTGTGCTCTTGTTTTGTATTTCTGGACATTTAAGAAACTCTGGAATGACTGCACTTGGAGCAGGACCAAAAATGTGCTTGAAAAGGCTTCAAACTGACACATCTGAGAATATCAATAATCAGGCTGCTTTGCTCAATTCCACTTGTTCTGGTTTCCTCTTTTATAACATATTTTAGATTTTAGTGGGAACAATTTCACTAAAAAAGTGGGGTTTAAACACCAAGTATGAGAATCTTGCTTTAAAACTTTCATTTTAGCCTTTAAAAAAGTGGGGGAAAATGAAATGCCAGAGCTCTGAACTCCCTGAGTGAGGTGCTCAGTGAGTTTAAGAGTCAGGGGAGACTCCCCAGGTGTTCCCTTGGGTGTTGTTGCTGGCACTGAGCTGGTGTGTGACATTCCCATTCTCTGGGCAGAGAGACACAATTCTGTCTCTCAGGAGGAGCACAGAGAGAAGAGGAAACAATCTTTATCTCTGCTCCTTTGTTCTGCCCATGTGGGATGTGGTGTGGAGATTGTTCACCTGCAGTGATGGCTGGGTTGGATTCTGGTGAAGCTTTTTGGGGTCAGTGACCAATGAGACCCAGCTGTGTTGGGCTCTCAGCACAGAGTCATGAGTTTCAGTTAGTTAGATGAGTAAATAAGAAGTATGTAGAATAGGATAGTATCTATTTAAATAGTATATTAATATAATATAGCATAGTTTTAATAAAGCTATCCTTCAGCCTCCTGATCTGGAGCCAGACATCATCATTTCTTCCCTGATCCAGGGATCTCTGCATTTTTACCACACTGGTAGGTGAAGCTCACCCTGTGTGGCGCCACCTCTCCTTGCCCTGCACATCTGGCCAGCTGTGAGTGGCCCAGCTGTGGGCACCTGCTGGGACAGCCCAGTGCTCTGGCCACTTCCATCCCTTCAGTGAGCCCCAACGGGGTGAGGAGGCCTCAAAGCTGATGGGAGAAATACATTTTCTCATTGAATATTTCTCAAAGATTGTCAAATTCTCAAGGAAATGCATTATACAGTGGGACACCTGTGAGCAGCCCCTGCAGCTGCAGCCAGCAGGAGCCCAGGGAGGAGCCTGATATGCTGAGATCTGCTGGGAACAGGGACCACAGAGCTTTGGGAGGCTGGAGGGGGCAGCTCCCAAACCAAGGCAATGAGCCTGACACACAGCATGTGTGAAATGCAGATTGCACTGCAAGGCTCTAAAACACTCCTTTGAAACAGCAACTCCAGAGCTTTACCAGGGACAGATTTCTGGGACACTGGGCAGAGCCCTGGGATGAGCTTGTAAAGGTCAAGCCATAAGCAACTGTCTGTACAAATTTTATGACTGGGAGATAATAAAGAAAAAAGTGTAGGAAGTAGTCAATAGCCATTACCAACCACAAAAACAGATCCTGCAAAAAGAACTCCACAAATCAGTGGTGGCTGTGCTAAGAAACCCATCAGAGAATTCATGGAACTCGGAGAGCCAATCCAGGGGCTGCTGCTTTAAATTCTGCACTTGCATTAAAAATTCATCAGCTTATTTATAGCCAAGTTAAAATAAACCACCAAAACACAGACCTGTTGGTGCTCACAACCTGTTACACTGGGGAGAGGGAAGGGAAGGGAAGGGAAGGGAAGGGAAGGGAAGGGAAGGGAAGGCTTTTAGGCCCCTCTCAACCCAAACCAGTCTGGGATTCTGTGATCCACAGCTCCCACTCCCAGTGCAAATGCCAAACTGAGAAGATAAAGCAGCCATTTATTCAAAGACAGTACACAAAGAAGGAAAGGTGGCACCCAGGCAGGCAGCTGGGGGAGGGCAAAAGATGACTGTAACTTGCTGTGGCTGCCTAATTTCTCATTTATTTACTAAGAAGATTAAAAAGCCCAGAGCAGAGTTCTGTGAACCAGGAGGGCCACACCCCCTGAATTTCAGAGTTCTGTTAGTTCTGGTTGACTCCTCCCAGAGCATCCTACATTTATTCATTTAATTGTTGTCATAACTGAATGCTAATGACAACAGTTTGATAGGAAGAGTTTAAAGCTCACCCAAACGCTGGGAAAAAATTATCCATTCCCAGCTTTAGCCATTGCACAGCAATGCTGTCCTTTGACTGCAAGGACTCTCAGACTGAAATTCAGCTTCTCCAGAGCAAAACTGCACAAAATTATTCCAGGCAGAAGAGCCCACACATCTTCCTTGCCCAAGCAGACCTGCAGCACAGAAATGCAGCAGAGCAGCTCAATTACCAACAGTTAAAGCACAGCAGGATCTACAGTTTTCTAATTGAATACACTCAGTTACAAGCAATAAATAAAATAAAAAGAACATTTTGAATGAATAAAATCATACCTTTGAATAAAAAATATTCTCATTAGGAGAAATGATGACTGCTACCAAAAATATCACCGAGCTACTTCTGTGACAGGCAATTTTTAATCAAAGACAGTTCTATGCAAATTAAGGAAAGCAAATCTCTAAAGGAATAATAGTCTGCCTTAATAGTCCTATCCTTTTTCCTGCTGTGGATGCTGTGTTATAATTGGTGCTATATGCTGTCCTTCCAAGCTTGTGGCATATTTTTCAAAGCTAGAATGTAAAATGTTTTTTAAAAAATTAAAAATTAGAAAATTTCGATTTTGAGGCAGTACACATATATATATATATATATATATATATATATATATATAAATAATTATAATTAATGATCAGTGTGGAATACTGTTAGGGGATTAAAACTGTAGGCTCCTAGCATTGTACATAAAATTTTCAGGGCTCTGTTTGTCACAAGGATCTGCATTCAGAGTCTGTGCTGATCTCACAATTCCTGCCATCCATTGCAGCTCCACCCCACCTTTTACAACCCCTCACTCAGACTGAGCAGGACAAGAATTTCTGCCATGGGACACTCCCAGAAAAATCCAGAGATTCCGTGGGGACCGAGTGTCCCAGGATGAGCTGAACCTTGAATTTGTGTGTACCACAGCTCCACACATCCTGTCACGTATGAAATGTATAAAATCATGTATAATATCAACGTGGAGATTTATTCTCCAGCTGCTACAAGCACGAATGAATTTAGCACCCACCTGGAAATGAACTGTGGAGTTCCAGGGTGTCTCGGGCACGGGCAGTTCTTGGTGTGGGGAAGGATTAATCTTTATTTCACAGCTCACCAGGCTCATTGCAATCATGGTGGCACTTCACTGCTGCCTGTGGGACCTGGGGGAAGCAAGGAAAATATTTGCCGTGGTGTTTTTTGGTTTTTTTTCAAGTTCACCTTCAAGTTTTAGAAAATTTCTGTTTTTTCTCACTGGGAAATAACTCTGAATTTTAGGGGAAATTTTCCACAGTGATCCCCAGCTCATAAAAATTCAGGTTGGAAAAGGCCTTGAAGATCATCAAGTCTAATCATGAACTTGCTAAGATTGAGATGTTGGGAGCAGAGGGTGTATAACCTGCTCAATAAAAATTAATTTTAATAATTAATAATGGCTGAGGAGTTCAAAAAGAGGGTTTTTTTTTTCCTGTTCTAAACAAAGTTTTGCCTGATTAATGGTGTTACCTGGGAGGAGACAACAAGCTTTATTTATTTTATTCTTTAGCTGCCTCCAAAGTGGTGTCATATCTTATCTATGAAACAGCAATCAGCTGCTCCATTATTGGCACAGATGGCTGCTCATCACCATATCCTTATCAGAACAATGCAAACTGAAAAATATTGAAAAGAGACCCAGTAAAGCACTTGAGAAAACCCTCAGTGCACGTTTGGACTGAGGGAGTTTAAACCTTCCTTGGATTTGCCCTCCAATTTACTGTAAAGTTGATTTTGAAGTTAGCAGTCCATTTGGAGTTATGATTAATGCTTTAGAAAGGGCTTTTCTTTTTCAGCTGCTCCTCCCAACAAAGGATTTAGAATTAATTCGCATCGTCCAACTTCTTCCTTAATGGGTTTTTAAGGTCCACTGCAAAGAATCAATCAATAGGAGGCTGAAAGCTCTGGCGTGTCATGCATGCAGCCCCACCACAGCAGGGCAACGATCTTCATCTGCACTTATTGGAATTATTTGCAGTGATTAAGAAAAGCAGAATAATCATTTGCATTCACTCAATTCAGGACGCAAAGAGAGCAACTTGAGAAGTACCAAAAATTTGATTTTTTTTTTTTTTGTGTGTTTTAAGATGATTTTGTCAATCTTCCCTCAGAAATGGAAATGCTGCTGCACTGAATGTGTTCCTGTCAGGGTACACCTCATTTCCAGGGCACTATTTTCAGGACAAAGTGACTTTTGCAGGTTAATTTTGTACCTGGAATGACAGAAAAAGCACTTCTGGAACAGGCAAGTAGAACAAGGGAATTCAGGCATTGCCATGTATTTTCTCCACTTTTTTTCTGCTATTAATTGTTTCCTTTTAGTAACAACATTTAAAGAAAACTAACTTTTTTTAAACTCAGTTTCACAGGTTGTTTTTTTTTTTTTATAAATCAAATGAAAAATTAAGAAAATTTTAATTTAATCCCTGTGTGCACAGAGAAGCTGCCACTGACTGAGCTGGAATGGGGTCAGGGCAGGGATGAAGATTTTTGGGAATGACACCAGAAGGAGTTGTGAAAGCTGGAAAAGCCTTTTTACAACACCAATCCTTTGGAAACAGAGCCTTCTTAAACTTTGCAGTTACCAAAAGAAATAACAAGAATTTGTCACTTCAACAGCCCCTAAATAACGAGTTCACTATACAGGATAAAACCAGCAATCTGTAAAACTCTAAAAAATAATCAGGTTCTAAAATAACAACAATTTGGAGAACTCTTGAGATAAAAAAAATATTAATTTCTCCTTCCATTTTGATTTCCAAAGGCTGCTTTCCATTGATTCCATTGCTCCAGGCAAGCACAAACATCAAGCTCCAAAATCACGCATTCAAATTTAGGCCACAAAAATCCAAAAGTCTTTTTTTTTTTTCTTCTGATTCTCCAAAGAAGTGACAACAACTCCACAATTTTTAGTGCCAAATCCTTTTATGGGGAAAATTCCTGTTAAAAAATATCTGTGCCTTGAAAGATATATTGAATTCCCGATCTTGAAAGTCCTAGAAAGGCCAAAGAACAGCTGTGCCATGTCCAAGGAATCAAAAAATAGCATCAGATATTTCATGTGAGCAATATCCAAAATTTATCACTTGCAGCAACAATAAAATAGGCTGAGATGTGGATGGGATCGAGCTAAAGGTCTGAGCTGAAAAATACAAACCTTTAGGGGACAGCAGGAAAAAATGGAATTATTGCAAGAATTAGTTCCTTCTGGAAACAGAGTCAGCGTGTGCAAAGATGAGGTTTTGCTGTAACATCCTGGAGTTTGTTCCTGTTATTGCTCAAGGACTTTCAGGTGAAATTCAATCAATGGACAGGCAAATATCTTCTCCCTGCTCCTGCTTTGAGCTCTGAAAACCACCAGCATTTCCTTCCTGCTCAGGCAACAGCTTGAGAAAGAGGGTTTTTGGCCAAAGCTGCTGTATCTCCAAAGATGTACACAACAGCACTGCTCTCCAAATATTTACAGCATCTAAATATCCTTTAATTGGCTCCTTTTCTCTGCTGACCTCCGTGGTTGCTCACTTGGTACACTTCATTATCTGTGCAGCACAATTCGGTTTTTTGGGAGGAATGGAATGAAAAAAGGGCTGCTCCCTGCCTCTCTGCATTTGCCCTCTGCCCATCCAGGCTGCACCTCCCTCTCCTTTGTCCATAACACATAAAAACCTGCAGGTCAGGAGGCTGCTCAGCAGAGTGTAGGTGGGAAATCCATCAGGAGCACAAAAAACTCTGAAACCCAAAAGGTGCTTATCCAGCAGGGCTAATCCTGACACTGGAGCTCCATTTTCCATCCAGAGCTCCCTCACGGATGCTGCAGCATTGCTCTAAAAGATTTTGTGGTAAATCACAGAACATTTCACAGGGGGGGAGGTGAGACAAATAATCCTGCAATAAAAATGCAGCAGGTTTTGCTACCTGGGCTATTCCTCTTTCTCTGACACGACTTTCACCCCAATCCAAATGAAAATGAAAATCCACACACGAGCTTTCACTGAAAGGATCACAGAGCATAAAATTCCACTTAAAATAAGGAATGGTCCATTTTCCTGCTGTTTGTACTTATCTCTGGAACAGCTCTTCATTAAAGCACCCAGGGATGGGCTGTCCCACAGGGAGGTGCCCCTGGGCATTCTGGAATTCTGTACTGGATCCTTTACAGGAGATTAACTGGCTCTCGTGTTTATGTAAATAGGGAAGCCAAGATTCCTGTGCATCCTTCTCCATAAATTAAAAACAATGCTTTCCTGCAGTTATGGCTGTAAAGGGGAAATAGACCTTGACTGGATGTAATGAGGCATTTGTGTTTGCAGTAACCAGAATTTACTGTTACTGCTCCAAGAACCATCACTCCTTGTTTAGGCTCTTAAGTGACAATAAGTGTGGCTAAAATAAATTTTAATGAACACTCCTGGGTCACCTTACTGAATTTATGGGGCATAATCCAGCATTATTGGAAATAACCGTGGTCTTTGGGGCTGTGGGGAGCAGTTCCAGATACTGATTGCTTCCCTCAGGTCAGATGCAGGTTCAGACACACCAATTCCTGAGGGGCCTGGCTTTGAAAAGGTGACCTGCAGCTGAGCTTTGGCTCTCTGGGAAGGCCACCAAAGGTCATCTGAGTGGTGGCAGATGGAGCACGGAGCTGCTGCTCCGTTTGTCTCAGAGAAGGCTACTGGATAACGCTGGAGCTGAGTGGGTGCTGCTTGTCAGGACAGGGAGGATGCAGGGTCCCAACCCCACTGGAGTCTCCCCAAGGAGTCTCCTCTACCCTCCTTAGGGGTCTGGGTGTTGGGGTGACCCCCAGAGTGTAAAATCCTCGTTCCCCAGCCCTGCAGCCAAAGGAGGAGTCTGAGTGTGCAGGGTCGGCTTCTCAAGGCTGTTTATTTTCCCTTTTCCAGAACATTCTTTCTCTGAGCCCTGGCCAGCAGCTCGGCCATGGCATTCTGTCTGCCCTCAGGGCAGTGTTTGCATTTTATACCAAAAACTGCCTGTGCCATGTTCACAATAACGTGCCAATATCGATCATTTATGTTGGACAGTGTCTGTGCCTTAAATCAACAGAAAAGTGTCACCAGCACAGCAAGGCATGGAGGGCAAGGAGAAGGAGAAGGTCAGGACACGCTCAAATCCCTCCATCTTGACTCCTTGAACCCCATTCTAAAAATCCCCAAAATTCTGCTTTTTCACCCTGTGTTAACTCAACTCCCCCACCACTCAAACTCTTGTGGTTTGTAATTCCTCACACAGAGTTGGCAGCTTTTCCCACAGGCTAAAATGGAACCCACAGGTGTTTGTGACTTTGTGCCAAGGTTCTGAGCCCCTGCCAGGGTCTGGGGACAGCCAGGGCAGCCAGAGGGATGTGCTGGACTCTGACACCCTCCCAGCAAAGAGGTTTTTGGTAGATCCTAAATTCAAGGCGTTCTCTCCAAAGAACGACCTGCAGTTCCTCTCCCAAACACTGAGCAGTGGAGGAGGGCACAGACGGGCAGGGAAGGAACAGAACCCCCTCAGATCCCAGAGCTGAGAGTGAAATCCAAAGTTTAAGCTAAATAAGTTAAGGAATCCTGTTGACTGCAAGGAGGCAAGCTAATCCCTGCAGGGAGACAATGGCAAGCCCTCAGTTTTCCCATTCCCTCACAATCCATGAGGGAAGCAGCTCCCAAAAAAGGTGAGGACGTTTTCCTTTTCAATTAAAGTATTGCACTTACATAACATTCCTGCTTTTCACTGTATTGTGCCTGGTCTTCCCTTCAGGAGCTCATCTGTGTGATCCAGGTTTCTTTATCCACCTTTGTATCTCATTCCAAGGGAGCTGGACAGAATTTCAATGCAGGACCAGAGTGGTTTTTAGAAAAGCTTCCCAGCCCCATTATCTATGAGCAGTGGGTACGAGGTGCAGACCATTGTCATGCTGCCCTCCTTCATCTTCCTGAAGTGAAAAATAGAAAAATACTTGAGTTTTTAACCTATTTTTCAGGAAAATAAAAGCCTGACCTCTATACAGTGCCTAAAGTCTAAGCTTGAAATAATGAGTTATTATTCAATTCTTCTGTAGTTAAGGGCCATGGGATATTACACAAAGAAATGTGCTCTTCTATTTATTAAAAATAACATTAACACTGCTGCGTATTTATTTAATGCTTTTCCTCTTCAGAGCCCTTATTAGGCATTAGCTAATTAATGTAATGACTTGGGATATTTCAAGTGGGTCTCTCCTCGGCAGAGCTGAGGGAGGGCTTTGTTCAGGGCAAGGAAAAGAGATTTTATTTGTGCCCTGTGCTCTTTCCCAGGCAGGCCCACACCTGCAGCTCCTCTGGCCCCTTCAGAGGGGTCAGGCTGAGGCCAGGGCTATTTTGGCAAAGAGAACAGCAGCTATGGGGAAGGCAGCCACAAAACCCATCAGACTCGGAGCCATCCTGCAATTAATTCCTTGTGGCCCCGGCTCTGTAGTCAGCAACTGGGAGCAAGATCCCACAGAAGATGAAAGAGATTATTTGGGATTAGCAGGAGAGGCTGCAGTGCCCCTTGGCCCCGGTGAATATTAAACATGAGAGCTGCAATGCAGATTAGAAGGTTCATTTTAAGCAGCCTGGTTTAGGGCCTGCTGGGATGTGGATCTCTTACTCTCCCTGCTTTGGCTTGGGAATTGTTTCTTTTCCACTATGGAAACTCCCTCAGATGAAGACCCAAGTTATTTTTTTAAACCTTGTTTGAAGCCATACATTTTTGCTTCAGGATTTTACCAGTGTGCTCCTGGATTTTGATTATTTGGGGCACCTCCACCATGTCAGTAACACAGAAATCATAATTTTCAGGCCTCTGCCATAATGAACAACCACTGCTCTGAAATGAAGAGCACACCATGGAAAAGGCACTCAGCTCATCAGGGGTGTTCTGATGCCTGTTGCTACGACTTCCAACTGAAATGAAACAAAGCCAGGCTTCAACAATCCAGGGAAAACACCAGCCAGGGAAGGAATTAGATCATGAGGCAATATAATTTTGCTTCAATTTTCCTTCACGAGTAACTAATGAGATTTTGTGTCCTCAGAAGAGCCCCTCAGCTGGGATCTCTCTCCTCATTTCCTTAGTTTCAAGGAGTTTTAACCTTTGATTCCCTAACTGCATGGAGAGGGAAGCCAGCTGGGATCAGCAGAGCTGCTGGGACCCTGCAGCCCAGGAAGGGGTTAAGGAATCTCCCACCCTGTCCTACCCCAGGTGAGGGTCTGATCATCCCCCTGCAGCTTCAGCAGAGGGAGCACCTGTGGGCACAAAGCTCCCTGGGTGTGGAGGAATATAAAATGTAAAAGACTTTAGAAAGTACAAAAAAGCCCCAGAAAGTAAACATAAAGCTAAGAAAGGCTAGGAAATTTCTAAACCTTCTCATAGGAAGCTGAGAAGTTAAGAACCAAGTGAATACATTTATATTTATCATAAAGAACAAGAAATAACAAGAATTTATTGATAGTCCGAGATGTGAAAAGTCCTAGATATATGCTTTGCAAAGATAGAAAAACATTCAATCTTATATAATGAATTATTGTGTATTCTTTGAGGTTCATAGAGGCCCTTTTGTTAAAGTTAAACCTACGTGGGTCCTTTTCTTATTAGTTAGAGTAAAATAACTTATTTTATGCTATGGGTTCAAAGAATATGTACAAAAAGGCTTTGCATGAGCTGCCATCCTGTCTCTGATCTGGATTTGTATGGATGTTGTTATTTTCTCTGTGTCTCTTGCTTTTTGCTCGTATGACACAGACAGACAATAAATCCTGAGTCTGCAGCCAGCCATGGTCCCAGCCCGTTTGTGAGACACGGACAGATCCAACAAAAGTGGTGCCCCAGCTGGAACAGCTGGAGCAGCAGATGCTCTGCAGCCCCTGGATGACACCCCAGCCCTAAATCCCGAGGGCTCTGCTCTCCTTGGGAAGCTCCAGAGCAGAGCCTGTCCTTGGGAAGCTCCAGAGCAGAGCCTGTCCTTGGGAAGTTTCAGAGCAGAATGTGCTGAAGAAAGGCTGCAGCATCCCCCAGGGGCTCAGCACGCCCTTCTCCCACAAAGTGCTGAGCTAACTAATTGCTAATTGCTCATTACTGAGGATGGATGAAAACTCAGGACACACAAACCTCGCTTCATAACCACATCTCTGAGAATCCAACATGATACTTGCACCCAAAAAATTTGTCCCCACTGTAACAAGTGTGTGGAAAGTTTGTTTAATGGATTATAATGGATAATACCTCATGCCCCAAAAATATCTGCAGTTCTCGGTCACCAGAATGGTGGGCTCACCCAAATTCTTTGGGAATACTTTACTCTGGTGACAAAGCAAAAAAAAAAAAAATACAGGGAAAAACAACCCCAAAATGCTCCCCAAGCAGACAAAAAGAGCAATTCTTTCCAAAGGAAGCAGCGAACCATGATGCAGCTCCTGGACATCCTCCCCAGGAGCAGGGTGTGGGGAAGGGACCCCAGCAGCTGGAGGAACATCTGGAGCCATTCCCTTGATCCAGAGCTTGTGGCAAGGACCAAGCTGGAAAGGAGGTGCTGGAAGGGAGGAAGGCTCCAGCTGCCAGTCCTGCTCCAGGTCTTTTATCCCTTCTCAAAAAACACGAGTCAGTCTTTTCTCTGTAATATTCAGCTCCACTCCAAACCCATGTGCCACTCCCCCTCCCAGTGTTGATACTGATCTAAAAATATTTAAATTGAAAAATAATATAATTATGCTCCTTTCTTGTTCTCCGTGTTTGTATTTGGAGGCTTTTAGAGGAAATTTTTAGATCTATCAAAGTATCTGGAAATGCACTAATTATTTCAATGATGGTACGATCCCAAGTGGCAAAGTAAACATAATTACCCATGTTAATAGAAAACAAAATCAGCAACACTTCAAGGCTCTGTGGGCTTCAGCTGGCAAATATTGTCACAGTCAAACATTCACCACAAAAGGACATTTATTATGATTTGAAGTAAAACCCCACCAATTTAACCAGGAATCTCAATGACCTTGTCTCTCAGGATCTCCCTTAGTGGGAAAACCTCAGTGTGAATGAAAAGCCCCCAGATTTTATAGTTGGATTATTTTGACTTGGTTGTGCCCTGCTTTAAAACCCTGCAGCTGTGTTTTCTTTTCTTAACTTTTCAAGCAAGTTCTGGGTGTCAGAAACCTCGGGTATGGTTGTTAAAAAGCTAAGAAAGAAAGTGAAAGGATTTCACTGATTTCACTTTCTGCTGAAAATCCTCCTTTTCAGGGAACTGAAGGATATCACTGGATCTTTTGTCACTTTTGTGAGCCTGTAAAGGTTTGCTTTAAGAAATATAACAAAAAGAAAATAAAAAAGGAATACCAAAACACACAGACTGATGCTTAAACCAAGATTTCTCCCTCTCTCCTCTCTCCAGGAGCTGTTCCGTGTTTCAGGCTGTATTTACCTCTGCCTTTGAAGCACGGGGAGATTTCCCTTCCATTCAGGGAACTTTTGCTTGTGAAACAGCAGCGCTGGGACAGGAATGTCCCAGGGATGGGGGAGCTGCTCCAGGCAGGGGACAATCCCTGGGTCCAGCCCTGGGACAGGAGGGGAGGCAGAAGGATGGAGCATGGAGCAGCCCCTCTGCAGCCACTGCCAGCTGAAATGTAGAGCCCCTGGCAGAACATTTCCTTCAGCGTGGCAGTAACTGGCAGGGAGCCATTCCCTGCCCAGGATGAAGTGGGAAAAGCCCAGGATGAAGTGGGAAAGGCCCAGGATGAAGTGGGAAGCACTGGGTGATAACTCCAGTACTGGAGCAAGGACCTGACCTACCTGCCCAGGCTCTGTCACCACACTGGTGGTGACTCCCAAGGACACAGAATTGCCCCCCCAAAAAAAAACCCAAAAAACTGGGAACTTACTCTTTTGCTGGCTAATATAGTTTCTTTCCCATAATTCTTCCCCTTTTGGCTCTGGAAAGGGTTGGGTGGCCATGGCAGTCAGCAGACATCACACACCACCTTTACCCACTCTGTGCTTCCCAAGGGCCAGAGTCAGTGTTGGAATTAGCATCTCATCACCTGGCAGTACCGCTTATCTACCTTATTCCTGAAGGTAAAATGCAATTAGAAGTTTAAATGATAATTAAATGGAAACCTTTTAAATCTTGATTTGAGTATTCCCAATTTTCGCCTTCCTTCCCTGTGCCTCTCTGCTCAGCTGTCTCTGCCAGGGCCTGCCTCTCCTTGCAGTCTGCTTTGGGCTTAGCATTAGGTGATGAAGCATAAAATGATATTTAAATGCTATAATTTCAAGAGCAAGCAAAGAACATCACATTTATCTTCACTAACCTTGAATATGCCTGTCCCATCTAATGAAAAAAGTGATTGAAGGGACTTATTTCAGCTTACTGTCCCAAGGCCCCCATAAAAGCTGAATGGTAATTTAATTAGTTTCCTTTCTGGTGATTAACTAGGAATTTCTGATCATTTAATCTGAGTGCACTTTGATTCATTAAGTATCTGTTTCCATTCTTTTATGAGGTGATTAAATAGCCCAGCCCAGGTACTGCTGTGGTTGGGGCTGCTCTGGACTTTGAGACAAGCAGGTGGGAAACATGCAGGGTGGGAGCTGCATCCCCAAACCTTTTTGGGAGCAGCTGATAAGTCAGCAGTTAGTTCAGCCTGGCAGAACTCCCAAACCAGAGCCGGGGTGAGGGAGGGAGGTGCAGATCTGGTGTGACTCTGCTTCCATGGCAGGCAGGCAGAGGAGCAGCAGCAGCTGAAACCAGCCAGGGCTGGGCACTGATGGCAAACTGGGCTCACTCAGGGCACATTCCCCCACTGCCCTCCTGACAGTGACGTTTCTCCTGAGCACAGCAAGTCACTCACTCTGCTGGTAAATCCCCCCTCGCTACCAGCAGGGCCATAACTGCTGGCCTGGCTCATAAAGGATGATTAAATAAATCTACTCTACTGTTCTGAAGACTGAGAGTGCTATATACTTAACTTTTTATTTAGATTTAAAGCTTATTATAAAGGCTCTACGTACTCTCCAGACACCCATACCAAAAAGGAAACTCACAATCCGTTAAAATGTTGCTTAGCACCATAATGGAATAAGGGAAGTTAAATTATCAGGCAGCTGATACTGCAGCAAAATACACTTCATCAACTCCACCCTGAGAGAAAATCTGAGTACCTGTATCAGGCAAAAGATGCCAGAGTGGGTTTCTGAGCTGTGGTTTATTTTAATCATTAGGCCAGAATGGTAAAATGGGATTTGATTTCTTGTATGAAAAGAAAAAAAAATTTAAATCCAGCAAATTAATTCATTCCATTTTCGTTTATTTTGACTCCTAGATCAGATGGATATAAAGAAAGATAGTTTCCCTCTCCAGTGCTGGAATCAGACAAATCTGCATTAAGCACAAAGGAAAAGTGACAAGAAATTAGGAAGGTGTCCTGCTTCTCCAGCCTGATGTACAGCCCAACCTGCCAGCAAAATCTGCCTCCCAAATAATTCATCTGTGCCATGCCACTTGCCAGAATATTGTTATTTCAGAGGAAGCCTGGCTTTTTAATTATATAGAATGCTGTAAAAGGTGTTGTAATTCTAATTGTGCATTAAGAAAGTGTCGTGATAGTAAAGATGTATCAGGTGATATTCAGGAGAACAATGCCAAGATGGGAGCGTGGAGGAAAGGCTGCAATTATTCCATGTAAGCTGGGATAGTTAATCATTGTGTTGGACTGGAGGAAGTTTCCTGGTTTGCATTTTTAAACAAGTTCTTGTCTCTCCTTTTGGCAAAGTGTCATTTTGCAGGAAGAGAGCCACAAGTTATTCTCATGGGCTCTGCAAATGAAGTTAAAAGAAGGACAAATCCAAGGCCACTGCCACAGCAGGAGCTGGCAGGGCACAGCCAGGTCCCCAAGGACAGCTCACACTGCTGCTGGGAGGGCTCAGCAACGGGGTAATGCTGATGTTTATGAAGTTTTAGGAGGTAAAACTTCATAAACCTGAGGTTTAGGAAGTAAATCCTCCTATCCACTGAGTTCAGTGCAGAATGAGCTGTTCTTGCTGACTGACTCAAAAAAAAAAAACCCAAACCCAAACAAACTGAACCTAAAGCAGACTCCCTTGAGAGGCAGCAGCCTCAGCCCCTGTGAACAGACAATTTGAGCAATCTTTGAGGAGACAGGCTCTGAAGGAGAGCAAGAAACCAGAAACTGCAGGATTAGGTCTGGGCAGGCTCCAGTCCTGAGGCTCAGGTGGGTTCTGACCCTGGCTGGAGGGAGGAATAACCCCACTGCCACGTTCAATAATGCAACACTAAATTCATTTTCTAAGCACACATGCCTGCACAAAGGTGCCTCAGCAGTGCTGTCAGCAGGACAAAATGATCCAGAGGTGAAATTGGTACTGTTGAGGAATTTGATTTAGAGTGAAAATTGAACAAGGCACAGAGGAGGGAAAAGATTGCCTGGCCCACAGTGGCCACCGTGGGCCAACACAAAGGCAGCCCAGCCTGGGGTGCCTGCAGGAGCACTGGGCAGTGCCACCTCAGCAGGGCACTGGGAACAGCTCAGGAGCTGCTCAGCTCCCCATGGACAGACTCGGCCCCCACAAGGACAAACCCTTTCCCTGAAGCTGCTCTCCTTGGGATTTGCGTTCTGGTGGCACCAGGACCATGGGGAGCAGGTCAGAGGCACCCAGGTTTATCCTAACAGGGGCCCTTTGGCCACTCTGCTCTGTGGACAGCGTAACAGGAACCCAAATAAACCCCAGTGCTCCTCCACACCTCCCCTTCCCAGCAGGGATTTCTCCCGAGCAGCTGTGCCCCAGCTGCTCCACAAAATCACCCAGCTGTGAGCACAGCCTGGGCCATGGCTGGGAAGGGAACACTGCACTGGTTCTTCTGCACTCGGGCACCATTCCCTGGTTCCTGCCATTCACTCACAGCCAGCAGCACCCACTCTTCACCCAGACTGAGGATTCACCCTGGCAGCACCAGCAGTGCCTCTCGTGAAGCTCCTGCTGAAGCACAGGAGCCTCCAGGAGCAGAGCTGCTGGAAATGATGCTTCAGAACAGCCCAGCGTGGAGTTACACGAGGATACAGCAGGAGAAGATGAAGATGAGAAAGAAATTACAGCAGGGACACTTTGTTCCACAGCCCTGAATCCCTTCTGGGTCATAGTCCACTTGCTGCTACGGGATGCACATTCCTGGAAGCCACGTGAGGAAATGCAGGAAGGAGATTAAAATGTTCAATCATCTGCAAGGGCTCCCCAGCTGAACAGCAGCGTGTGCTGGAAGGGCAGCTCCAACACAAAACCCTGCACTGGGCTCTAATCGTGCTGGGAACACAAAATGAATTCTGGGGATGGATGCAGCCAGGGTTACCCGGCTAAGGAGGAGCGTTCCTGGAGCCAGCTCGTGTGGGCACCACCCCAGCAGCACCTGCAGTGCCCAGGTGCCACATGTGGCCTTGGCGTGGTCCCACAGGGCTTGGAGGGGCAGCCAAAGCACACCTGAACCCTCAGGAGCAGCCAAACCACACCTGAACCCTCAGGAG
>QUSF01000031.1:1106345-1155012 GCA_003676055.1 Chloebia gouldiae | reverse complement strand
CTGTTCCAGCTAAGCTGAGCTTTTCCCAGCCGTGTACAAATAACCACCCACAGCGAAGGCGCTGCTGGAGCCCCTGGTTTCCACAGCAAAGGCAGGGAAATTAAGAAATGCCCAAGCTGAAATAGCTGCCCCCACTGGGGCTCGGCACAGACATCTGAATTTCAGGGCAGCTCCTGCCCTTGGTTGTCTCTGGTTCACCGGGGATGTGCAGGCACCCTCAACCCTGACACTTCCACAGGCCCTGCACTGCTCAGAACACAGCTGGCAGCACATCTGGATGTCCTGGGGACAGACAAACCCCACAGCAGGCCTGTGACAAACCATCTCAGGTGTTTAACTCCACACACACAGGCAGAAGGGGGGCCAGAGGAAACAATTTAGCCCTAAATATCTTCCCTGTTGCCTTCCCACCCTGTTATTTATATGCATGAATGATTTATTCCTCTATTACCAGTTACCTCCTTTGATTAAATATATCAGGGCCTTTTAAGTTATTTCAAGGCTACAATCATTTTAAAATTAAATGATCCTTTGAGTACCCTTTGGGAGCTGAATGCTAAACTGACAGTTCCATAATGCAAAAAAATGGTGGTTGTGCTCATTTTATTTAATTAAACTGTACCCTTGATCAAGCAAACCAAATGGGAGAATATTAACCTTATTTTTTTACTTCTAGAAAAGTAAAATAAGAAACTGGACATTCTGTTGTCATAGTCACATGTTGTCTTTGTTCAGCTGACACCTAAACTGTTCTGTCATGCAGCTGTAATTTCATTCATCAAAGGTTCCCAAAAGATTTCTGCGTTTTACCCTGCTACTGATCGATTATGTCCAAGTAGGAAACACTTTAAAAACTTTTCTCCCTTCAAGCTTCGCAAAAGATCTGAATTTAAATGGCACTTTTAAGGCTCTTTGGAGCCCAAGTACAACAGCAGCCCGGCTTTTGAAGAGCACACAAAAATACTTCTGGCCCGAAAGAAAGGAATGAAGTGACAAAAAGAGGAAGATAAAAGCAATTCCAAGTCCCAAACCTACAGAATCCCCTCAGTCTTGGCCTATTCTTTAGAACTAAACCTCATTTTGCAAATCAAAGGACCAGCTGCTAAACTTGCCTTAAAAAAAGAGGTAAGTCCTGAATGCAGGGCTGAGAGAGTCCCGGAGCTGCCATCAATCAGTCCCCGAGGTCCCCCTGCTCCCACCAGGGGTGTCCCCATCCCTGGACCCCAAATCCTGGGGCTCCAATGTCCAGGGATGCTCTCCCATCGCTGAATCCGTGCCTGGAAAAGAAACTTTGTGAGGCACCTCGTGGGCTTCACCTTCAGGAGGTGGCTCAGCTCCATCAGGGCTTCAGGAATGTTGCACCAAAAAAAGCCAAACGTCACTATTTAGAGACAGCAGTGTGGATCCTCACATATGGAATATGGTGGTACCAGGAAAGGGAAAAAAAAAAAAAGGAAAGGGACAAAAGAAAGGGAAAAAATTCCTTTGGACAAAACTTAAAAATCCTGTATTTCACACAGAAGCCTTCAAAGTCGATTAAAAACAATTCACAAAACAATTCCCAGCTTTCACTAGTGCTTAACAACGTGTTTCCCTCTGTGAAGAGGCACTTCAGATTGGATTTGCAGTTCTGTCTGGATGTTTTATTTCCCTTTGTGGTCTAAGTGATCACTGCTTTTGTAAGATTCATCCTGGGCAATTAATATATCAAGCAGAGAATCGCACCAGGGATTTCCCCAAAGAGATTTTGGGAGCTCCTGCCCGTAGGTCCCAACCCTCTGGAAGATATAAAACAGCACAAGGATGTCACAAAATTAAAGTCACTCAGTTAAAATGAACGTGGCACTTCATGCACCCGAAGCCAACGTGTGTTCCACCTGGTAAAAATCTCAGCTCTGCAGCCCGGAACAACAGGCGCTGGGTGATAAAAGTCAAGACCAAAGTGCTAAAGCCTCTCACATACTTTCCCCAATTTCTACAGCAACAGAGCTGTGACAGAGGGCTCCTGACTGCTCAATTTGATGGCCAGGCAGACTTATAAAAGCTGAGTTTCCTAGGGGAAGGCATAATGAAATCAATGCACTCATGAATATGGATGGCAGGCCGGGGCCATCTGTTCGCCACCAACATCTTTTCTTAAAACAAGTTTCAAATATTTCGCCAGAGACGTCTGGTATCTTTATTTCCACGGATAAAATTAGACCTTGGATTTTCACCATCTCCGGTCATTAAGTGCTATTGTTATGGAAATGTAGGGGGTGGTTTTCCTCCACTGATAATCAAAAGATGGAGTGATAAAACAGTTTGACAAAGTTCAGGTGGGGATTTCATCGGTCTGCGGAGGGGCTTCACAATATTGACAGTCAGGGCACGCCGAGTGTAATGTAAATAAATATAACTTCTCTGTCCTCCCCCGGGGAACAGGAGCCTGGGATGTCCTGCCCTCATTTGTACCCTACATCCACCTGATTCCCTTTGGTTCCCAGAGAAAACATCATAAAGCATTTTTATGGTTCATGAGGCTGGTGCTGATTTGCATGAGAGGGGCACGGGTGGAGAAGCTGCTGCTCCAGGCTCTGGGTGGGGATTGGAGAGAGCCACAAGACATCCAGGAGACATCCAGGAGACATCCAGGATCTCCTGGGATTTGCCAGGAGAGCCAGGCAGACCCTGGGCTGGTCTCTGCACTCCCATTCCTGCACTGGGGGGAAGCTGAGCCTGAGCCAAGCAGGGTTGGCCCAGCCCCAGGTGGCAATCACAGAGCTCCTGAGTGCCAAAGCCAAGATTGGGGATGGAAAACCCAAACCACAGTGGGAGCAGAAACTCCAAACCCTGGAGAAGGGACGACTGAGGGTGATTTTATCACCACACAAATATTTTAAGGGCAGGTGCCAAGAAGGAGGGGGCAAGACTCTCAATGGTGCCCAGCCACAGCACAAGTGACAACCTGAAACACGGGAAGTTCCAGCTGAACACGTGGAAAAAAACCCCCACATTATTTTGTGGATGGCAGAGCCCTGGAACAGATACCCAGATTGTGGAGTGCCTTTCCTTGAGATATTCAAACCCACCTGGACTTCTCTGGGCGAGCCCACTGAGCAGGGGTTGGACTTGGTTCTCTCCAGAGACCCCTTCCAACCCCAACCCCAACCCGCCTCGGGTTCTGGGGGTCCCCAGCTCTGGGGCAGCAGGAGCAGAGCTGAAATCTCTCACAGTAACAATCTGTCTAAAGCAGGTTGCTCTCAATTACTGTGTTCAGTGTTAATTAATCATCAGCTCCTGGTTACTCAGAGCAACCAGGAAGGTGAGACAGCCCAGATGAACAGAATTCCAACAGCTCCTAAAGAAATGAGTCTAAGGACACACTCACAGCAAGGGAATTGGCTCAGGGTTCTCCTCCTGGGGTCCCACCAGGCTGGCCAACATCAGCACCTGCTCCAGCCCCACGGGCTCCAGCAGTCCTACATTTGATGGCACACTCTGTTCCAAACCAGAGCAGATACACAAGGAGTCCTGTGGTGAACTCTGGAAAAAAAAAATCCAAAAACCCAAAACAGAAATTAATTTAGGTTTTGAACATCCATTTCAGTCTTACAATATTCCTCTCCATTTCAGCCTATTGACAGTATTTATGTGCCTGTTAAAAAAAAATTCAAAATAAACCTAAGTGAAAAAGATTAAAATTGAATATTATCAAAATAGTCAGAATTTTATAAATAAATCTCAAAAGATCAATACTTGCCCAAACCTTTTGGTTTCATTGAAGTGAGGTTTTGGTCAAAAATGTGCCCCAAGTGGGATCACCCAGGGATGCTCAGCCCAACCATGACCACCCCTGGGGACAGAGAACAGCCTGGGCTCATGGCTGAGGCTCATTTCCCAAAGGAATTTCTGCAGCTGATCCTAAGCATGGACAACCTGGGCAGGTTATGCCATAACAGCTTTTCCATTTGCATCCAAATTTGGGGCATTATGCTCAACCTGCTCATCCACTTCCACTCAAAGGTGCAGCTTGCTCAATTTGCATAATAACTATCTCCAGCTAATTATCCCCATTTGTTCATGGAAGCAGCCACTTTCTGTAGGGCTTAAAATTACCATAAACTGTGCATAAGATCAAGACAACACCGATTTATCTTATTAACAGTGAGGAGTTTGTGTGTTAATTAGCAGGGGATTACTTTGGAAATGCATTCAGATGTTCTCAGGACCAGTTCACCTGACAAGCCCCGAGCACCTCTCAGGATCTGCAGCTCAGGGATGGTGCAGAGGAGAATCAGAAGCTCCAAGAGCAATGGGTGAGGCCAGGGAAGCGTCCAGGGAGTCACCAAACTGGGAATTCCTGTTTGGAAAACAGCCCCACGCTGTGTGGGCTCTGCAAAGGTGCAGAAACCTCTGGGAAGTTATTTAAGTGGGAGAGTTGGAGAAAAGTGAGTTAAAAGTGCTTGCAGCAGTGTGTAGGTAGGCTCAGCAAGCTCCTGCACACAGTAAAAATTATTTTCTGCTTTTTTTTTGGATGGCATTTTGGACAAATTGTTAATAAAGGTGCAAAACTCAGTGCCTCAGTGCTGATATTCTACTCTGCTTAGTGAGCAGCTGCTCCAGCCTCCCCCTTGCAGCAGCTGTCAGAGCACTTCCCATAATATTCATGGGTGCTCCATGTTTTCCAGCAGCAGGTGGTACAATTTCTGTATCTGCAAACGATCAGCATTCAAATCCAGATTTTTCTCCCTAATAGCTACTACACAGCTACAAAGTGTTATCTTTCCTACACATATTTTTAATACCCCCAGTAAAAGCTGAAGTGAGGACTTGTATTTAAGGGAAAGATGTTCCCATGAAACTTTAAGTGAGAATTTCACACTGGGAAGAGATTAGAATAATACAGCCTCTCAAGTACAGAGCCATTTACTCTCCATTTTTCCTGTGCCCCAGAAATAGCCTCCTTAATTTTCACTCTGGGGTTCCCACAGGCACCCATGTGGATGCTGGGAATTGGACAAACTCCTTACACAACCAAAGGAACTCACAGGACACAAAGAACAAAAGAAAACCACCTTGCACTAAACAATTTTCCTTTTAAAGACCCCAAACCCTTTAAAAAGAACTGCAATGTGAAACTCAAGCTAAAATAATTATTTGCTGCTTTTCCATCAAAGCCAATGTTGATATTTAATGGAAATGGGCAGTTTTCAAGCCCATACTCATGTGCTGCACTCAATTTCCACAGAAAACAGGTCCTCTGTCTGACTTTTTAAAAATCCATGGAATTGGAGCACAAGCCCTTCCCTGGTAAAGCCATGAGACACAGAATGTGGTTCCCATAAACGGCATGGCCATAAATCTTTATTTCCTGGTGGCATGATGGATTTCATAAGACAATGGATTTAACAATCCCTTTTTGCCAACCAGTTCCCTAATTGCTCAGGAAACCCTTTCTGGGTTTAAGGAACTAATTTTCCACAGTGATCCTGAAAAGAGCTGGAGTGTAATTGCCAGGGAGTTAATGGAGCCATTGTGCATATTTTTGTTCTTCATTTTCCTAAGAACAATCTGAACCTTCCAGAGAGATAACAGAGAATATCAAAGGCATCTTTTACATCAGGTGAGGCTCTCATCACACACCAACCCCATGCAGCTAAAAATTCAACGGCAAGACCTGCATCAGCTGCTCTCCAAAATTGTTTTCCATGTCAATAAAGGAGCAAGGCAGAAATAAAGAATAACACAATGGCCAGAAGTGCTGCTGCTTTTCAGCAACCTGCTGGAATTACTGGCCTGGCTGTATGTGAGGGCACAAAACTGAGAATTATTCCTTCCCTAGCCATGGCAGGGGGCTGGAACCAGAATAATTTATGTTGGAAAACATCTCCAAGGTCATGGAGTCCCAGCTGTGCCTGATGCCCACCTTGTCCCCAGCCCAGGGCACCGAGTGCTGCCTCCAGGAATTCCTTGGGCACCTCCAGGGATGGGCACTCCAACCCTCCCTGGGCAGCTCTTTCCAAGGCCTGAGCACCTTTTCCATGGAGAAATTCCTCCTGCTGTCCAACCCAGCCCTCCCCAGCACAGCCTGAGGCAGTTCCCTCTTGTCCTGAGGGATCTGATGATTTCTGAGGTCCCTTCTAAAGAGAACCATTCTGTGTTTCTGAACACCTCCCTCCCTCTCATCCCCAGCTTCCTGGAAATGGTGTCCACTCATCTCATCCCTGCAGCACGTCCTGCCAGGCACAGACACTGCCACCACCACCACCACCATCAGGCATCATTTTGTGCTGGGGGCTCCCAAAAACACCCCCTGACAGCAACACAGCCCTGCATGGGCTCTGTTATCATCATACACGCCAGCCCAAACACCCTGAGCCAAGTGCAGCGCCAGCTCTTTGATTTTCATGCAAAAAAAAAAAAAAACGAGGTTTTTTAAAATGCCAACCAGGCACCCATGCCATCCTCCTTGGGCAGAGAGTGGCACAAGGGGAGAGGGGAGAGGAGAGAGGAGAGAGGAGAGAGGAGAGAGGAGAGAGGAGAGTTGCTCACTCAGCCTGCTCTGGGGGTGGCAGGCCAGCTGCTGCAGATTAGAAAACCCAACTATTTTCCACAAATGGCCCAGCACTTCCTGCAAAGAATGTTTTAGGCACAAGGCTGATTTTGATCTTACAGACTAAAGAAACATCAAAGGGAAATACCCGTGGGTATGCAGCAGTGCTCCTAGAACAAGCAGGGGCTCGTGAATAGCAATTGGTGAATATTCTGTATAAATATCAAACCTCTGGGTGCAGGTTCCACTGAGAGCCCACCTGAGCCCTGCCCTGCAGCCCCAGGGACGCCTGTGACCACCCAGCCTTGGCTTTCAGCAGAGCCCAGGCTGCTCCTGAGCTCCAGAGTGCAGCCCCTGGCCCATCCCAGGGCTTCTCCCTGTGCCCACCTGGCATTTTGCTCCTGGCTTCGGGCTGGGCTGGGCTGCAGATGGGATTTGAGGTGGTGATGGTTTGTAAAGGCAACACTGGGCGTGTGGGGCTGTGAGCAAAAGCAAGACCAGCAGAAATGAGCACGGACCCTGGCTGAAACCAAAAGTCATCAAAAACGGCCAAATTTCACCTGATGTCTCAGCAAAACGGGCAGCAAAAAGCACAAGGCTTTACCACAGCTTCACAGCAAGGACTTCCCACAGCCCACAAAATTCATTTTGATTTATCTTCTGCACTGCTGTTTTCAGATGCAGCCGAGGAGCAGAGGGGGGTGCATAATTTCATTTAGAACTCTGCTGTTTCAGGCTGGCACTCCCCAGCTCTGAACAGCTCTTTGCAGTTGCCTTCACAGACCAGCATCATTTCTAATCTCACCCTGAGCAAACACTTGTAAATCTGCTAAATGACTCAAATTTACAGATTTCTCCCTCTCAGTTTGCTGGATCACTGTCTCAAACAGTTTCTCTGCCCAGTCAGATTTTCAAAGCAAGTTTATGAAACCAGCATCTGTTGATAATCTAATACGTCTGGAAAGAAAATATTTCTCTTTTCCACACAATGCTGGGAAAACCTTGAAACTTGTAAACAAGCAGGGGATGTGACAGCAGCAATTGGTTTCTGTTAACAGCAAAATAGAAAGGAAGGAAAATATGAGTAGAAAAAGTATCTCTGTGCATATTTAATATCGTTTTTATAGCAAGGCACTTTCATGAAGTTTGACTCAGTGTTGTAATTAAAATGTTCTGTAACGGTGGTAATTACCCCATCAGGTAAGGCACAATGGATGGCAGAGCAAACCTACAATATAATGATTATTTCCAAGTTGCATCTCAATTTTTGTGCATTTTAAACACCTTCCCCTGTGCCTGACAGCACAGCCCCAGCCTGGCACAGTGGGATTTTTGTTATCTTTGTTTTCCTTCTTAATAAACGACATCTTTTTGAAGAGAACTATTTCTAATAGATCAAGTGATGAAATTTAATCCAATTAAACCCCACCTGAGCACACCTTGATGGTGCAGAGTGAGGCGAGAGCAGAGGCTTCTCCCAGTTCTCCCCACCACAGAGCATCTCTGCCTCCAGGAGCAGAAAAACTCTGGAAATGTCTGGAAACTCACCCAGAACACCCCAAATGTCACAGAAATGACAAAGCCCTTTCACTTTGCAAACGGTTTTGAGGCACATTGACCTTGGGGGGCTAAAATTCCCTTTTTTAGAGGAGGAGTGGCATGTTCAATCCCATATTAAACCAAGGTAACAAAGCAGCAGAGTATTCCTGCAATTCAGGGGTTTGGAGCCTTCACAGAGCATTTTGAGTGCTGCAGGAAGATGAATTATCTCCCATTTCTTGTATCAAACCCTGATGTCATGTCTGGAAAAACACTAAACCCTGTCAATTATTTCTGTCTTCCCAGGTTCCATCCGTCCTTTGCAAGCTCGTCCAGCAAGAAAATAACCCCTTTCACTTTGGAAAGGGGCAATAAAGATGATGGATGCTTTTTGGAGTTTATTTTTGCTGTGTCCATAAACATTCCCTTAATAGCTCATCACAGCTGACGAGGAGCTTGGCGGAGCCAACTGCTGTTGACTGAAAATATCTGACAATTTTTTTTTCTCTCAAGCTTGCTGTACAGAAGCAAGTATTATTTATATTTGAATAGCACTCTCCTGTGATCAGGAAATATATATATATATTGGTCATAATTAACACAGGGCCCCACCACGCAGGCTCCAGTAATGAGCTTTTATTAAAAAAATCCTATTTTAGCCCCTCTCACTCCAGGGGAACCATAAGAGGCCTGAGATTTTTATCTGGTACACTTCATTTTCCCCTACACACTAAGAAAATTAAATCACTGAACCAAATTCAAGGCAAGAGCTGAGGAATCATCCCCTGGATTTTCTTTTTGACCCCCAGGATGCTCCAAAAGGCAGAAGAGAATCCCAGAATGGTTTGGGTTGGAAGGGACCTTAAAGCTCACCCAGTTACAGCAGGGACAAAAAAAACAGGATTTTCAGCCCTGAATTCCTGCTCTCCTTGCTAAAGATCATTGGGATGATGCCAAATGGCTTTAACAAAACTGCTTTTGGATAATTATTTTTTCATTATTATTGTATTTTTTAAATGGCCGTTTTTACCTTTCTACCCTTAAAGAAAATCAGGGCAAAGGAAATGAGGCCCACCCAAATGCTGAGGTTTCAGAGAGACTCTGGAGGGAGGAATAAGTGTAGTATTTTAAAACACCAGCATTTCTAGTGATACCTGGATTTGTGGGAGTGAAGAAAAGACAAAAAATATCTTTGAGCAGCTCCCACCACAAGCTGTACATTCAGAGGGGACAGACAAGGGCATGGCCTGATAAAAATGGGCTCTCCCAGCTCTGCCCTCTGGAATCTGGAAAAAGCCAAACTCAGGGACCCACCACCCTTCCTGCCCAGCTCCCTCACTGCTCCCTGCCCTCGATATGGGACAAAATGTTATTTCTTGGCCATAAATAATGATAATGCATTTAAGAGCTGGTGCTCTGGGCTCCATCCTGCCTTTAACCATTGCTGGCCTGGCTCTGGAAGTTGGCTGAGGTGAGTCGTGGGCAAGGCAAGCACACTGCTGGTCACTTAGCAACCTGAAACGGGGCTGGGAGCAAAGATCTTGATTTCTGAACCATTTAACAGCTGTGCCAGGGCAGGGCTGAGGTTTTGGGCATGGCACAAACCCCAGCCCCTCCTGCTGCTGCTCCTCCCCAGGGCTGCCACTGTCTCTGCAGCTTTCACCCTCACCTAAACCTCCTAAACTTTATGGCAAAGAGCAGGAAGAAAACCAATAAACGAGGCCAATTGGCATTATTTGGTGGCTGCTCCAGCCAGGTGATTCCAGTGTGCCCACAGCTGAGTGCTTCATGCCCACACAGATCCCATCAGCTGCTCTGCCTTTACATATCAAAACTCAGGCAACCCCCAATGGGGAGAAATGATGATGTCTGGTTCTAGATCAGAAGGTTGAAGGATACATTTATTAAAACTATACTATATTATATTAATATACTATTTAAAGAGATACTATACTATTTTGTATACTTACTTTTTACTTATCTAACTAGAAATTCGTGACTCTGTGCTGAGAGCCCAACACAGCTGGGTCTCATTGGTCACTGACCCCAAAAACTTCACCAGAATCCAACCCAGCCATCACTGCAGGTGAACAATCCCCACTCCACATTCCACATGGGCAGAACAAAGGAGCAGAGATAAAGATTGTTTCCTCTTCTTCTCTCTGTGCTCCTCCTGAGAGACAGAATTGTGTCTCTGTGCCCAGAGAATAGGAATGTCAGGTTTATGGGGTATCTTGGAATCTCTTCCTCTCCCTGCCCTGGTGGCAGTGCCCAAGGCCAGGGCAGCAGATGCTGCTGAGCAGGAGGAGCTGGGGCTGGACCAGATCCCTCCTGTCCCATCAGCTCCCGAGCCACTCCCAAAGCCCTGGAGGGGAGCTGGAGATGCTCAGCACTGAGCTGGGAATGCCTGGGGGACGGGGCAGCTCCACCATCCTGAAGCTCCTTCCTCACCAGCTGAGAGAGCCAAGGGCCTCTGCTGATTGCTCTACTTCTTCCTCTGGCCTGGGTCATGCTTAATTACTGCCAGCTTTAATTACTGTCCCAGGCTCCCAGAGGGCTTGAATTCTCTCAGAATGCACATCTCATCCCTACTCCCTCCCTGCAGCAGCTCCAGGATACCTCTGGGCTGCAGCAAACTGAGAATTCGCATTAAGAGAATGAACCTGGTTAAACTGGAAATTTGGGGGTGCTGCTTGCTCCCCACCGCGGGTCAAACCTGCTTTAAGGGGCAATTTAAAACCAAGCATCCACCAGAAATTTGGCATTTATCATGTGCTAGAAATAAACGCTGCTGCCCACTGCTCACCCTTCTCTGTTTGAATCCTCCCCATATACCTGAGGGGAACTAACTTAGATATACCCCTGGTAAATCAAAATGCCTTGGTAAAAAAATTTACATAGGCAGAAGAGTATAAAATACAGAGAGAAAAGTGGAAAAGGGAAGTAAAGAATCCACAGCCATTATAACGCCTAAAAAACCAGATCTGCCTGTTAAATATTCCTTTTCAAGGCAACACTCAGGATGTCTTTTACCTCTTAAATCCCATTAACCAAATGGAACAATTCAAAAACCAGTGAGAAAATGTAGAATAAATGCAATAATGTGGCACAGCAACCCTGTGAGCTCTAACTACAAAGCACTGCCTCTAATCAAATCTTAATATTCTAATTCAAACTATTATTGTTATTATTACTATTATTATTACTGCTATGTTTCTGTCTTGGCAAAAACCATTTCTGCTTATGTGTTTTTAACAATTTTAACCATTTCTTCTTATATATTTTTAACACTTTCTTATGTATTTTTAACAATTCAATTGTTAAGGACAATAAAAAATGCCATATGTGATCAATTATTTATAAAAATTAAGCCTGAGTTTGTATTTAAAATCACGTCACTATGAAGCATCAGTTCACTGCATTTTGCCAAGTCACAATAAAGATGAATTTAAGATTAAGTTTTCCCACTCAAATATCTGGATACGCTTCGTGGGGAATGAAAAAAAATTTGTTGTTGGCCTCATTTTATAATGAAACAGAGTCAGATACGAGCTACCCAAAACACAGAGCTCTGACAGCAATTTACAGGCTTTATATGCAAGTGGAGCTAATCCTCTAAGTAGACTTCCAAGTCCTGCAGGAGACAGGAATTAGGTGGCATTTGAGTTCATGTGAGAAATGTGGAACTGTCTGGCTGCACTGTGAATAAAGGCAGGGAGGTTTCGGGTGAGGCAGCAGAAGTGCATCAACACCTCCCTGCTAAATCCCACTGCAACACAAGCCCAGCAGCTTTGGAGGGGGCCAAATCCTGCCAGTGCTGTCCTGGGAACAAGCAGGATTTCACCAGCATGGTGAAAATCCTGATTTCACCAGGATTTTTTACCAGGATGGTAAAACCTGCCTGACCTCAGCTCCACAGGAGCAGTTGCCAGCCCCTGGCCATCAGAGATCTCCTGAAACCACGAGCCAGCCCCATGGAGAATGACCCTTCTTGGATGATTTCCACCAGGGCCTGTCAAGGTTTTAGCTTTGCCTGTAGTGGGCCTGGAAACTGCCCTTGTTAAACTTGGGATTCAGAGAATTTCAATGTAAAAGCCAAATAGGAAAAAGGTTCTGAGTGAAGTGCTTGGAGCAGAACCTGGAAAGAGGCAGCAGAGACAAACAACCACAAACCAAACGTGGAGCACAGCACAAATGAGCAAAGTTATTGACAGAAACATTAACAGTCCATGCCCAAATGCTGTTTTCCTTTTGCAATCACAATTTATGGGTGGGGTTTTACCCACCAGATGGGCAGAGGGTTGTGCCACCCTCGGAGGTGAAGTGCTGTGCCACACGTCCAGGTGACCAAGTGCAAGGAGAGCTTTCCTTGGAACCAGCATTCATCACAAAACACACAGCAAGAAGCAATTTCCCTTACAACAACATCAGTCAAGCCATGTGCAAGTTGTCTTCAGTGAGATTAAATAAGATTCAGATATTTTGGAAATCAATAGGAGCCCTTCCATTGCCTGTGGTGGGTGTGGGATGAGGCTCATGCTGCTGCCACACCAACACTGAGGGAAATGGGCTCTCATCCAGCCAATTCATATTGCTTAAATTAATTTGCCACACCTTAGCTATGAAGCTCTGCAGAGAATTCTACTCCTTCCTGTCCTCTTTAAACCCTGTACATATTTTCCCTGGCTAAAATGTGTGAAACATTTGACAAGCTCAGCCAAATCTCAATCTGGCAACACCCTACAGGTTCACCCATGGTCTCCTGGCACCATTGTTCAAAAAACTCCCTCAACATAATGTCTGAAAAAAAACACAGGTCAAAAATTAGACAGCTTACAATTTATCCTTACCTCCTATTCACTTTTGCCCTTCAAAAGAACTCAGCCCTGGGGAGCTGACAAATAAAGATAAATTACCCCTCTGCAGCGTTCTCTCTAACTAAGCCATTGTGGTGATTAAATGAAGCTTAGAAGTCAAATTCAGCTTTGATAGCTGAAATTGGGGGGAATATTTTGCATCTTTACAAATACAAATCTCACAGCTTCCTGGGAGAAAGGGCTGGAGTCAAGAAATTTCCTGGGTTAGCATTTTGGGGCAGTTGCACATTCATCTCAATGGCTCAGTCATGTGTGGTAGGTGCTGAGGTAATTTAGGGAGGAATCTCTAAATGTGGAATAACATCTGAAGTGTCCATGGTTGGACAGGGCTTGGAACAACTTGGGATAGTGGGAGATGCCCATGGGACAAGGGATGGGGTTAGGGTCCCTTCCAACCCAAAACACTTTGGGATTTCCTTGGGATAAAAGCCCATTGAGGTCTCCTCCTCTCCAAGGCAGACTCTCTTCAGGGAGGGGACTTCTCACAGCAGCCAGGACACCACCACAGCATGGCATTGATTCCTCTTCCTCACTGCTTAAAAAGAAACCTGGGAAGAACAACTGAAAATACAAAAAAAACCCCAAAAAAGTTCAGAGAAACACTGAAAAATGCTCAAGCTACTTTAGCAGGAAGACTGAGAGATGGCTTGATTATATGGGCTTGATTATTTTTAGGGAAAAAAAATCAGTACTGGAGGGTTCTCCAATCTCACGCTGGAAGTTGCAAGGGGAATAAATGCTGGATGCTGGAAAAATTCAAATGAGAACCTCCAAGTGAACTCAATCAGCACAGAGAGCACAAAGCTGAGGAGCAGTGACTCCACCAGCACAGGGTGTGTTGGAGCCACGCCTGGGAGCCTCCAGTTTTGAACCTGTCACTTCTCTACAAGAAATGCATTTCTATGCACAGGTACTTAAAATGGAAGAAAGAGAGGAAAGCATGCAGTTCTGCACACCTATGTATTATATTTGCATGCTATAATGTATATATACAATATTATATAAATATAGAAATTATAAATATACATTAGAAATATATTATATGTTATATAATTTATAAATATAGTATACATTATATATACATTATAAATATATAACAATATAATATACATTATAAATATGATATACATTACAAATATGATATACAGAAAGAAGAATAAAAAACTTGCAGGCTCACCTGCTTCATTTTGAAGGAATTGCAGTAAGATTTAGTGAAACAAAGGGTGTTCTTGTCCTCCAGAAAACCAGAATTTCACCCAAGCAGAGCAAAATAGATGCTGCACTTGCAGTTTGAGGTTTGATACAAGACAAGTCTCATTATCCTCTTTTTTAGCCTGAATTCTGTTGTGCTCAAGAGATCAAGGTACACGGAGAAAAATATATTTAAAAAGAGGATATTAATCCACACACATTTTTGCCCCTTCCAATGACTCTAAGAACTCATTAGGTAAGCTCTGCTGCTCTGGTAATTAGGTTCAGAGTTGGTGTCAGTGTTGTAATGGGTTATTGATCACTGAAGATCTCAAAGAACTTCTCATGGTTCTGGGAGTTTGGAAAAAAAAAACCCAAACCCCATGAAGTGAGTGCTAGCCTTGCTAAATTTGATTTTCATTACATATTACAAGACTTGTAACACTTCCCAACCTGAAGCTTTCATTTCTCCCCAGCAACAGTTTTATTTTAAGCTTTCCTTCCCCAGACATCTCAGTCGGCCATTTGGGCTGGGGATTAGATTTTTCACCTGTCCCAGGATTATTGGGAAGAGCTATTTTTTATTTTCTCAGGGGTTTTTTTTTAAGAGACAGCACGTGCCTGGGGATGCAAAAATAAACTGTGGGATAGTGTCAGCTGCCAGAGCCACGGGGGTGGGCTGCACTGAGACTACCCTGTTCATGCCATGGTCTATAAATATGTCCAGCTAGATCTGTGTGGCTATCTATATAAATAAATAAATAAATAAATAAATATAAATATATATATATCTCCCCAAAAGCCATATCCACAAGACTTAAATCCCTCCAGGTATGGGCAGCCCCCTCCAATATACTTTCAGTGAAGGAATTTTCCTCAAAATTCCCCCTGAGCCTCCCCAGCCCAGCCTGGGGCTGTTCCCTCCCCTCCTGTCCCTGTTCCTGGAGCAGATCCCAAATCCCCCCGGCTGTCCCCTCCTGGCAGGAGCTGTGCAGAGCCACAAGGCCCCCCCTGATTCCCCCTTTTCTCCAGGCTCAGCCCCTTCCCAGCTCCCTCAGGAACTCTCCAGCCCCTTCCCATCTCCATTCCTGCCCTGGACTCCTCCAGCCCCTCCGTGTCCTTCCCACATGGGGCCAAAACCCCATCCCAGCATTAAAGGTGTGGCCTCAGTGCCCAGCACAGGGGGAATCTCCCAATTTCTCACCAAGCCAAACCTTGCCATTGCTCCTGAGAGCAAATCCCATCCCAGGAACCTCCTGCCCCAGGACTGGGCTCGTGGATCCCTCCCCAGTGCCCATCAATCCCTGCCCACAGTGCCCAGGTTTTAGTGCAGACTGTGCCACTGCCAAGTGATCACTGTGTTTAATCAATGTATTATAAATTGCCAGGTAATTGTTCTGTGCATCTCTCAACTTGCAGCTCTGCTGAAACCCTGTGAGGGCTGGACCCAGGGTATGGAAGAGGGGAAGGTGATGCCACAGTGCCCTTCAGGCCTGGGAGAAAAATGCTGCAAGATGCAGCAGTCAATTAAATGCTGAAGGGAGACTGCAATAATCACAATTGCAGGGAACAGAATCCCCAGCAAAATTGCAGCAGGCTGCAATGGCCACTTTGCATCCAGGGTGGTGAGGAGAGCCACAGGAGCTGCTTGGTTTGGGGTTTGGGCTCCCACTGCACCAATTCCAAACTGCTTTATTCCAATTGCATCCAAACAGCGATGCCAAAGCTGCTGCCAAGGCAGGAACAAGAGAAGGGCAGAGCAAGTTTGGTACCAGAACCTGGTACCAGAAATTCCAGCCCTGGGCAGGGGGTAACTGTGCATTAAGCAGATTGCAATTTGTTATTAATTTTTGTCAGCTTAATGAACAAGCCAAAGGGCTCTTTGCTCTTTAACACTGCCACGGCCACTGCTGTATTTTAAATGCTATGTGATTTTATCAGCAAGCACATTTAATCTCCCAGTTAGAGCTGGGCCCAGGCTGGGGAGACACAGGCAGGGAATTGTGTCCCAGCCATCCCAGAGGCTCATTCCCTTCTCCCAGCCCTCCTGCAGCAGGAACCAGCACTGGGTGCTTGCTGGAATCCTGAACTGCAAGAAGGTTGAAGCCACATCAGATTTTCCATTTCCTGATTTTCCATTTCCCTCTCTGACAGAGAAAAGCAGCTCAGTGTGCCCACAGGGACAGGCAGCTGCTGGCCACTGCCACCCCTGCCCTGCTGAGGAGAGGACAGGAGCTCATCCCAACCCCATCCCAAGGTTACCCCAGCAGATTTGCACAAGCACAAAACCAGAATATTCTTTTCAAACCACAAGGTGGTAACAGCCATAAATATCAGGCTGTGCTTTCATAGCCAGAGCAGAAACAGGGCAATAAATCTTTTTCCCAGTTTGTCCCCTCCATTTTAAACTAAAGAGGACAGTATTAGGTTGGATACTGGGCAGCCCTGGCACAGGTGCCCAGAGCAGCTGGGGCTGCCCCTGGATCCCTGGCAGTGCCCAAGGCCAGGCTGGACATTCCATTCCATGGCTCTACAAATATTTTATTCCAAACAATTTATTACATTTCCTTCAATGCTCAAAAGACCCTGAAGTTGTGGATCTTCTCTAGAAACATCTTGCAAGAAGTCAGATCTCCCTTCTCTGAAGTTATCTAGGTAAGTATTTAAGAAGTAAGATTTAAAACACTCATTTACATTTGTTAATTCAGGGTTGTTCAAACTATTATGAAACTTTCAAAGAGGAATATGAATTGAATAGCTTAAGAGCATCCTTTGAAAACAGAGATATTACTTGCCTGCAGAATTTTCTTCCCCTAATCAGCCCACATAGAAGAGTTGTCATTTCTATCTAGTTCACTAGCAGATATGCTTTCGTTATTAAATATTAAATCAGAGAGAACAGAGATTCAATTCAGAAAAATATAGTTCAATCTGCCAAATTGCTACTTCCCTGAATTGTATTGTGAACATATTTTGATAAAAAGGAGGTTATTTAAAGATGCAACCAAGTCTGGTGATAAATGAGACCCTGTTTCAGTTTGTGTCTGCATGTTTTAACTGAAGAAATATAAATCTACACACAGTGCATTTTCCTTTTCTTTTTTAACTCCTTTTTGTTTTTATTTTTGCCTTCTAGATAGATGCTTGCAATAAGAAACAGCGTTTATTGTACTTAGAAATTTTAATATAAAAACCACAGAGGAAGCAGCTATCTGGATTAGCAAAGCAACATGGAAAATTAAGAAATTATTGTAAATCTGTTACCAGCGAGGGCTGAGCAAATAACTCATTGTGAATAATTCACTCAAGAAATGGAGCCTCTTTCTGTGCTCACAATCTAATTACAAACAAGCTGTGATTTCCTTGTGTTCCTGTCACTTATTGGACTTAGTTCAGTAACTTCATTCTTGTAACAGCAGCAGTTCCAGCAACGGGCTGGGGGAGCCCTCCAAGGAATCCAACATTTCATGGGTGCATTTGAGCAGAAAACCTCGAGTCACTGCTTCAAATCCCACCTCTCCTGCTGGGAGCAGCCTGGGACAGCAGAGGTGTCCCTGTCCCTGGCAGGGTGGCACTGGCTGGGATTTAAGGTCCTTCCATCCCAAACCAGCAATTCCAAGTGCCCAGCCAGACGTGGCACAGCCCAACACAAACCATCCAGTCCTGCTGCAACAGGGCACCTTCCTGGGCACAAATACAGAACGTGGGGGAGCCAGAGCCCCTCATTCCCATGGGATTGGTGCTGCCAGGGCCGGGCACCCCACGGGGCCTGGCTGCAGGGAAGCTGCACCTGCTTTGCTGCAGGATTTTACCATTCTCTCCACAAAACGAATAGCCTTCACCCCAATAAAAGGGCATTTAACTTTTGGTTTTACGGGGGCTTTTTATGTGCATTACTGCAGTCCAATTTAATTCACTCCCTGCTAGTTGAACTGGCTCTCATTTCAGGCCGAAGTGATAACACATAATAGCCCCTTTCAGCTGAATTGCTGAATAAAAGCCCAAATCAGCCCCTGTTAGAGCAGCTTTCCCTCTGGACGGTGCTCCACGGCCAAGGAGAACATCCCCACTCAACCCTCAGCAACGTCATTAAACTCCAAATTGGTGGGGTCATTTCATAAGTTCATCACCAGAATGAAAATGTCCATTTCTCCCAATATTTAACTGCCATCACCACCCCGTGACTTCCAGCTACACTGAATATGAAAACTGAAGTTGCAAATGTCTTCTCTTAATTGGCCAATGCACTGATCATTTAGTTTTAATTCCAGTACAGAAGTTAAAAGAGGCATCTCTAATGATTCCAGTTTATGTCAATAAACCCAGGAAACCCATAAATCTCTACTATGAGTCCATTTGCTGCTATACATAAATAAATGAAATGTTAACATTTAAGGGAAAAGGAATGAATTCTGCTTTAATTCCACATGTACCAAAATTCCTGTTTTCCAAAGCTCCAATTCAAGAGTAGAGTAGCATTTATATTCTGCTTTGGAGAAAGGAAGGGAATAGGAAAAGTGCTGCAAGAATAAATCCAGTGGGAATGGAAGATGAGAAGGGATCAGGAAGTGGCAGAGAGGCAGACACAGATCCTGGGAACATGAAGATGAGGTGCTGACAGAGCTCGTGCTCCCAGTGCCCAGGAGGTGTGCTCTGCTCTCCTCCCTGCTGCTACTCTGCTCCTCAGCAATCACCAAATTACCACTGTCTGAAAAACAGAACCTTGATTTAAAAACCTAACCCTGCCACTATTAGTGATTATAAATCCTATTGCAATGCAAGGGTAGCAAGAACAATTTCAGGGTCCTTCTGCCTCTGTGCCCCCAGTTCTGCTCTCCTTCCTCTCCACCCTTGGCAGAGCCCTGACCTGCAGCTGCCTCTGCCCCCTTTTGGAAACAAAAGAATTCCTTGTGGGAAGAGTCCAGTTTGAAATGTTCCCAGTGGGAAGGCTCCAGTTCCAGGGCAGCACCTCTGACAGATGTGGATCCATTAACAATCCCTGGAATTACACTTCAGATTCCTGTGACACCTCTCAATGATCCCCAGCTGGGCTTGTCTGGCAGCTGGATAAAGGCATATTAAGCACTCCAAGCCATTCTCCTGCCTTGGGTATCATAATTCCCATTGCCCTGTGCTCATTTCCATGGAGCAGCTGATCCTTATCCTCACGCACAGCTTCATCCTCCTTAAGGAGCTCAGAGTCTGCCCTCACTCCCTGTGTGGGGAGCAGGGATCAGCGAGGGCTGGGATTGCTCAGCCTGGGGAGGAGAAGCTCCAGGGAGAGCTCAGAGCCTCTTCCCTGACTAAAAAGGCTCCAGAGAACAGGAGAAGGGCTGGGGACAAGGGATGGACTCAGGACACGGGGGAATGGCTTCCCACAGATGGGACACTGGGATGCAAACCAGTCCAACCTGGCTTTCAGCTCAGGTGGAAACGTCTCTGGAGAAGAAAGGGAATCCAGGCAGCAGGAAATGAGGGAAAAGCCACGCCAGCAGCCCACAGACAGCAGCAGCTCTGCCCACCACGGGCTGGGTGCTGCTCCAGGTGATCCCAGAGCAGCTGGGGCAGAACAGGGAAGAGGCTGAACCTCCTGCCCGAGAGTCCTTCAGCTGCTCCCCTGACAGAACCAAAGGGATGGAAACACAAAGCTGATGAAAAGCCCGACACGTGCAGGAAAAGCTGGAAAACTCTTGACTTACCAGTGCCACAGGTCAAAAACAAGCACTATTTAATGGGGCTGCTTTGAGACCATTTCTCAGTAAAGCATTAACTTATCCCATAAAACCCACGAGCAAAGAGGATTTGCAAAGGTTATAAAATGGAATATTTCTGACCTAAGCCATTATTCGATTTTGTGTTAGTAAGGAGAGCCCCTGAGCGTGCAGCTACAAAAAAAAAAAATAGTGGAAGTCAGCAAACAGCCGAGAGCTGCAGAGAAAAAAAAATAAAAATAGTCAATAAAAATATTCACAGGGGTCACAGGGATGGTGGGAAAACCTCAGAGCGAGCTCCCTGCACCTGTAAGCAGCTCCTTGAGGCTGGGGCTGAGGAGGAAGCACCATATGGAGGGAATTGAGCCAGGAAAACTGGGGCAGATGCTGGGAGTTCAGCTGAGGGGAGGCAGGCTCCCAGGTCAGCCTGGAGGGCACAAACTGGGGGCTGCAAATGATGCTGGGAGATCCCGGCAAGGGCAGATTTAGAGAAGCCTGTGGGAGTTTTTTAATCAATCTGCTGCAGATGGCTCGGGAGGAGCTCCGGGCTCAGCCCCTTTGGCATCTCTGCAGTGGGGTCCTCACCTGGAACAGGGCATGGCAAGCCCACAGCCCTGTGGGAACCAGGAAAATCCTCTGGAGTGCAGGAAAAAATCCACTCCAGCAGCAGCCAGGGTGCTCTCTTCACACTTCTCTGTTTGCAAATTGCCCAGATTGGGTTTATTCTTAGCAGATTAAATTTCATTTGCTGTTTCCCTTCCCCTCCCTGCAGGGCCTGTGCTTTTGCAGGACTGGCAGGGGAACATCAGCACCCAGATCTCAAAGGGATGCAACACCAGAGACACATCCCAGAGCCTCAGCTTGCACGGATCAAAGGATTCCCCTTTTTCCCAGCTGAAAACTGTGTGCACATCCAGAAACTTCTAAATATTTATCCTGAGTCCCCAATATCCCCCCATACAAAGAATGCCCAGGGCAGCCAAAGGTAAACAGCCAGGCTAAGTACTGGGAAGAGGAAGTATTTCATTTCAATTTCTTCACTTTAAGTATTTCAGCTGCATTCCCAGTGCCCAAGATGTAGATCTCCATGAGTTTTGACATGAGCTCTTGTTTGGAGAGCTGCTATCAAAGGGCAGCAGATCAGCTCTGGAAGCACTGGGAGCAGCTCACAGGATCTAAGCAGGGAGAAGGCAGCAGAAAACAGGAAAAAAATATGTAGAAAACATTATCAATATATTGAGAATTCAAACAAGTCAGCACAGTCTGGGAAAGACTTAAAATATTTTTTAAAAAATCTTAATGGGAGAAAAATTAAGTAATGGTCACTTAATTTCTTAACATCAACATTTCCAGCTTTAATTAGGATCCAGGGAAATCAAATGTTAGAAGCCCATCTGCTCCCAGGCTCCAGAAAGATGAAAAACTTCAAAAATGCCATAAATAATAAACTCCCAGGCTGGCAGCATTTTATTGAGTCCCTCCCCACAGATTTCAGCATATGCCACTATTGCAGGAATAAAATGCATTTGAAAACACACTTTGCAGGAAGTTGGGTTAGCTCATTTAACAATTTAACACATCAGGGAAGTGGGATTATTTATTAGGAGAGACATTCCTGCTCTCCATGAGCACTGCACTGGAATGATGGAGGTGCCACAGGGACACTCGGCTGGGAGGAGGGATGTTTAATCCCAGAATTATCCTAAATCTCAGCATTTCCATCCCTGGAGGCGTTCAAAGCCAGCCTGGAGCAGCCTGGGACAGAGGGAGGTGTCTCTGTCCGTGGCAGGGGATGGCACTGGATGGGCTTTAAAGGTGTTTTCCAATCCAATTCTGTGTAAAACACTCATTTAAAGCTTTTTGCAGTGGAAGTTTTAAAGCACTACCTGGCTATGCCCCAGAGGCTGATCCCTACCTTTTCCTGAAACCAAATTTAATTAAATTCTAAAATACTGAGACTGAAGTATATACCGTGTTTTGTTAAGTCCCAAGATATGATTTTCAAAGGATGCAGCGCTGGGAATATTTCTTCCTTTTTTTTTTTTTTTAATTCTATTTTAAGTCATTACTTCCACTTGAAAAGAAGAATAAGAAAGAGAAACCACCCACTTTCATTCAATATTATACATTATTCCATATTCCACTGTTTAAACAGTCCCAGCAACGTGTTGCAATTGAAAAGGAAGTGAAGTGTCAGTTTTAGCCAATCTCGTGTTCAACCTTCCACAGAAAGTCTGGCCTTATTTGTGTGAGATGAAAGCTCAGCCTGGAAATTGGGGCATTCATCCCCAGCATTTCACAGCTGTCCTTTGTCTCTCATCAGCCCAGAATTCCTGGGGCAGCCACTGGAAAACCCTGGCTGTCACACCTTGCTGCTGGTTTGTGGGCTCTGTGGGTTTGGGAGCCCAGCACATCCCTCTGGCTGCCCCCAGACCCTGGCAGGGGCTCAGAACCTTGGCACAAAGTCAAAAACACCCGTGGGTTCCATTTTAGCCTGTGGAAAAAGCTGCCAACTCTGTGTGAGGAATTACAGCCACAAGGGTTTGAGTAGTGTGGGAGTTGAGTTAACACAGGGTGAAAAAGTAGAATTTTGGGGATTTTTAGAATGGGGTTCAAGGGGTACAAGATGGAGGGGTTTGGGCATGTCCTGACCTTCTTCTCCTTGCCCCCATGCCTTGCTGTGCTGGTGACACTTTTCTGTTGGTTTAAGGCACAGACACTGTCCAACAGAAATGATCGATATTGGCACGTTATTGTGAACATGGCACAGGCAGTTTTTGGTATAAAATGCAAACACTGCCCTGAGGGCAGACAGAATGCCATGGCCGAGCTGCTGGCCAGGGCTCAGAGAAAGAATGTTCTGGATAAGGGAAAATAAACAGCCTTGAGAAGCCGACCCTGCACACTCAGACTCCTCCTTTGGCTGCAGGGCTGGGGAATGAGGATTTTACACTCCTGGGGTCACCCCAGCACCCAGACCCTGAGATGTGGGGACCACCTGGGCTGGTGTTTTATCCTTATGGAATCCAGAGTGGTTTGGGTTGGAGGGGACCCCCAAGACCCTCCCATTCCACCCTGTGAGCCCCCCAGCCCCCATCTCTGCTCCCTGTGGAACAAAGGCTGCCTCTGGTGGGGATGACATTTCCAGAGGTAAATACTGCTGCAAATGTTCACAGTTCTGCTCCAAGGATGAGGAGACTATCCACTAGCCACTGTCCCAGGCTGGCTTTGAACGCCTCCAGGGATGGAAATGCTGAGATTTAGGATAATTCTGGGATTAAACATCCCCCCCCTCCCAGCAGTGTGTCCCTGTGGCACCTCCATCATTCCAGTGCAGTGCTCATGGAGAGCAGGGATGCCTCTCCTAATAAATAATCCCTGATGTGTTAAATCTCAGCTTCTCTTCTCCAAGGAAAACCGTGGGAAGAAGGCAGATGGAGGAACAGCCTCCTGAGGAGCCCTGGCAAACACCCCCAGGCCAAAGGAGAGGGTGGCAGCAGTGCCAAACGCCCCAGCAGAGTGCAGGTCCTGGTAACTTCTCTCCCAATGTGCTGCAGACTCATTGGAATTCTTCAACCAGCACTCCAAAAAAAAAAAACTTACAGGAAAATTTAAGGTGACTCAGAGCTCCAGCATGAGTTATGCTTTCCTATTTCCCTTCACACACCACAAAAATCACCTTTGCCAAGAGCTGGAGGACTCTGTGCTCAGCAAACATCCTGCTGAGAGAGGCTGGAATTCCCAGGGAATTCCCAGAGCAGGCATGGATCATCCCAGGGCTAAGGAGAACTGCCATCAGAGCAAGGCTTGTTCAGTTAAACACACACCTTGATTTGCTATAGGAAGGATTTGTTAAAAATCAGATTCTTCACTCACAGTTCCTAAATATTGATGCATTCCCAAACTCTGCTCCCTAACAGCTGAGTTAGCCATGCTCCACAGAACATCCTGGAGGAAACTGCCAACTTTGAACCTCCTGCTTCCTCATATATCACAGGGAGTTTTTCTCTGGGTTTTTTCTAAACTGGATTTAATTAAATATTGAGTAAAGTGCCACAGCCATCCATCGTGTGCTTTCGAAGGAGAAATTTGGGGATGCACAATTATTTTGTTCTCTGCGACAAGGAAGAGTCAATATTTAATGTGCCATGAAGGATTTATAAAGAATATATCTTGCAGGAGAAATAAATACGAGGGGACATCTTTATCTCTCTGGGTTGATTCAGTGTCCATCTTTGCAGATTTCAACTTCTTTAATTATGTAGAGAGAACAGGAAGAGCTGAAGCAATGTCAAGGCTCTGGGTGAAAATTCCAAGAGCCTCCAAAACTGTCCCAGGGACCATGAAGGAAGTGAAGGAGTTAAGGCAGAGGAATTGTGACAAATTTGGTGTGAGCCCTATGGTTAAATGATAATATCACAGGAGGATCAGGAATGGGAAAGGAAGGGTTGGATTTCTCAGTGCAAGGGAAATTCGATCCACTCGGAACCATGACCAGAATGGAGGTTAATAAGTGCTCTTTAATTATACTGATACACTAAAAGGGTTCTTATAATAAAACAGAATGAGCAACTGGAAATTAGAGGGAATTAAGGTAAATCTGCAATTTGATTAAGGGGCCCTAAATACATCCCAAGGTGGGAGAGGACAAGTCAAGAGATTCACAGCAAAGCCTCGTGAGGGAGTTTTGCTGCAGGTTCCCCACTCACACAATAAACTCCAACATTAAAGAGCAATTCCATGGCTGCTAAGGAAATGTGCTCACTTTTACTTTTCTCCTGATTTCCCCTCCCTTTGAACACGCAAAAATAAATGAGTAGAAATACCCTTTATCCTTTTAGCCCAATTCTCAGGGGTTTGGAAATGCTGGAAAACCTCTCTGGGAATCAGCTTTTGTCCATCAAAAAATTCCCCATATCCAGATGAGCAGATCTGCTCTGGATGGAGAGCAAACAGTTCTCCTCTGATGAGAGAGCTGAATCAGCATCATTAAACTGTCAGGAGAAATCCTCTGTGCTAATAAATATATTGCAATGCAAAGCTCTGAGCTGCAAATTAAGAGGCACCTGATGCCCAAAGGGACACGAGGCAGTGGGACACACTCAAGGTCAAAAAGCTGCTTCCCAAGTGACCTCGTGCTGGAATGAACCTGCAGGGGCCAGGAAGAACACAGCACATACAGAAAATCATGGAATGGTTTGGGATGGGAGGGACTTGGAGCTCATTTGATTCCACCCCTGCCATGGCAGGGACACCTCCCACTGTCCCAGGTGCTCCAAGATTCAGTGTCCAGCCTGGCCTTGGGCACTGCCAGGGATCCAGGGGCAGCCCCAGCTGCTCTGGGCTGCCCACCCTGCCAGGGTGGAATATTTTCTAATGTCTCACCTCAACCTGAAGCTATTTCTTGTGTCCTGACCTTCCATCTCTTATTCAAAGTCTCTCTCCAGCTCTCCTGGAGCTCCTTTAGGCACTGGAAAGGGCTCTAAAGTCTCCCCAGAACTTTATCTTTTTCAAATTATTATTGCTGTGAGAAAAAAATCAGCCTAGCGATGGCATGGAAAGGAATTTGCAGGGTATCACCAGAGCCACCTGCTCACAGAGGCAGGAGAGCTGATGAGCTGCATGCTGCTCTCCAAGCTCATTGCCTATTTAAAAACTGGATTTTTTTTATTTTCTGACTGAGCCTAGAAACACAGAATCTCCAGCAGGGAACAATAATAGCTTTGACTCTGTCTTTATATAGGTCACGTTGGGAGGCAGGCACGCTTCCCTCCGTATGCCAGGAGAAAATAGCACTTTTTGACACTCTGCAACAACTTCTGAGGGGAAGAAAAGCAGAGCAGCCCCCACTCCCTGCTCCCATCAGCCCGAGGCACCGATCCCAGAGCAGCTGTCAGAGGGAAACCCCATTTCTGGAGAGCAGCACTCCTTCCTTGTGCTATTTCTGGAGGCAAGCACCTCGGAAAGGCTGCTCTGTACAGCACCACCAGAGCCACCAGCAGCTCAGGAGCCCTCAGCAGCCCACACAAGGGGCTGGAGCTGCTCTGCTCCAGCTCTCAGAATAGTCAGAGCTCTCTGCTGCCCACGGGGAGGGGGCAGGAGGTGCTGCAGGGGGGTGGGATGGGTGCTTGCTGAGTGGGAACCCCACGTTCTGCCAGGGTAGCACATGAGCAGGCAGGACAGGGCTGGGCACACTCACACACCCCCAGTGCCCTGCTGGGTTAGGGGTCCCACTTACACACTGTTCACTGCATTTTTAAATGTCCTGCTGTCGCACTGTGACACGAAATAACTCACATGCTCGCACTAAGATCAAAAGAGCAAAAAGGAGCCACTTCTATTTCTGACCTCAAATATAATTCCAAACAGAATTCCAAAAGTGGCAGTGGATTGGAGGATGGAATTTCCACCTCTCCAACCACACTGGTCAAATCAACAGCCCATCAATTCTCCTACAAAGAAGAATGCAAAACAATCATTATTTACATAAACATGTGTGAGAACTCCAATAGAAATATGCAAACATCAGAAAGCATAGGAAACTTTTAGAAGAACAACACAACATCCTTCTTTCTGCCATATAGTTTAAATCCCTTTAAAGGGACCTTCTGGTAAGTGCAGAAGCCCAGCCTGATCTGCTCAGCCTCCAGCCACACCAGGGAAAGCTGTCACAGGTCTCTCCACACTCAGACATGCCTTGAGTGTAGATGAACACAACCTTCCCCTTCACTTGGTAAAGCCTGGATGAGGTAGTGAAACCAAGACTCAGAACTAAATCAAATTTCCCCCCAAATGTTCCAAAGCCCAGCACAGCAGGCCTGAGTTCACAGCACAGTGCTCAGTATGGAGCTGCAGCCACCAGAGTTACCCTTCTGTATGTACAAAAATGAACCCCTACAGACCAGCCCAGGCTCTGCTGCCTCAGACATTTCAAATCATTTCACGGGATTCCTGCAGGGAGCTCGTGGCTTTGGGGAGGGAAAGAGCTGACATTTCCAGGGGTGGGGCAGCCACAACATCTCTGGAAGCTGTTCCAATGCCCTGTGCTTCTCCTGCTCCAGCCCCATGAGCTCCAAGGCCATCCCGAGAGCAGCCCAGCACCACGGTGATTTATTGCCCAAGGCTTCACTAATGGTTGAGCTTCTTATAAGCCATGATACAGGTCCCGAGCCCCAGTGAAATTATCAGCTCCAGAAGCAATGACTAAGCTTGTGAATAATTTAGACAGGGAAAATCAATCAATTCTGCCCCACGTAATCAGGCTCAGCTGGCAGCACCAGCACCTGCTCCTTGCTGCTCCAAGTCACCCAGCACTGGAGCCCCAGCAGCCAGAAGCAGTTAATTCATTTTCCTGGCATTTATTAGACACTTTCTAAAGCAGCCCTGGAGCACCACCACAGGAGAACAGTCTTGGACCTCCCAAAAACCATGCAGACTTGAGTTGTAAGCACATTCTTCTTTCTTTCGGGATTTTTTTATAGAGGAACGCAGAGGAAAGAAAGAGAAAACAATTTCTATTTCTGCTCCTTGTTTTCCCCATCTGGAATGTGTTTGGAGAATTGTTTCCCTGGGGTGATGGCTTGGTTGGATTCTGGTGAGGATTGTTTGAGCTGATGGCCAATCCAACCCACCTGGGGCTGGATTGGAGAGGGCCAGGAGTTGTGAGGAGTTAGATTTGGTAGTTAGAACCAGTAGGTTTGTAGTTTTAGTACCTCCTTTAAATAGTATATTAATGTGTTATAGTATAGTTCTAATAAAGAAATCATTCAGCCTTCTGAGCTGGAGTCAGACATCAGCATTTTTTCCCACCAGGTTCACCTGATTTACAATAGCCTTGGGTTTTTCATGGTCCCTTTGCCTTGCATTTTGTATCAGCCTGGCTGCAGGGTTCCACTGCCTCTGCTGTTCCTGGCTCCCAGAGAGGGGAGAAGCCCTGCCACAGCCCCTGAGGAGCTCCCAGCCTGGAAACTTTTCACCTCCCCTGTGGTTTTGCAGCACCCAGCTGAGCAGGAACATTCCAGTCTGGCTTTCACTGCTATCCATGGTGTCCAGCAGGTCCTGGGGGAGGAGAGCCTGTTGGGCCACACGTGGAAACAAAAAGGGTTCCTGTCCCACTGCATGACTGACTTGCATGTGAAAGGAAAGATGGGAAAAGGAAGCACAAGGAGCCTCAGCAACCTGCTCAAAGTCTCCCTGGGAGACTGAAGAGCTGCAAGCCAAGCCAAGGCCAGCTCAGCAGCCCAGGTGCAGCCCTGGCCCTGGGAACAAGCCTTGGGCCAGCCAAGACATCTGTCCCCATCTCCAGTTAACATCCAAGGCATTTAAAGGCATGGGAGCTCACACTGCCCACACCAAACCGTGTCTCCTGCTGGACACAGGCAAGGAAGAACGCTAAACTCAACAAAAATACAGATTTCTGGGCTGAAACTGTGGCATCTGAGCATTCCCTGAGTGCTCCCTGGGAAAAGCAGAGCTGTCTGAACTACACAGGGCTTTTGGGCAGAGGAGGTTCCTCTGCTCCCAGCCTGCAGCTCAGCACTGCTGATAAGGGGAATCTAGTTCCACATCCTGAGGGAATATCAATATCTGTCCTTCACAAAAAAAAAAAAAAAAAGTGAGTGATAACTCTTTGCCTGATGCCTGCATGATGAATTTGTGACCCAAAAGCCCTTTGAGAAGAAGGATTGGCCTCAAGTGGGCCATTAATATCAGAGCATTGCAGCTGTGTCAGATGTTACACTATTTAAATGAATAGAATATCACTCCTACTTAACCAAGTGATCCTGTACACACAGAGCATGGATGGGGCTGCACAGAAATTCTCCATTTAGGGACAGCCCAGCCAGGCAGGGGTGGGGGACACAGAGCAGAGAACAGGCACCTGCAACACAGGGCTTTCAGCTACAGTTCCACTTGGGATCTAAAAGTCCCTTCAAGGAGCTATTAAAGCAGAAAATTGTAATGATCTGACAGTGTTACAGCACAATACCCTTTCATTTGCATGAAATCCTTGGTAATAATGTACTTACTTCCAGCACATCAAGGCACAGGTCCCTATAAAGTTCTGCATGGCAGCACAAGTTTGATAACACCGGGTTATCTACAGCTCCTTGACATCCACTGGAGGGAGGGCTGGGAGCTCCATGGATGTCTGGAGCACATTATTAATAGCACAACAATTCAGGAGCTGCAAGGAGCACAGCAGATTCCCTGTAGCTATTTTTAATGTCTTTCTAGGCATCCCCCTCACTGCCAGCAAAAAGACAAACTTGTTTTACTTATCATCAGCAGCGGAATCACAGTGACCTTCAGGGCTCCACGCCTTACCTGAAGCACACCAGCAGCTCCCTGCTCCTGCAGAGGCAGCACTCAGCATCCCCAGCAAGGACAAAGGGCTCCAGGGTGCCTCTCAAATGCATCAGCACTGCCAGAGCCAGCAAATAATAAAACCAAGCCCCTCCCATGCCCAGCTGAAGCTGAGGATGGAGAAATAATTTCTGGGGTTCTACTCTCAGCTGGGTGCCTGCCCTGCCCTGCAGCTCCAGCTGGCAGGGCTGTCCCTAGGCTCAGCCTGGGCAGCTCTCAGCCCTGGCTTAATCCCAGCCAGGTGAGAGAAATAAAGAATCCACCCAGCCCTCAGATCGTTTGGGCTAAAAAAAATCCCAGACTGCAGTCAGAGCCCCTGGGAGGAACCTCCCAGACAGCATCAAAGCAGGTGCCAGCAGGAGCAGGTTCACAAACTGCATCTAAACACACCCAGGTTTATTATAATCTAAAGATCAGCTGGGAGCAGGCAGGGATAAATTGATTTTCACAGACACACAGCCACTGAAACCCCCTGAGGATCCTGCATGTCTGCCTCACGCAGGGATGGCACTGCAGTCCCTGCTGCTCCCGGGCTGCTCCCACGTGCATCCCGAGGAGAAGCCGGGTCAGGAAGGGGATGCCGAAGCCCAGCTGAGGGATGTTCACCCTGCAGAGCTGCTCACAGAGAGCCAGACCCATTCCAGAAGCAAATCCAGGATCCTGTATGCCGTGGGCTGGCTGCAGTGCCAGTGGGACATCGCCCACCCGGTGTTTGGGGACAAAACTGGACAGCATGCAGAGGCATGTGCAGATTGCCATTCAAGTGGGAATCCTTAAAACCAGAGGGTTTGGGCAAGGTGCAAAAGGCAGGACTCAGAAACAGCAGAATTGTGATTAGAGCTAAGCAGGAGGCATAAGATTCGTCAGCAGAAAAATTATACAAGAAGTAGAAGAGTAAGGACAAATAGAACAATGGTCAGTGTATTAATGCTTGGCTAAAATAACTCCCTAAATTATAGAAAAGTATATCTCGTGAGATATTAGGAAGTTCTAAGCTTAATAATGGAGCTCTGTGCATTGTTTTAAGGTTTGCAAGCAGGTATTGCATTGGAAAGCAGCGAGCATTGTTTTAACCAAGGCTACGTGTGCTTGCAGTGGCTGGATAGAAATACTGTCAGTGTGCTTTTGCTTTGTGTGACTGGGCAAAAAGCTTCTAAAGTGAGCTGTAACATCAAGTTCTTGGTCTGCTGGTGGGGATGTGAGCTGCTGGAACCTTCCCATTGTCACAACCATGGAATGGGGCTGATGCTGGAAGATAAAAGAGCTCGAGCTGCGTTCCTCAGCAGCCCCGTCCTGTCGGTGATGGGTACATGGAGCCTTGGCTGGTGATATTTGGGGACAAAAATGGGCAGTGCAGAGTCACTGACCACCCTGGGGACATGTCCCCTGTCAGTGCAGGGATACCCTGGGTCACTCTGGGGCAGGGGGGACTCTGCTGCTTCCTGACACAGAAATCAACTCTCAAGATCATTAAGACAACAATTATTCACCTCCACACCCAAAACAGAACAAACAAAACAAAAACCAAAAACAAAACACAAAACAAACAAAAAAAAAAGTGAGAGTATTTTGCTTTGAATCAACCCAGACTGGCTTGGGATAAAACGAATGAATGAAAGTTAGAGCTTGCTGGGTAAAAAATCCCATTTGATTTAAAAGATGCTTTCAAAGTGTGACCCCCACGGCCACCCTGCCTGTGCCTCACCCCAGGCACTGTCCCTGTCACAGCTTTTCGTGGTTGGTTCCACGTGAAAGGGAGTGGATATGCCATGTTTGATATTCCTGAAGACACAGATGTTCAAGGGAAAATTGTAAAAACGTATTATAACTCAGCAAAGAGACCCGGGGTCAAGGAAGCAACACAAGAATGCAATAAAATAGAGCAAGAATTCAATTACTGCAAGCAATTTCTGCATCTCAAGAACTGATGTAATGACAAAATCATAGGCATGCACCAGTATTACAGAGAAGTTAAGACTGATAATACATCTTCATCTTTAAATTCTCTTAGATTTACTCATCTAAATGAGCAAACGCTTGGAATTTGGCCCAGACCAGGATTTCAAGCCAAGAAAACCTCAGGCTGTGGAGATCAGTGGCTCTCAGCTGTGCATTTTGCATCCTGCAGGAGACATGGAGGCTGAGAAAGATGAGAAACCCTCTCCCAAAATTCCTTCCAGTCTTCATTCTCAGACCTCTTCCGTTTCCTCCCCCTTTGCTCTCCTCTTCCCCATTTCCCACCCCCAAGTGCCTCTCCTCAAACCAACAGCAAGCCTGGAATGAGCCATCCCTGAGGATGAGGATGGGGAGGTGGCAGAGGGATGTTCCTGGTGGGAATTTGGGGCTTGGCTTAGGGCTCCACTCAGAGAGGGCCAAAAGGAGCAGGGGTATCACCCAGCCAGCCATGGGATGCCTTCCAGGAGGAGAAAAGTTATAGGGTGAACTCTAGAGAGAAAACAGACTTAAAATTAGGTTTGGGGTTTCAAGAAGAAGGAGTGGATGAGCTTGTTTTATTGGGTAATATCTGAAAGCCTGCAGGGCTGGAAGGCTAAAATATGTGCTGCTCCTTTCCTTGACAAATGGTTCATATTTCCTTCAGAGCTGAGTTTCTGCCAACAGTTCCTGTACCACAGGGTTAAACTTCAAAACGCAGAGCAGGAAAAAATGGTTTTTTGGTGATTCCTTGAAGACCTATAAAACACAGGCCAAAATCCATCCATGAATCAAGTTCCTGAGCACTTTGTTCCTCTGAAAATTCATCTAATATCTGCACAAACCTGGGCTTGAACACAGCCAAGGGAACCATTGCTATCATTTGATAACTAATGATAAGCCCTTTCTCCTCAGCAGGGATTGAGAGGATCAAGAGTGAAATGGGTTCCTGAGGATGCTGATTTGAGCCCTGACCTGATACCTGACCCCAGAGCCGAGGAGAGCCTGGTGATTTACAGCTCCCAACACTTAGGATGAGCCTTTTGTCTTTGGAGAGACGGCTTTTAATCATAACTGCAGGGTTTTTGGTCAGCCCTGGAAATGGCTCCTAAGCCTGGAGCTCTGATGGTCACATTGTCCCTTGGAGCCACCCCAGGGACTGACCCAGCCCATGGGACATCAGCCCTCGTCCTGCATGGCTGAACCCACACCCAGCCCCTCCTGCAGATCCCTGACTGTGACAGCCACCTTCTCTGGGCAGAGAGACACAATTCTGTCTCTCAGGAGAAGCACAGGGAGAAGAAGAGGAAACAATCTTTATCTCTGCTCCTTTGTTCTGCCCATGTGGAATGTGGAGTGGAGATTGTTCACCTGCAGTGATGGCTGGGTTGGATTCTGGTGAAGGTTTTTGGGGTCAGTGACCAATGGACCCAGCTGTGCCTCGGGCTCTCAGCACAGAGTCAGGGGTTTATTAATCAGTTAGATAGGTAAGTAAGAAGTGAGTATGTAGAACAGGCTAGTATTGCTTTAAATAGTACATTAATGTAATATAGCATAGTTTTAATAAAGTTATCCTTCAACCTCCTGATCCGGAGCAGACATCATCATTTTCTTTCCCTCATCCAGGGTTTGACACATTTTTACTCTTCCTGCCAGCAGAGGTGGGTCTGGTCCTTGAGGTGTCCCCCAGCCCTGCCAGGATCCCTGGGAGCTCAAGGTCCACCCCTTCCATCTCCTCCTGGTCCCTGCCCAGTGGGTCCCGTGTGTCACACACTTACCCAAGCCCTTCCTCCCTGGGACTCCTCAGGCTCCCTCAGCCCAGCTCTGTGCTTCCCCAGGTCCCCACTTTGGAGCCAAATTCCCTTTGACCAAATCTGTGATTCCCTGGCCAGGTCAGAACCTGCTCCCATCAGCTGCTCCCTCTGCAGACATTCCCAAATTAACCCCTGTGCCCCCAGCACGAAGAATCACCCAGTGGGAACAGTGGGTGACTGTTCCTAAATGAAACACATCCAAATTCACAGAGCACTCTTCAATAAATGCCTTCCCTGCCTTTGTGGTATTTTTATAACCTGCATCTCAAGTGCCTTTCTAGTGCATCATGCCATATATAATGAAGAAACACCAGACACGGATATAACACTGGAACAGATGCTCCTACCACCCAAATGAATAATTTCAACATTAATTCAAAACTCTTTAGAGCAGTCAGGATGCCAGCATGCAGAGGATTATCAGCCAAGGGAAGAGAAATTTAATGTATGCAGGTAAAGGCGAATTTGTTTTTCATCAGCACCACATGAACCGAGCTCCTATAGGTCAAACCTACAGCAGGTGTTTCTCACATGAAGAAAGGTGGAGGTTTTATCTCAGACTTACATTTCGATATCCAAAGGTAATTCATTTAAATGCCATTAGTTTTGGTGCCCTAACCAAATTAATCCCAGTTCACATTCAGCAATCAAACCTTTTCAATCAGATGCTGGGAGCTAAATGGGTAATCAAGTGCCATAACTGGCTTGACTCGGGCTTTGAAACCATGGAGGATGGAGCCCTGCTGGAGCCAGCCTGGAGCCTGATGGAGGAGCTCCCTGGCTGTTCCTGAAATCCCTCACCAACCTGTCTGGGAAGCCCAGGACTGATCTCCTTCCAGCACCCTGCTTCTGCCTCACTCAGCCTTCCCAGAAGATTATCACACTCAGATTTCTCTGAAGTCATCTCCTTTCCATCCTCCAGATCAGGTAAAAAGCCCAGAGAGGAATCCAGGATGTGCTGCTTCCAAAGGATGCAAATTTTCCTCTCCTTATCACCCTTTGCCAGCCAAATACAAAACTATCATTAACTTCCCATTATCCCAACACAAAGTCAGAAGGAGAATCCCTGCCAGGTGCTTCAATGGGCTCACTTAGATCCAGGGAGAAAGGATTCATTAACCCAAAAGGAGGGATTTGGGTTTTTCCTGGTGTTTTGGCCAAAGGCACAGCCCTTCCACTGCCATCCCCACTGCTTCCCCTCAATTCCAGGCAAGTTTCTTCATCCCAGTAATCTGTGGAGTGATCCAAGCTCTGGGGGAGAGTGTGAGGCACAAGGACACTCCCTGCCCTTGCTGTTTGATGGGGATCAGAATTGCAACAGTGCTTTTGGTTATTGGCTGCTGTCAGTCAATGACAGCCCCAATTATAACAACAGCAAAGAGAGCACGTGGCCACCAATAAATTTACAAGGATTGATTTTCACATACCAGCACAGCAATAATACAGACTCCCATTCAAGGAGCCCTTATTAACCAGCCAGGCTATGCAGCAGTAAAACACAAAATTGCACTGAACAGGAATGTAATCCCCACGGACCTTCTCCTTCCCCACTAAATTTTAGTTCAACATCGATTTTTTATGTTGAACAAACACATCATGAGGCTGAAATCAGATAGGTGGATTCATCTTGAGCCTTTTTCTACTAAAGAAAAAAAAAGTGTCTAGGAACAAGGTGAGACAGCCCTGTAATTACTGCTCCAGGATTCATTTCATTCATTTACAATGCAGCTCCCTCCTGACCTTCCTCCAACGCTGGCATTCACAGACACACCAGGGTACCAGCTTGGCTTACTCCAGCTCCAGTGTGGCAGCAAGTTCCAGGCTACTGGAATGAACTGGAACTTGAGAAGCTGCAGTTTTTATTGCTGGTGTTACCTGGTTTTGCTCAGTATCTCTTGCCTCTCATCTTTCCTCACAGCATCACCACATGAAACAGCTCTTGGTACAGGGGCAGAGGGAGCTGCAGGAAGAAAAGGGCCCTGGTTTCCACCCCCAGAATCCTGGGCAAAAGCTGGGACAGCACAGCTGTCAGCAGTTTTGCACTGCTCTGCTGCAGCACTGAGCTGGGGCTCACAGCTCCTGTCAGGGCAGGGAGGATGAGCCCCCTCGCTGGTCCTCAGTGACAACAAAATGCACTCAGGTCCCACTCACTGCCCAGCTCCTGCTTGGCTTTCAAAGTGCCCAAAATCAGTGGTTACTGAAGGGGAAGATGGGGAGAGTGAGGGAATCCCGTGCTCCCAGCACTGCAGCTCCAGCTGCTGCACATCCCCCAGCCCAGACTGATCGCAGCGAGGCAGGTCCCGAGGCTTCTGCTGTCATGTTTTCTACTCCAGAGAGTAAATTCATCAGGAAGAAGAAAAGCAGCAAACCCTAGAAAGCACCAGACATTTCCAACCTGAGTGACAAGCGCAGAGCACTGCGAGGACTGCGACACAACCAGTGACAACAGGGACAAAACACGGACGAGCTGCTGGCCCTGGAGCAGCCTCAATGTCTCTGAAGGGTCATCTTGCTGGATCTGAAACTGGATGGGTTTCAAACCATGTTTCCCTCATTGTGCATTCCAATTACTGCCAATTCCAGAGCAGGCAAAGCCCCGTTGTCGTTGCTGCCCAAACACACCCCAGCTCACCGAGACACTGCGCTGCCAGCCCAGCCAGCAAACCCAGCTGGGGAGCAAACGCTGCCTGGACGTGGCTCCTGCTCTCCCAGCACATTCCCACCCCTGGCCAAGGCAGGAATGATCCCCTCCTGCCCCAGCAGAGCCCCTTCCTCCACGCCCTGGGGTGTTGTGGGCACAGTCAGGGTTTTTTCCCCCCTCTCAAGGACCTGCAGAATCAAGCCAGGGATCCATCAGACCTCCCCAGCACAGCATCCCTCTGTAGCAGAGGGAACAGGCTTTATTTTAAGTAGAGCAATCCTTTCTTTTGTCACTGAAGTGGAGTTTTAAAATGTCTCTCTTGTAAATGTGCCAAAAATAAGAGCATAATTTATTCATTTCCTCTATGTGCATTTTGTTCCTGGTTATCTTTCCAACTCCTTGACTGCTGTGAACAGTTAAAAAAGGGTAGAAAAGGAAAAAAGCACCTCTAAAGGTTAAAACTTTGAGCCAATTTCAACTTCTACATACATTAGAGCAGTGTATTTTTCATTCATTCCTCCTGGTGACATTTCAAGCTTTGTTACAAATCAATCAGCATTTCCAAAAGCATTTGGAGAAGCAGGAAACTATAGTGGCTACAAATCCTACAACATCTATTATTCTTGCTATTTCACTCGTTTGGATGAAAAACATTTCAAAGGTTATTTTAAAAGAAGCAAAGATTTGTCTGAAGTTTCAGGACAGACAAAAGATTTCTGTGCCATGTTTCAGCAGCAGAATAAACTTTAGCAATATACACAGAATTTATTTCATCATGAATTTGGTCAAGCATTCAAAAGGATGGAGCCTGAAAGAGAGAGAAGAGATACAAATAAAACAACTCTGTGTGATGTGGAAATACTGGGAAATGGGGCATGTACCTAAAGGTCATAAAAGACAGATTTAAAGTGGAGATTCTGGAAGATTCCTTCAGTGTGGTATTTATCACCCAAAGCCACAGAATCAGTAAGGATGAAAAGACCTTCAAGATCATCAAATCCAACCCTCACACCACATCTCAAAGGGCTGCATCTATTTTTTGCACATTTCCAGTGAGGTGACTCCAGCCCTGCCCTGTGCAACCCATTCCAAAGCTCAGCCACTCTTCCAGTGAAGAATTTTTTTATTCCTGCTATCCCACCTGAACCTCTGTAGTGCAACCTCAAGACCAATTTATTTCAGTGCCCAAGGAAGGAGCAGCTCAGCTCCTGACAGCAATGCTGACAGCCCAGTTGTGCCAGGGGTGTCCCTGGAAGTCAAACCCATCGGCTTCACCTCCCCAGAGGCACCAGGAGCAGTGGCAGGTCCTGTGGGGTGGGACCCAGGGGCTGCCCTCAGCATGAGGCTGAGGAGAGCAGTGGTCACTTGGCTGTCCCTGTGGTGCCATGAGGGGCCAGCACAGCCCCCCTGCCCATGTCCCAACCTCTGTCACCCTGGGCAGCCCCACAGGGGCAGCTCCCTCGGGGTCTGCGTGTTGGGGTGACCCCCAGAGTGTAAAATCCTCGTTCCCCAGCCCTGCAGCCAAAGGAGGAGTCTGAGTGTGCAGGGTCGGCTTCTCAAGGGGGTTTATTTTCCCTTATCCAGAACATTCTGCCTCTGCCCTGCTGAGCTCTGGCCAGCAGCAACTCTTCCTCATCTCCCATTTGCTGCTGCGTGTCCCAAGCCAGGCTGGGATAAAGCTGCCTCAGCCCCAGGTGGAGATGGATAAGGAATTTTAAAGTGCACAAGGTCACAGGGCAGAGCTTTGAGATGGAGAATGGCAATTCTGGGCATTCTTCAGCCCCTGCCCAGGGGTGGCTCTCAAGCTCTCCCTGAGGAGGGAGTGCAGACTGACATTGCTGTGGAAACCAACAACAGCCAGGTCTGCTTCCAGCATTCTGTAACCTCTCCACATGGATGCTCTCACGTCCCAGGCTGTCTTTGCCTCTTATCCAAACCCAAATGAGGAAGAAATTCCACTCTGCCCCTCATGACTCAACAGGAGGGTCTCCCTGACCCTTTTGGCTCTTTACTCTTTAAAGTGTAAATCACTTTAAATCAATTCTAACTCCATTTTCCTTTGCAGAATTCATCCATGCAGTAATGAGTAAGAGTAAAACTTGCCATCAAACTTTGCTCAATCACACTCTGACAAATTTAAATTAAATCCCCTTCTGCTAATACTTTTGCCTGTGATTATTTAGGCAACATAAGTCACTCATCTGTGACACAAGGTATGGGCACAGCTGAAGCAGCTCCACCACCAGCAATGGGTAAAATAATAATAACTCATGGTTGGGAGATAAGCTAGAATTTTTAAAACTCTGCACAGCTGCCTCTAGCAGGTTCCCGCTTGTCTTTATGGTTTCATCAGAGCTATTTCTGTTCCAGGATGTTATATTTGTAATATTTTTTTTATTATGTAGGAAACAGCTTATTTGATCAATTTGCCCTATTTTTCTGTTCATGAATTTAGTGGGAGGTTAATCATTTCCCTGGGTTTACTAGAAATTACCTGCCAGATATAATTGCAGTAAATAAAACTCGCTCTGGAGCTCAGGCTCGTGTGGTTCAAAACAAATGCCTGCAATTACTGCATTTGTGGAGCATGAGCTCAGCAGAGCAGGAACACGGGGAAGGAAATTAGTCTGGGGTCTTAAAAGGCACCTGAGGACTGTTCCCTGGCAGCTGGGCAGCAAATCCCCGGGGATATTCTGCTAAAGGCTGCCTTGCTGTCCTGGAGGGGCAGCAGTGGCTGTGCTGGGCAGAGGGGTCTGTGCCTGCTCCCTGCCCATCCCCGGCTGCTGGGGAGCAGGGATGTCACTCCCAGGCCGCCAGAAAGTGCTCAGCACTTGCTCAGTGCCCCTTGGTCCTTCCCACATGCAGCAAAGTTCTGATATTTCCCTTAAATTTGCTCTTTTCTGCCGTAGCTTGAGCTGCCTCAGATGCGTTGTTCGGTCAGGTGCCCTCTCCTGCAGTGCCTCTGCCAGCTGTGAGCTCTGGCTCAGGCAGGCTCGTCTGAAAACTCCTCAGGTGATGCACAAATCTTGTGTGTGACCTGCAGGGAGGGCTGGGGCAGGGGCTCAGGGCGTCCCTGCACCCCAAAATCTGAGGAAAAGCTGCATTTGTGCCTCCAGCCTTTGCTGTCCCTCAGGACCCTGAGATCAGCTCTGATGGGTGGGGGCAGGAATGGATAATGAGGGATTTTTGCTTATTAAGAAAAAGATTTCTTTTGGAAACGTGCCCCTGCATTTCTCTCAATGCTGCACAGTAAAACACACACACGAGGAGGGCAATTTCCTACAAGTCCCAGTCTGCAATTAAAAAAATATCCTTTTTTGTGTTATTCCTAATGAATACTGCTTTTAGATGCTGAGCAGAATGACTGGGAAATACTCTGTGTTCTTTATTGACTTCCTAAAGCAAAAGCCTCAAAATCTATCCCCCAGCAAGAGCCATCTCGGAGGTTACACATCCCTGCACTCCCATTGCAATAATCCCTTTCACATTAAAAAATAATGAGCTTCATCTCATTTGCAGATTCTTAAAAGCACCGAATGCTGTGGTCACTTGGCAATAGGAACGCACATCTCATAAATAGTAAATGAAAACAGAGCTCTCTTACCTTCCCCCAGCAGCAGGGCTGAAAGATGGGCAGTCCCACAGGGAACAGATTCCTTCCAGGAGGCTTTCATTCCAGAACGGCTGAAATTCCTGCCCAGGGAGGCTTGTTTGGGGGAAGACAGAGGATTCTGCTGGACATTTAAAATGTTTGTTTCACTATTCCCATCTTGATAAACCTCTCTGTAAATGCAATTCTTTCTTGTAGTGGAGAAGTGCCAGAGCTCCTGGTAAAACCCAAATCAGTCATTTTTATGGGGAACCTGCACAAACGCCTGTTTCACCAAAGAGGAAATTTGGGAAGCATCTACAGCTAAGCAGAACAGAGCAGCTGACTGAAATGGGTGCCCAAAGGCAGCTGCAACCAGAGAAATGAGATCTATAATACAAGGCTTTGCCAAAAAAATAGACTTCTCTGTTTTCCCCCCTCTTCCCAATATACTTGTGCACTTTCTTTTGTAATAAAACCTCCCTAGAACAGGCAGTCCCTCATTATGGATGTGTGTGTTGTGCCAAAGCTGTGGTCCAGCAGTGAGGTTACTGCAATAATGTGCTCAGGACATCAAGAATAAACCTTTTTTTTTTTTAATAAATCCATAAGTCTAAAATGCCTTTAAAATTTAGTATATATGAAACCAATTCAATTTTATAGGAGCAGGGTGTATAGGGTGTATATATTGCAGCCACCTTATCATTCCTCAGCGAGGGATAATGGCCTGTTAAGTTCTAGTAAATGCTTTCAAATACACAAGAAACTCTCTGATATTTTACCTTTGTGTTGGGTTTCACCTTGGCCTGTGCTCTGGCATTCCTCATGCACCACCAGGGTCCTGCTGGCTCCCTTGCATGGAGCTCCAGGTCAGAAGTAGAGGGGTTTGGTGTAGGATTTTGAGATGCCTGGGTACTGAGTGGCCCTGCTGGGATGCTGGGCAGTCACCCCCATGGCCCAGCACACACAGACTGAGGGTCCTTGGCCAGCAGCCTCCTCTGGCCTCGGGGGCTCCATGTGGAAGCCACAGGCAGCCAAGGCCAGGGGGAGGCAGCTCTGCTCAGCCACCCCCCACGAGCATCAACAGCACATGGCCACAGCTCCATCCCACACATAAAAAAACCTTTAAGTGCATTTTGGTGACTCCCAGGGTTGGGTGATCAACCTTGGTTGGGTTGGTGACTCCAGATCTATGGGTTCAGCTCTCAGCCCTGCCACAAAGTTCTGAAGTTGGTGAAATAGATTTCCTGCTCTGGAGGAGTTAGTTCTCCAAAGAGCAGGTGCCCAGAGAAGCTGCTCCATCCCTGGAAGTGTCCAAGGCCAGGCTGGACAGGGCTTGGAGCACCCTGGGATAGTGGAAGGTGTCCCTGCCATGGCAGGGGTGGAATGAGATGGTTTGCAAGGTCCCTCCCAACCCAAACCATTCCACGATCCAACAGCCTCTGCCACGGATGGGGATGGTGGGATGCTGAAACACAACAGAACCATCACTGATGGACTGTAAATGTCTCTGTCCCTTGGAATAAAACCTTCAGTAGAAGCTGGAGCAGTGCAGGAGCTGGAGGGGCTGCAGGAAGCTGTGCACAGCCAGGGGCTCGGGGCTGTGGGAGCAGCTGGGGGCTCCGAGGGCTCCTCTGCTCCAGGATTCACAGCCCTGCTCTGCATTCATTCCTGGAACAGTATCTGAACACAGCACATTCCCTTTGACTGGCTTTACCTCATGGGGAAAAAACTTCCAAGAGTTCCAGCTGCTTTTACAACATCCTTGTATTTATTTAGTAAAATAATTGGAAATCTGTTTGTTGGTTGGGTACAAAGGCATTTCCTAAGGCCCATGTTTTTAAAGTGGGATGAGAACAGCCTCAGAACCCGTCTGTCTCTCACAGTTTCTATGTTAGGAGCAGCACAGAAATGAACCATTGTTTTAAATTATTCTGACTGAAAGAACCCATATCTTTGTTGTCAAAATCTTAAATTGACTGCCACAACACTCCATATGTTCCTCTTGCCCTGGATTAAAAGCTCAGATAAATTCTAATTTATCCAGTTGGGGTTGTGTCCCTCCAGCTGCCCTTTTGGAAGAGCTGTGCTCCAGGCTGGGAGCTGCTCTGGCCAAGCTGTCAGGAAATCACAGAGAGCATCAGCAGGGTGAGAGAGGAAGAGGAGGCTCAAAGGCTTTGTCCTCCATGGTCAATAACACGGGGAAGAGGCTGTGCACATGTTAATGAGCTCCAATTTGCAGCCTGAACCGTACAAATAGCAGTTTAATAACCCTGGCTGGTGAGAGAGGAGCAGTGGCAGCAGGGGGATGGATGCAGGGAGTGCTGGGGTGGGGGTGCAAGGACCAGCCTGTCCTGCCCCAGCTGGGTGCCACATGAGCCAAGCTCAGGCCCTGTTCCACTCCTACTGCCTGGACAATAAAACCTCTGATTCCAACAGGAGCTGAGTTATGCTCAGCATGCCAGAAGAGCCCATCATCAATCCAATCTCCTCCCTGCGAGAGCAGGAGAATCACAGAATGGTAAAATCCCAGAATGGGTGGATTGGAATGACCTTAAAGCTCACCCAGTGCCACCCCTGGGTGGGCAGGGACATCCTCCATCAAGCCAGGCTGCTCCTGCTCCATGGGCAGGAACACCTTCCACCATCCCAAGCCCCATCCAAACTGGCCTTGGGCACTGCCAGGGATCCAGGGGCAGCCACAGCTGCTCTGGGCAACAAGAGAGAACGACACTTTTTGATCTTTCAGGTTCAACACTCAATAATCCAAAGGCTTGGGGTGCCCCTAATGCCACCCAACATGAAGAGCAGCTGGGATTCGGGCTGAGGCTCTGTCCCAGCCAGGTGGGATGAGCTGGAATCGCTGTGATTCCCCCTGGGAGGAAACTGCTCATAGGAATCTCTCACACACAGCTCTGCACTCACTGCTGAGTGCACCTTCAAACATTCCCTCTCCAAACTCGTGTGTGAGGAAGGGAAAATTCCTACAAACAGCGATTTCTGCCAGGCGAGGAGCGCGGCGTGGTCTGGCTGTCACCGCCGCTGCCAGGAGCCTTCCCCCATCCCTCCATCCCTCCATCCTCACCCCTGCAGCACAAAGAGCCTCCAGCAGTGCCCTGCCCTGCCCTGCCAGCTCCAGGCCTCCCTGTCCTCCAGCCACAGAGGATGCAGCTCAGCTGATCCAGCTTGGGCTGGCTTGAGGAAGCAATCATGCACCTGAACATTTCCAGATGCCCTCGAGACATTCTGGCTCCATCCTCCTGTCCAAGCAGGTTTTCAGTGGTTATGCAGGGGGAAAACAAGGCAAGGAAAATAAAAAGTCAAAGATGTGAGATGGGGTGTTGTACACCTGAAGTACGCAATTCGGTTTTATGCCACTCCTGTGGTACCTGCTCTTCACAGAAACAATGCAGGTCAACTTTTCTGGGTGATTTTAATTATCATGGGTTGGACCTTTCAGATCATCTCATTCCATCCCCCTGCCATGAGCAGGGATATTTTCCTCTGACTAATTAGAAGACTTTTTTCCTCTGACTAATTAGAAGATTATTCATTCAAAACACCACATCCAACAAGGTTTGCAGTACTCAGCTGAGTATTGATAATTTATTTGTGTTTATGTAGGACACCCAGCAGTAACATTGACATTTCTAATGTGTTTGGAGCATTAGACAAACAGAGGGATTTTTGCCTGCTTAGCATTGCACATTATGCATCTGTCCTACACTGTGCCAGCTTTCCCTGCCGCTGGATTTTCACAGTGGTAGGAAATAACAGGGATAAAGGGATTAAAAAGCAATGATTTTCAGTAAAGCCTTATAGGACATGTCTGCTATGATCTCGGCTTACTTGTCTTCTCTACACCAGTAAAACACTCTCATAGTAGACAGATTTATGGCTTAAATACAGACAAGTGTGTAAAATAAATATTTTGCTTATAGCTTCCACACCCTTTCAAACATTCCCTGTGATTATAATGGCTTCTGAAGTCTCTTTCCAACGGGGTGATTTGCAGTTCAGAAGTTAAAATCAGGGCCCTCCTCTGGCCTCGGTGCCAGCTAAAGGTCATGATTGAAATGTGGTGTTTAGCAATTCCAAATAATTGTATCCAGACTTCAAACACGCCACGCTTTGTCACAGCTGCCACAGAAGGTCAAACTGAATTTCAATTCTGTTTATCTTGGTATTAATAGAGCTACAGTTCAGGCTATGCCACCTTCTCAGAGCAGTGGCTGTGCCCCATGGGGGCTCTTGGGACTGAGAGACTTCACCCACAGCAGGCAGGAGAGGGAAATTCAAAGCCCTCATTTCACAGAGAGGAGCAGTTTCACAGCTCAGCCCATCAATCCAAGGCCGTGGCCATGTGTGTGACAGACCCAACAACTGAATCAACCCCTCCTGAGTGAGAAAACTCCAGGTCCCTCCCGTGACAGCTCCCTCTGTGTTCATCCCAGCCCAGGCTCCCGTGAGCTCCAGGAACTGTCACTCACCCATACACACAGGGGACAAGCTTGCAATTAAAATTATTCCTGTTAAAACAGACTTACCACTGTACCTGCCACAAAAGAGTCCTGCCCAGCCCCCCAGCACACACACAATATATTCATTACTACACAGAAGTCTCCAAATTCCCATTGTACCCATTGACCGTGAGCACAAGATTTTTGTTGCACATCACTGATTCCTTGAGTAAAATGGATTTACAGCAGCCTCTGATCCTTCCCCACGTGTGGGAAGGACAAAGCAGCTGCTTTACCTGCTTTTCCCTGAGCACAAACCTTTGACCTTCACGCTGCTCTTTCCTGAGCAGAGTCTCAGAGGTGGATGGAAGGCAACAAAGGATGGGGTTGGTGTGTTTTGGTTCCTCAAACATGTCACTGTGCAGCAAACATACAGTCAAGATATTAAATATGTAAGTTTACATACTGCAGAGGAATTTCATTTATTTCACACCAAATCAGGAAACAATCCTCAAACCACAATCATTGAGATGTGAAATCCAATGCTAATGCACAGAAATACTGAGCTAAAAAGATCTTAGCTTGCCCAAAGAACACCCAATTAGGGATTTCTCTCTGCAGAGCAGATCTGTAGAGCTACAGATGTCAGCTCAATTCCTCATCAGGTTCAGGGATTCCCAAGTTAATTTCACACTAAGAAGGTTTCAACAAACCAGACACAGGAAAAAAGTACTTGAAAAGAAATACTGAATTCTTTGACATGGTCAAAATACAGTGGAGAGCTAAAGGTGAAAAAAGGGGGCCAGAAGCTGGTTTTTGAGCTGGGCACAGGGGAAGCAGCAGCTGAGGGGGTGGGAAGAAAGAACTCTCTGCTGCCCAGAGAAGCTCCTTCACATCCTGCTCATAAAGAATAGCAAATCCAGCATTTAAACCCCAGCTAAGCCTACAGCTGTGAGAGCTGCCCTGTCTCCAGGATGGCTGGGGACAGCAGGGGCTTGACTGGAGACAGGGCATCACTTCTGCTATCAGCAGATGCAAAGAAATGTTTCCATGGCTGCTCGTGCATTAGCACATGACAGGACTGGGGTGGACAGGAGTTTCATGCTCCACGTGTTATCACATTTACTCTTAATAAACACAAATGATGTGCTCACAAGGAAACTCCTCAATTGTCTTTAAGGAGCTTTGGCTTTCTAAGAAGCTTTGGGGGGTTCCTTGCAAAGTGATGAAATGAGATTAGAGTCCCTCCTAATGAAACATTCACACAACAGATCATTTGGGGAAAGAGACATCAACCACAAGGAAAAGCTTCCCAATTAATAATACATGAGAGAAGTGAGATGGAATAGCGTGTGAAATGACTGACCTGCTTTAGAAACACTGCTGGGTGTCATTTCAGCTCCTTATTGTAGAATTCCCCACATAAAACCATCCAGATGTTCCCATCTGCCTCCACATTGTCCCTATCAGGAAGGGAGAACCACAACAACCTTTGCTGCTGAAGGGCTGGCTCATTTCTCATGGAACACACAGGCAGTTCCAGGGAGTCTTCCACAGGGAAGGATCTTCCAGGACAAAACCAAGCCTGAAATCCCTGCCTGTGGAGCAGGCAGAGGTGCTGGTGTGGTGCTGCTCCCACGCAGACGTTTGTGCAGTCCATGCACAGGTGAGCACAGCCCCACTGCAGTCGCTCACAGCAGCTGTGCACACAATTATTAACCCACACACGGAACTGGGAATGCATTATGCAAATAGCCACTCATTGAGTTAATTGGTCATTGCCTTCCACAGTTACCCGTGGGTAATTTGTGCTGTGCTGGTACCTTTCTGAATAAATGCAGCACATGCAGGCAGTTCTGAAATCAGTGTCCACATCCAAAACCTGAGTGAGGAGAAACCTCACCGGGCTCACCTGGCTGACAAAAACTGTCAGCCACACTAAGAACCTGCTGGCACAACACACAAACTGCAACACCTCTTTCTAACTCCCACATCAGTCCTCAGCAGGAGTCATACTTCCCCTCCAAAAATTCCAGCTGTTCCAAACAGACCCCACAAATTTACTCTGATCTCCCAACCATCAGGACCTGCTGCTGTCTGGACACAGCAAGATTTTTACCTCTCCAGTAGCAAGTCTCTTTTCTTTCCAATGGTGCCCCTTCTACCTGTCATTCCCACTTGCTCCCACTTCCCAGTTTGTATTTCTGGGGAGATGGCACACTGGGATCCCGAGGCACAGTTCAGAGAAATGGATTATGCACACACTCAGGATGTTAAGCAGCTTAATGGCAGGATGTCTGCTCCAGAGAGAAAAGGCAGGGACGTGCGTGACAAGTCACCCAGGGCTCTATTGTTCTGTTATTTAAGTTATTTAGACCCTCTTAAAGGTTTAAAGGCCTGCTCCCCAAAATGCCAGGCACTTTACAGATCCAAACCATGTCTCTGTCCCTGAGCTGCAAACAGGCCCAGGGCAGGGACAGAAGTGGGCACAGGAACAGCAGCAAATGTCACACTCCTTTCACAGCACTTTCGGACAGAGATGAACCAGGAAAGCAGCTGAATGTAAAGACAATGGAGGAATAAGGGGATGAAGCCAGAGGGCACAGGAGGAGAGAAGATAAGAACAAAGAGGCAAACAAAAAGCCCACACCGTGAGAAATCTCCTGTTTTCCTGGGACCTTCTCTTTTAAGGCTGCTTGAGCAGGAATATTTTGGAAGAATACTCAGTTCTGGCTGACGGGAAAGTATTGGCAGAGGCTTTTCCTCAAGCAGTTCGTGAAAGATGGCACAGAGAGGAAAATCACTGCCCTTCTGGCTCAGTGCAAACCTCCCCCTAGCTCCTCCTGAGCTGCTGGTACCTCACAGCCTGGGGCAGGAACCCTGGCCAAGCCATCCACTCATCTGGCTCCTTCCTGCACCAGAACACTCATTTGCAGCCTGTAGGAATGAAGGATGTTTTAAAATCCATCTCAACATTATTCTCATTCCTGGTGTTTCGATGTTGTGAAAACTGCCTGGAAATGGAGACACCAGCTTAAGGCTGTAAAATTTTAACGCTCGCTGTATTTCTCCCCCTTTTTTTGTTTGCAGGGAGGTTTTAGGTCCATCAGGTTTATGCCTTTCAAGGATGGATCTACTCTGCTAAGAAAGTGAAAATAAATTCCCTGGCCTGAAACAAAGCCCTGAAGCTGTTCAAAACACTGGTTTTTTCCAAGAGGCACCTGCTGTTGCATTATTTCCTCATCAGGAGTAAGTGATACATGGGGAAGGAACATCCGTAGGGATGAGAAGAGCCACTGAGAAAGGAAATGTGTCTTTTTGGACAACATTGATGACTTCCTTCTGAAAATTCAATTTCCTTATGTATGAAAAACGTCACTTTACTGTTACCCAAGTGACCTTCTGGGCTCTCAGAAAAAAATCATCGCCTTAGGAGGAAATCTGAAGCATTAACTCCAAACTGCATTTGCTATGTATTTAACTTATTGTTAACTCGTATTAAAAAGTGTTAAACCAATCTTTAAAATGATTTCCTGAGAAGGTATCACTTCAGGACATGCCTGGAGGAGGTGCTGAGCTCTGCCTGTCATGGACAGCAGGGCCTTTTCACTCAGGTTGTGCTCAGCAAACTCTGCCCACGGGATTGCAACGCTTTGTGCAGAGCAGGAGAGTGAAGAATATCCCGTGTGCTTTTGGGGTGTCTGTCAACAAAAGCATCACAGGAACACAGAATTTCCATGACCTTAATAAAGGGCACAGGGATGAGGCAGCACAGCACCATCCTGCCACAGGTTTCCTTTCTGTTGGTTAAGTGAATGATAAAAATCAGGAAATAAAGATTTTACTGTATGAAGAAAAGCTGATTTTTGTATCGCTGCCACAGCTTCAGCCACAAACTCCTTGTGTAGCACAGACTAAAACTGTACCTAAAATCTGATGTGAAGATTCAGCCAAGGCACCCTGGGAACTCAGCCAGAGAAGTGGGTGAAGACCAAGGTCAGGAGGAGAAAACGTGGGGAAATGTGTAAGTTAATAATTGCAAACTAAGGTAAGTGAAAATAGAGACAAGACAGAAAACTGGGAGAGGGTGAGAAACAGAACATATCAGAGGGCTGACACAGGCAGCTTTAAATCCTCCAATTTCAGGCTCAAATGACTCTTACGGTTCACAGAATCATGGAATATCCTGAGCAGGAAAGGACCCACAGGGATCATCTAGTTCAACTCCTGCCCTGCACAGACACCCAACAATCCCACCTGGGCATCCCTGGAGCATTGTCCAAACCCTCCTGGGGCTCTGGCAGCCTCGGGGCAGTGCCAGCACCCTCTGGGGGTGTGAGTCCCTGTCCCCTTAGCTCGAGGTTTGCCTCTCTACAGAGCACAGAAACCCAAATGTTTGAGTCCTGACAGGCTGCAGTGTTTTCTTATTACGTCTTTGTGTCACTGTGAGTGAAGTTTGAAAACATTTGGAAACCAGGGCTCAAAGGGCAGGTGGGAAATCTCTCAGCAGATTCCTGCTGTCTTAGACACAGGTTATGGATCATGAGGGTGACACTGCTCATGCCAGCCCCAGTGACCTGCAGGGTGTGCCAGGGACGTGTGTGCCACTGGAGGGGACTGGCAAGGACCAAGCCCAGCGATGGAAAGGTGTTAACTCCAAAGCCTGAGGATGGAAGGGTTGTTAAACCTGAAGCTGAATGATGGAAGGTGCTGTTAACCCTCGAGCCAAAGCGTGGCAGGAAGGGATGTTCACCCTGGATCTGAAGGATGGAAAGAAGGGATGTTAACCCTGGATCTGAACAATGGGAGGGATGTTAACCCTGGATCCAAGGGGAGGAAAGGATGCTCACGCTGAATCCAAAGGAAGGAAGGAAGGAAGAGATGCTCCCCTGGATCCAAAGGAAGGGATGTCCAAGGATGCTCCCCTGGATCCGAAGGAAGGAAGAGATTCTTCCGTGGATCCGAAGGAAGGGATATCCAAGGATGCTCCCCTGGATCCAAAGGAAGGAAGG
>QUSF01000031.1:1072028-1106335 GCA_003676055.1 Chloebia gouldiae | reverse complement strand
ACACTCGGGGACGCTCTCCCCGGATCCAGAGGAAGGAAGGGACACCCGGGGATGCTCTCCCCGGATCCAGAGGAAGGAAGGGACACCCGGGGATGCTCTCCCCGGCTCCGAGCGCTGCCCGCGGCAGCCCCGGGCGCACCGAGGCCGGGGGCGGGGCCGCGCGGGGGCGGGACAGGGGGCGTGGCCAGTCCTCGCCCCGCCCCCGCGGCCGGTGCCGCGCGCGCAGCAGCCAATGGGAGCGCGGCCCGTCAGCTGACCCGCGGCGCCTTCCCAGGTGCGCGCCGGCGGCGCCTCAGAGCGGGCGGCACCGGCAGCGGCACCGGCAGCGCCGCTCCCGCCGTCCTGGGGGCGGGCAGCAGGCACGGAGGGACCCGTCCGTCCATCCATCCATCCATCCTCCAATCCAGCCACCCACCCATCGCTCCCCGCATCCCGGCGCGCTGGGACCGCGGCGGCAGCAGCGGATGTGCAGCCCCGGGGGACGAGCGCGGCAGCGCCCGGCCGGCGGTGAGTGCGTCCGCCGGGGCTCGGGGGAGGGAGCGGAGGCTGCGGGGATGTGCGCTGCGATGCGGCGGCGGTGTGCGGTGCGGCCCGCGGACAGAGCAAAGTTTGCGGTGGCGGGCGCGCCCCCGGTGCCCCCCGGGGCAGTCCCCGCGGGCTGCGGGGTTTCGGTGGCTCCGCGCCGCGCCGGGACCGCCCCGGGGCTGCGGGGTTTCGGCTGCAGCATCGCTCTCCTCCTCCTCCTCCTCCTCCTTCTCCTCCTCCTCTCTCTCGGGTGCTCCGCTGCTGCCCGGGCCGGTTTGCCGTAAATGCGGGATTCTTGCGGGGAATCGCCGGTCCCGGGTGCCGGCGGTGGGCGCGGGGCCGGCGGTGCGGCAGCGCTGCCCGCGTCCCCCATTTGCATGCGAATGGGAGCGGATCCCGGCAGATGTCCTGCCTCATCCATTCACCCGGAGGAATGCGAGGAGACAAGGAGCCTTCAGTGCGACAATGGCCCTTCAGAAAGCGGCATAAAGGCGCAGTGTGAGCGGGGCCGCGGCTCCGCCGCCCTCCTCCCGCGGCCGCGGCTTTGTGCGCGGGGCGCTGCGGGACCGGGGGAGCGCAGGGCGGCCGAGGGATGCTCCGCCGGGTCGCTGCTGCAGCGCACCTGCCCTCCGAGAGGGCTCTTCGGGAAGTGTTCTGCCCGAAAGGTGCGGGGAGAAGCGCGGGGCGGCTCTTCGCCCCGGGACCGGCGGTGCCTGGCCGCGGGCGGACAAAGGGAGCGAGCGGCCCCGCTGCCGCCCCTTTGTCGCCCCTGTCAAAGGGTCCTTTGAGCGCGGGGCCGGCCCCGTTCCCTGCGAGAGGAGGGTCAGGAGCGAGGCGCATTGTGCCGGCGGCTCAGCCCTGCCGGGGCCGCACAACAGATGTTCGCCTGCGATTTTCCCTCTCCCCTAAGTTATTCTCTCCCCCAGTGCCGGCTCGGGGCGCATCTCCCATCATTTCAGGGAAAGCAGCAGAATTAAACTCAAGAGTAGGCAATGATGTTGTCCTAAGGTGAGAGATCACACGCAGGGTGCCTCTATTCTTGTCCTGGAGCTGTGCGATAGCTCCCAAGTAATGAGTCCCTTCAATAAAAACTAGTTTGGGAACCTTTAAGTCTTTTACTTACGGACTCAAAGGGTCCCTAGAAAGTGAACCCAGTATTCCTGAAGATCATAAACCTCTTCTCACCAATAGCTCAGATGTACCCACAGGGAGATCACAGAGCTCTGAATGACCGAGGGCGCACCCAGCATCAGTCCCACTGTTGTCCAAAGGATCCGACCAAACTGAGTCCCAAAGTCTTGCAAGTCGGAATTTAAATTAACATTGAGAGGGACAAAACAGCACAATTCCCAGATGGGAGCAGTGAGGAGAGCCAGGATGGTTCTGCTCTCAGCCCCTGGGGTCCCTGTCCCCCTGCTCTGCAGCCTCTCTTGTGCCACTGCTCCGGGACAAGAGCTCCAGTTTAACTTTTACCTTGGCACTTAAAAGTTAGCTGCACAACATTTTATGTAGCCCATATAAAATTATCTCTCCCAGAAGGCATTTTGGACTTTCTTAGACCAGTTACTGTGATGACCATAAAGTCTGTTCCATTTACCTAGAACAGACATGATAACACTACTGATCATTGAAGGAAATACGATTTTGCATTAAGTTGGACAACTATAGAAGGATAACAACTTTTCACATGAACTGTGAAGGACCTTTTTTTACTGCCATAAATAATGCTGAGCCCGTCCAAATTTAGGCTGAAAAAAGAAAGTTCTGTTCAGTCTGACCTCACAGGGAACAGCCCTGGCACAGGGTGCTCAGAGAAGCTCTCACTGCCCCATCCCTGGAAGTGCCCAAGGCCAGAGCTTGGAACACCCTGGGACAGCAGGAGGTGTCCCTGCCATGGCAGGGGGTGGCACTGGATGATCTTGGAAGGTCCCTCCCAACCCAAACCAGTGATTCCATGAAAACAGTGTGTGATTCCACGATTCTCCGTGTGTGTTTGGTTCCAGCTCGTGGAGCAAATGGGATAATTTGCTCTCCTCACCCTCAGCATCACTCATCCCTAAATCCCCCGGGTGCCCGGAGCCCAGCTCGGTGCCGCGGGCGGAGGAGGGGATGCTGCAGCCTTTGTTTCACACCGATACAGTAGCGTGGCACTGCAGAAGGCAGGGAAAACTTTTCCTAATCGGCGTGCTGGATTCCTGCTGCATCCGGCTGCTGCCTGGCTGCTGCTGCCAAGGAGGGCGGCACATCCCTGCTCCGCGGCTTTTTTTTCTAGGGACACTGAAAACACCTTGGATGAATCATAGCAGCGGTCAAGTATTGCTGCCACTGCAGCCTGCATAGCTTAATAGTCACTGGAAAGGGGATTTATTTGCATTGTTGGGTCTGCAGATTTCATTTTGTTGTTGTTAGAGGTGATAGAGACTCATCCACATTTAGACAGCATTTTTAAAATCTTTTTTTAGTTTATCTCATTAATCTTTTGAAGCTCTTGTTTCTGTTAATGATATCAATGAGTAAAAATGGGGACTTTGTTCACAAAGCTCTGAGCCACATTATTTCTGTCTCTTTTTGAGCTGCTCCTCCCCCAGGTGAGTGACTTGCCTGGTCCCAGGTCCAGCTTTGTGTCAGGCTCAGACCAGGATCAAGCATCAGAAAAAAAACCCCAAACAAACAAAACCCAAGGAGAAGAGTTAACTGATGTTTATAAAACAGCTCTGGTTGAACAGTATTTATATTAGTTTATTTTTCAACCAGCAAAGTAGCAAGATGCTGCAAATATTTACAGAGGAGCCAAAATTTTCCAAAATAAAAATCCCTCTGTCTTCCTGTGCACTTTGTCACCACGGAGGTGCCTGTTCTTTGAAGCCCTGATTAATATAGATGAGTTGTAATTTTCTGACCAAGCCATCCTAGTTCACATATATTATTCCATTGGCAGACATGTGGTCCCCACAGCTGTCCCCTCATTTGTGTATGAAATGGAAACACTGGTGGCATTTGTAGGTTACCATAGTTACACGAACAATACACGTGTGAGGCTTCATCCTGCCAAGCTCCAGATTTTTTCCTGGCAGACATTTTGTAGACACAGAACTGAAGAAAATCTATGTAAAGTTTCTGGAAGCACATAAAGCAGCCCTCCTCCTCCTCCTCCTGTTTGTACAAGGCTGGTTTCAGCCCCAGCACTGCTGATTCCTGCAGCCCCTCCCAGCTGGAACTCCAGCCTGGTGCTCCCAGGAGAAGTCCAGGTTGTGCTCCAGAGCACTTAAGTCATTAACAGAGTCAGGCCTTAAACACATATTTCCCAAAAATCATTTGTGACTTCTACACAAAAGGGACTTTGGGGCTGGGATGGTTTTTCTGCTGACTCTGTTAGGAGGGTTGGCAGTGCCTGGGGGGGCTCCTGGGAGAGGGGAGAGGTGGGAAGCAGCCAGAGCCCCATGCCAGAACAGAAATCCAAAGAAACCCACCACAAATATTCCCATACTCCGTTTTGTCTCTGCAATTAACATGAGGGAGGAAAGATGGGCAAGAGCAGAGAAAATCAAAGAGCTGGCTTAGGAATTAGTTTGTTGATTTGTCATTAATTATTAGATAATGATGTTTCTCTAAGATTTGGACCTAAGTTCTGGGCAGGGTACTCACAGGACCACTTTGATAAGAAATAGTCACTGCAGATGTGCCTGAGTTACTCAAAGATTTCACCAGTCTCATTCTTTTCCTGCAGCTGAGTAATTCAGTTTTTCACTAAATGGGCTCTGTAAGGTCAGAGCTGTACACGCCTCCATGGAGGGCTGAGAGCTCCCCAGCTGAAAGTTCTTCTGAATCCCACTCTCTTATTCTGCTGCTTCAAACCCTGCAACTTTATTCAAATTTTGCTTTGCTCTTTAGATGTCGTTTTTCCTTTTTCTATGCGTGGCACTGAAGAAAAATACTGGATTGGCCTATTTTGGATTGGCCTAATTCTCCCCCTGGTGAAGGCAGGACAAGTCTGTGGTATCAGTGAGACAAGAATTAGTCTCTGCTCTTAATTTCTCCTGTGAAATATTTTTATAACTTCATCTTCTATGTCGTAAGACCTTAATTTGGTGTTACAAGGCAGTGTTTCCCTGACATTCCATCTGGCTGAATTATTAAAAGAACAGGACCTGTTTTTTACCTGGAGCACAGTTTCTAAAGATCGAGTATTTGCAGTGGAGTATTGCCTTTTTCTTGCCTTTTTAACTAACAGAACAACAAGGCAAAGCAAGTTTAAGTAATGGGCCTGAAATATTGAACAGGGTGCTGTAGTGAGAATGCACTGAAGTTATAAAAGTGCCAGGAGAAGCAGCTCTTTCCCGTGTTTTATTGGGTACAGCTGCCTTACTACATAATTTTCTCTCCCGAGGTGCTGCCCTTCAGCCCTCAGTGGTCACACAGGGCTGTATTTTCCCTGAACAATTCCCAAGCTGAAGCAGCTGAACACAGAGGCAAACCTTACTTGGGGGTTTGAGTTAGAAATTTCAGAGGTTGTCAGTCAGCATCTCATTTCCAGGTATTTAATTTAACTAACTCTGGGGATTCCAGCGATTTGGGCATCTGTCAGCTTGTCCAAAGTTTGGTAGAATAACATTTAACCTTGTTTTAATAAAATATCAATCAAACCTTGGATTGTGTTTTTGTAATTTGAAAATGCTTATCATTTATATAATGAATCCTTACTTTTCTGTTATTTCATGCATTGTATCATTTATATGATTAAGCAAGTCCAAAACTATCTAATAAATTCATACCTTGCTAATGTGCTGCATACAATTACTGGGATGCAGATGAGCTGCTGATTGGCCTTGTTAAATTTTTAAATTACAAATGATCCATCATTCTAACAGAAATAGAGTAAATATTGATAGTTCCAGAGAGCCACCAGTGACTTTTAAATGCATTGAAAAATAACTTATCTTAGCCATAGGTGAACAAGCAGTTGCAAAAATGAAATTTTTTAATTGCTGCTTGAAAGTGGGTCTTTAAAATGGGTTCATTGTAGTAAAAGGCAACAAGTAAAACCAGGTCAATGTTTTTTCTAAGTTCATTTGCAAATCTGTTTTCCTTTCTCTTTCTGCCCCATTTAAGTGCAACAAATCTGGTTAATACAAATTAAACATTATCATGCCCAAATTAATCACTGTAATTAGGTAAAGATTTTATCTATAAAGCACCAAGAACTTAAAATTTTGAGAGCAAAAAAAATCTCCTTTCTGCAACAGGTGAAATTTTAGTACCTCTGTGTTTTGCAAGCACTGGTGAAAGAAACAAGCCATGGAAAACCTGGGATGTGGCCCTGACCACCCTGAGGACTGAAGCTCAAGGGACAGTTTATAGTCTGTTCTTAAACACACAATACATTAAATGAGATGTATTTTCTCTCTTCCTTAACCTCGTGAACGTCTCAAAGCAAAACTGTTTTCTGCATGGAGCAAAGCAGCAGAGTTCAGGTGGTACTGGAGATCGAGAGAAATGGTTAAATCCAGGCTGTGGGGGTTTCACACTCTCAGCTGGCTGAGCTTTCCTGCCCTGATCCCTACAAGATTTTGGAATTAAACAGCGGTAGGGAGCAGGTATTTCATGTAGCAGAAGTGCAGAAAGACTCGTGGAAAGGGGGAGGGTTGTGGGACACAGCAGTGGAACTGGAGAGAGAGAAAAGAGCCTTTTTCTCAGGTCACAGTAAAGCCTTGGTTCAGAGCAGTTCCAAACCCAGATCTGTGGCCACTTAATGGAATTAGTTCTGTCCCTTCCCAGCTTGGTTGAGTTCCAGATCTTTGTCTTGGTGCTAACAGCCTTTCTATTATATCTCAGCACCTCCCGTGCTAAATCCATTTATTTTGTTAGTGGTATGCTCACAATCTTTCCTATCAGATCTTCCCATATCAGCCAGCTCAATATAGGGGTCTATTAACATTTAAATATATATAGCTCAGAAACAGAGAATTGGATTTTGTAAGCATAAAACTCAGGGAAAAAAATCAATAAAAGTCTGTTTTATTCTCAGGGCTGAAGTCTGTGTCAGCACACTACATGTACAAACTGTGTAGATATAGATCTAGGCTAATAGTAAAATACAGTTTAATACTTAATCACTAATAATTGAAATGCTAACACATATTACAGCCACAGGAAACAGAATTATCAAAACAGAGTGTAACAAGGACCAGAAAAAGAACTTTTTTCCTTGATTGAAGAATTGAAGATAAGCAATTGAAGCTCCATGCACATATAATTTTTAATAACAAGCCTTATGCATTCCCTACAGCCAGCACCATTGTGTTGATTTATAAATACCTCCAGAGCTCCTGACTCATTCTGGTTGGGATTTATCAGGCACTGTTTGCAGCACAGGGTTTTTTGGCATCCTCTGTGGTAGTAACAACCACGTACACGCCGGGGTCTTTCCCAACTGTGGGGGATCCTGAGTGACTCACAAAACTGGAGTTTGATCTAGAACTGTGTAGGAAGCAAAATAATCACACTGCCAGAAGCCAGTCAGCAAAAAGGGAGGAAAAGGATTTTCTGTTACTTCAGGAAAATCCTCTGGAGTTCTGGCATCCCTGTTTCTCCTGGCTAAAAGTACTCCTTGTGTGCTCCTTTTTTTGTTATTATTAACACTTTGCTTCCACTGGCCAAGCTCCTTGGCTCTCAGAGTGGTCAAAACACAAAAATGGAATTCTACTCCAAAATCTGACCCAATCTCTTTAAGCTCTTTCATTTTTTTTAGTTTTCTGTTTGAATTGTGCTGATTTTGATAGATGGTAAGAAGCAGAGATTTTCTGAGCTGCTCTTTATGAAATCCTCAGGAGGGAGGTGCCCCCATGGGTTACAAAGATGCTCAGCTCCTTCCACGTGGTTCTGAGATCCCAAATATGCCATAATTCAATCCATTTGTACTCTTTAAATATGGTAAGAAGCCAAAGCAGAATTTCTCTGCCTTTGGTCCTCTTTCATCCATCAGCCAGCAGACACACAACATGCAAAAAGTAGCTGGAAGAGATCTTCCCAAATTAGTTATGCTCTGGAAATTCTAGGTCCTGTACTAAAACCAATTAGGTTTCAATTCTCCCTTGCATTAAAATGGAGAGAGGGCTGGGGATGGGTTAGGGGGTGAGAGGGGGAAAGGAAAGCACACCCAGGGGTTTGCCCTCCATCACCTGCAGGGCAGGGAGAAGGGAAGGGCTGCAAGGAAGGGCTCAGGGACCTGCATCTTCACTGGCAGCGGAATGGGTTGACTCAGAAATGCTGATCTAATCCAGCAACTTCCTCTGGTGGTGGTGTGGAACCAGAACAATGGTGACAGATGGGATTCTTCTGCACCAAATGGAATCAAAGCTTTGCCTTCACAGTGAAGCCTTTCAGCAGGACATGAAAACAAGTCCTGGACAACAGAACAGCCTACATTGTCCCAAACTCATTCATGAAGAGAAACACAGTAAGAAAGCTGATAATAATTTGTAATCTGAGCATAAGAATATTCCTGCTGCACAAACACAACTCACCTTTCAGGTGTCAAGGCCATGAAGTGGTTTATGAGGTTTTTCTTTCCTAAAGCAAATACCCTCTATAATCTGACAGCCCACTGTTTGGCAAGCCCTGTTATTCCTGATGTTTCTAATGTGACTGGTTAATGGTAACCTGCGAGAGATTTCCCATCAGTTGCCAGAATCTAGGTTGCAATTCTGTGGTGGATTTGATGGCCCATCAATACCCAGGGGCTGCTCCCTGCAGGGGATCCAGCCCCTTTGCACTCCAGAGCAGTCTGTGAATGAAAACCATTTTTCCCTCTCCTGCAAATTTACGTCCATATTTTAATGAAAAATACTGTATCAGATGCGAGCCTTAAGAATAAGCTCCAATAAATTACAAATTTCCAAGCTGTAATATGCTGTTTCTGCAGCACAGACGTTATGAATAGGATGCTCTTCGCAGTTCTTTGGTGGAGATAAGAGTAGTATTTTTCAAAGAACACAGATAAAGCATGCTAAGGTTGTCTCAAGATACAGCAAATCGCCTTCTCACCAGAGCTTTCCCCAAAATAAAACACAGACCTTATTTTGATGGAGTGTGTGTACAGATGAGAAGAAAATGTAGGCATTATTTGCAAGGAAAAGAACCCTCAAAACTTTAATATTATAAATCCCCGAAGATGTGTTTTGAGGCTTTATACCATTATTACATGTCCTACGGGCCCTTGTTTCTGTATTTCCTTTTAATACCCAGCTCCCACGTTCAGATTTTTTTCAAGCTTCTTCCACTGTCATCATTTTCAGCTTGATTTTTCTGTATTTTTCACAATTCAGACCCGTAAATAGCTTATTTCCTGATGACACTGGAGACTTTAAAAACCACACTATAAAAGGCTTATTATCAAGCATTATTCCTCAATATTTTTCTAAATACACAGGATTGCCCTTGTAAATTTAATTCCTGGGAAAGGAGCCCATTCTGTGGGTTGGCTGGAAATGTCCTGGTATTAAACTCCAAGTTCTTTTTCCCTAGGGTGTGCGAGGTCACTGATGCTCTTGACTGGAGCAAGCCTGACTTTAGCAACCTGCTTTTAGACTGGGTTTAGTGTTGAGCTTACTGCTGGGATTTAGAGGCTGCTCCTAGTTCAGTGCCTCTCCCTCCTAAAGCCTGGCCTGAGGCGCTGGCTCAGCTGAGCAGGGCACCAATCCCTGTTTTATCCAGGAAAATGGGGATGCAGGGCTGCAGGAGCCCTGCTGAACCTGCAGTGATCCCAGCCTGAGCTTCCAGCATCCACAGAGCTCCTTTGCCATCCCCACCTCCAGCTGGAGGTCCCCTCTCCCAAGAGGCTCTTCACAGAGTCACAGAACGGGTCAGGCTGGAAGGGACATCTGGTGCCACCTCCCTGCTCCAGCAGGACCAGCCCAGAGCACAGGATTGTGTCCAAGATGGCTCTGGAATGTCCCCAGGGGGGAGACCCCAGCCCCTCTCTGGACAGGGTGTTCATGAGTGGTCACTGCACAGGGAAGTTCTGCCTCATGCTCAGCTGGAACTTCTGGGCATCAGCTCCTGCCCGTTCCTCTTGTCCTGTTCCTCAGGGGCACAGCAAGGCCTGGATCTGATCTGTACTGCTCCCAGTCTGAATTCCATCTCCCAGTTCCACCATGCTGGGACCCAGCACATCCCTCGGGCTCAGAACCTTGGCACAAAGTCACAAACACCTGTGGGTTCCATTTTAGCCCATGGAAAAAGCTGCCAACTCTGTGTGAGGAATTACAAACCACAGGAGTTTGAGTAGTGGGGGAGTTGAATTAACACAGGGTGAAAAAGTAGAATTTTGGGGATTTTTAGAATGGGGTTCAAGGAGTCAAGATGGAGGGATTTGAGCGTGTCCTGACCTTCTCCTTCTCCTTGCCCTCCATGCCTTGCTGTGCTGGTGACACTTTTCTGTTGGTTTAAGGCACAGACACTGTCCAACATAAATGATCGATATTGGCACGTTATTGTGAACATGGCACAGGCAGTTTTTGGTATAAAATGCAAACACTGCCCTGAGGGCAGACAGAATGCCATGGCCGAGCTGCTGGCCAGGGCTCAGAGAAAGAATATTCTGGATCAGGGAAAATAAACACCCTTGAGAAGCCGACCCTGCACACTCAGACTCCTCCTTTGGCTGCAGGGCTGGGGAACGAGGATTTTACACTCCTGGGGTCACCCCAGCACCCAGACCCTGAGACCTAAAGCCCTCCCAGTTCTCCCAGCTCCAGGTGCCTGGGCAGGGCTGTCCCACCCAGCCCAGGCTGCAGCAGCCAGGACAGCTTTTCCTGGAGCTGATGGAATGCAGGAGCTGCACGAGTCGTTAGCAGAACAATTTTCCAGCACACAGCTCAGGTACTGAGGCTCAGCCTGGGAAAGAGGGGAGGAAGGGGGGCTCAGCGTGTGCTTCTGGCTCTCAGCAACTGCTGAATAAATTGCTTGTCTTAGCCTGAGGTAATTTCTTTGTGTATCTGATCCCTCCAACTTCTACCTGGGCACACTCAGTGCAGGTGGCTGCCGACCAAAATCTGGGCTGATGCTACTGCAATACAAAAGAAATTCTGCAAGGATGAGCCACGTAACTGTGGGGAGGGAGGATTTGCTGTGGCAGCATCATTGTTTCAAAATGTTCCCAGATATCCATGTGCAAACAAGATTGTTGCTCTTTTCAGCGAATTTTAATAGTGACCATTAATACAGTTGTCAGGGAAGTGACAACACTTTGTTTTCCTATTACCAAGCAAAAATGTTTAATATCTGTTCTTTTTAGTTGGCAGGTTAACTGTGAACATTTTTAATGAACAGTTTCTTTCATGCTTGTCCCTTCATATTTTCCTCTTCCTGCACTGGAGGTTTAAATGTACTTTTTCTTCCAATCACCCACCCAACCTCAGTCTTCAAGAGCCACCAAGCAGGCTGTGGCTGCCAGGGCACACCTCTTCCCACCCATCCTCTTTCCAAGGAAAACTGAAATGAATCTTCTACTCCATAACCAAGCACCCACCCTCGTGATTTCTTAGGCCAAACAAATTCTCAGTATTTACCATTGTTCAGAACTTGGGTGGAAAGGGAAGAGTTAGCCCTCCCCATGGCAGTTCCAGGATGGGAGACAGGAGTGATGCTCCTGTTTCTGCCCTCAGGGGACAGGAGCAAGCCAACACCCCAGGCAGCTGCTGTGGGTTTGCTGGTGACAGAAATGTGGCTTTTTTTTTCTGCACCAGGTACTGAGCAGTGCCATGGAAAATGCATTTAATTAGCCCAGAGTAAAATAATTCCCTCCATATCTCTCACATAAAATTAGCCATTATTTCTGTTGATATCAAGTTACCAGCTGTTACAACTGCTGTTGTGGGTTGGAACAGCAGAAAATATGAATCTAACAAATGAGAGGGAAGGCAAGAAATGCTAAAAGCTTTCCTTCACACCCTCAGGATCTGCAACACCAAACATTGCAGAGGTGTCTGGGATCAGTCCTGCCAGTGCTGCAGACTGGAAAGTGAGAATCCTGAGCAAAGGGATGGCTTTTGGTGGCTGCTCTGCTGCCTCTGGACCTTTGGTCAGGGCTGTGGATGGGATTTACACACCACAGGTAGCTAAAAAACAAAGCCCATGACTTGGGTTGTCCTTCCTTGCCCTCCTGGGGCACACAGGGCTGCTCAAAATTCACTCTTTTATTACCCCGGAATTTCATTTCCAGCTTCATCCAAGCCGCCCTGGGCTGGGAGAGACTGAGGAAAGCAATGTGTGGGTTGTTTCTAAATTTGCAGTTAAATAAAATTAAATCCATTTGCAGTAGAAAATAGCTACAGAAGAGAACAAGCCACTAGGAACTTGTAAAATCATATATTTACAGTGATCATAAACACAGAACTCTGGTCAATAAACCCACAAATGCCTTCTTAGCAAGGATGAACAATAACTGTAACGTGCAAGTAAGAGGATATAAATATTCAACAAAGAAAGATAGAATTTATTTTTTTTGCAACACCTAGACATGCTCCTACATATTTTAAAAGAACCTTTGAAGTGTTTTTCAGGCAGTTTGGTTTCTAAAGCATCACATGATTCATACAGCTACATCAGGGCTAAAGCAGTAGTAAAACATCATTAGGGCCCTCAGCTTTGTAAGGCTCCAGCTCCCTTCTCTTCATCCACTGAGAAGCTGCAGGAGAAATTCCACAGGAATTTTGGGAGCAGTGCTCCCTCTTTGGTGGGGATACCTGGGCCAGGTGCAGAGCAGGAGCAGGGACATGTCCCTGTGTGAGGGGACCTCCTGTACCTGCCTGGGATTGTGACTGGGGGAAAGCACCGCCTGCATTATTCACTGCAAAATGCTGCCATTTGAAAATCTGCAATTAAATCAATTAAACTTCAGATGCCATCAATTTTCCTAGAATTGGCTGGCTTGGGTCAGCTACAAATGTGTTGCTGTGCAGGGAAGCATCCATCAGAGTCAGCAGAGCTCAGCTGCAGCAGCCTCCTCATCACTCCACACTAACACATCCCCTACTATCACAGTGCCATCAGGATTTATTTTTTAATACAGTCTTAGTCAATTCTTCCATCAGTTGGAAGTTATTTGGGAAGGAATCTTGGCCCTACAGTTGGTTTTCCGCCCTCCAGCAGAGTCTGCTCAGCTACCAGAGAGAAAATCTGACTCAGCAAGGTCAAATGTATTCTGGGTCCCACTCCTCTTCCCCTTCCTCCAAAGCACCACAGAATAACAATATAAAAATAAATAATAAAATTGCTGTTGGGTGTGCTCTACCTACAGCCCTACATCATAATCTGAAATAAAACATGGTAATTTCATTATTTAATATTATTAAATTTAGAAGTAAGCGTTGTACAAATGGGATTCCTGTCACCACTATCCAGAGGAGTATTTTAAACCTATTTCAGAAGCTGTATTTAGTTTTATTATTTTATATAGAACCACCTTCTGTGGGCTGTGACTTGGCTGAAGCTTGGCTACGTTCTAATTGAAAAAGATGTGATTTCATCACTGAGTTCTCTCAGATATCACAGTCACAGAGTGATTTGGGTTGAGAGGGACCTTAAAGCCCACCCAGTTCCATCCCTGCCACCTTCCACTATCCCAGGCTGCCCCAAGCTCCATCTGACCTGGTCTTGGACACTTCCAGGGATGGGGAGTCCACACAGCACAACCTGATTATTTTAGTTACATAAAAACCCAAACTTTTTATTCGAGAAGTCTCAACTGCACTCACCAGAGCGATTTTCCAATGAGGGGAGGAGGAGAAATATTTTACTAGGAGATTTTCCTGGAATATGTGTTCAAAGCCTCACGATGCACCAGATGTTCTGAGGTGCCTGGACACAGCTGGGTTATTTCAAATGCACTCTTGCATGAACAACTTCAGGCAAAGCAGCTACAAAGGTGGGGCTTACACAGCAATTTGGAATTGTGGTGAACAGTTCATATGATCACAATGCAATACAAACAGCTGAAATAAGGGCAGTACATTCATTTAATCAAATTTACTGTTATTGTTTGGTGCTGAGCTGGATTAAATCTAAGCTGTTATCTGGAACTGATTCGATTAGCTCGGATAAATTTTGGCAAAGTTCATAAGCATTTAGCTTCAAACTTCTAAACCAGCAGTTTCCTGAGCCTTAATTCCACACGCCTGAAATCCAAGCCTTGGGGACAGGGATTGGGCACTGGTGCTCGTCTGAGACCCCGCCGTGCTCACCAGCACATCCTCCACCCTCAGCATTCCCAAGCCATTCAAACTACTCCTGCAGGGCAAATCTGAAAGGTATCCATCCCAAAGTTTCATTTTTAAATAATTCACTCAGATTTCTCGTGTTAGCCCCAAAAAGGAGAGAGTTCCAAACCCTACATAATTTAGCTACACCAAATTGGGATTTTTGTAAGAGATTACTGTTGAAATAGTGATTGTTTTCAGATATTTTCTTTCAAAGGTTGAAGAAACTAAATAATAGATAAGCTATATATGAGCTGAGCATAACATATACCCTAATCTGCTTTCAGGACCATCTTCAGGCACTGATTTACAGAAGATTCTAAAGCACTGAGGAGCAGCTGAGAGTCTTCAGAGAATTTCTTAACTTCACTAAACTCAGAAAATCATCTTTCACCTTTCTGGATGTCCAAGCCTTTCACCTTAAACGTCAAGCTTTACGTTTTCTGCCCGATAGGGGATCACCCTCTTCCTCCGTGGGGATTTTAGGGGGCTGGGGAGCTGAACCCCCTCGCTGGCCAGCATGGCAAAGGTTAGAGTTGTTTTAACTGTATGCCAGTTGGTGCTAGAATTGCTAATGAATTCATTAACTGAGTCTTCCATACAGAGCAGCGAATGCCCACAGCTTTGTGTCTGTGAAATCAGGCCCTGGTTTACACCACAGTCCACCTACAGGGAAGCCACCACAGTTGACTGCAACGACCTCCGGTTAACAAAAATCCCCAGCAACCTCTCCAGTGACACCCAAGTCCTTCTGTTACAAAGCAACAACATTGCAAAGACCACAGACGAACTGCAACAGCTCTTTAATTTAACAGAACTGGATTTTTCACAAAATAACTTCACAAGTATCAGAGATGTGGGGCTCTCCAACCTCACTCAGCTTACGACTTTGCACCTGGAGGAGAACCAGATCACAGAGATGACTGACTACTGCCTGCAAGACCTCTGCAATCTGCAGGAGCTCTACATAAATCACAACCAGATCAGCAGCATTTCTGCAAACGCATTCTCTGGCCTGAAAAATCTTCTGAGATTACACCTCAATTCCAACAAATTAAAGGTTATTGACAGCCGCTGGTTTGATTCTACTCCCAACTTAGAGATTCTCATGATTGGAGAAAACCCAGTGATTGGAATACTTGATATGAATTTCAAACCACTCTCAAACTTAAGGAGTCTAGTTTTGGCAGGTATGTACCTCACAGACATTCCTGGCAATGCGTTGGTAGGCTTGGATAGTCTTGAAAGCCTTTCTTTTTATGACAACAAGTTGGTAAAAGTTCCTCAGCTTGCACTTGAGAAAGTTCCCAATTTAAAATTCCTGGATCTCAACAAAAATCCAATTCATAAAATTCAAGAAGGGGATTTTAAGAACATGCTCAGATTGAAAGAGCTTGGCATCAACAACATGGGAGAACTCGTATCTGTCGATAGGTACGCGCTGGACAACCTGCCTGAGCTCACAAAGCTGGAAGCCACCAACAACCCAAAGCTGTCCTACATCCATCGTCTGGCGTTCCGCAACGTCCCTGCCCTGGAGAGCCTGATGCTCAACAACAATGCCTTGAATGCAGTCTACCAAAAGACAGTGGAATCCCTCCCAAACCTGCGTGAGATCAGCATCCACAGCAACCCGCTCAGGTGCGACTGCGTCATCCACTGGATCAACTCCAACAAAACCAACATCCGCTTCATGGAGCCTCTCTCCATGTTCTGTGCTATGCCTCCAGAATACCGGGGACAGCAGGTGAAGGAAGTGCTGATACAGGATTCAAACGAACAGTGTCTTCCAATGATCTCTCACGAGACCTTTCCCAATCACTTAAACCTGGACATCGGCATGACGGTGTTTTTAGATTGCCGGGCCATGGCGGAACCTGAGCCAGAAATCTACTGGGTCACCCCTCTGGGCAATAAAGTCACCGTGGAAAGCCTCTCTGACAAATACAGGCTGAGCAGTGAGGGCACCTTGGAAATCTCCAACGTCCAGGTTGAGGACTCCGGCAGATACACCTGTGTCGCTCAGAACATAGAAGGGGCTGACACGAGGGTCGCTACCATCCGGGTGAACGGGACGCTCCTGGATGGCACCCAGGTGCTGAAGATCTACGTTAAACAAGCCGAGTCCCATTCCATCCTGGTTTCTTGGAAAGTCAACTCCAACGTCATGACATCCAATTTAAAATGGTCATCGGCCACCATGAAGATTGACAACCCTCACATCACCTACACCGCCAGGGTCCCGGTGGATGTCCATGAATACAACCTCACACATCTACAACCCTCTACAGATTATGAAGTGTGTCTGACAGTGTCCAACATCCATCAGCAAACGCAGAGATCCTGTGTCAACGTCACAACCAAAAACGCGGCTTTTGCGCTGGATATTTCCGACCAGGAAACCAGCACGGCCCTGGCAGCGGTGATGGGATCCATGTTTGCCGTCATCAGCCTCGCCTCTGTCTCTGTTTATATCGCAAAAAGGTTTAAGAGAAAAAACTACCACCACTCATTGAAAAAATATATGCAAAAGACCTCTTCAATCCCCCTGAACGAGCTCTACCCTCCACTTATTAATCTCTGGGAAGGTGACAGTGAAAAAGACAAGGATGGCTCTGCAGAGACCAAGCCGACCCAAGTCGACACATCCAGAAGCTATTACATGTGGTAACTCAGAGGATATTTTGCTTCTGGTAGTAAGGAGCACAAAGACTTTTTTGCTTTATTCTGCAAAAACGACGAGTTGAAGACTTTTGTATTTTTGACTTTGCTAGTCCGTGGCAGAGCGGCGAGGACAGGTGGATATTTCAGGATTTTTTAGTATAGCGTATCGCAATGGGTTGACACAAATGGCAGCTTCACCTAGCTTCCACTTCTCTGTTTATTTTATTCTTTTTTCTCCTTTTTTGGGTTTGTTTTTTTTTTTTTTTTAGTTGTTGTGTTAAACTTAACACTGTCCTAACTCCAGTGCTGAACAAAAAGAAGGAGAGGCTGGGTGAGCCCGCGGTTCTGACGCCGCCGGCCCCGTTGTCCCGAAGCCATCGCGGGGCAGGATGGCTCCGAGCCAACCCTCAGTTTTGGACCTGCAGTGAACTAGGCTTGTGACCCTGGTCTGAGGACTCTACCCTGAGAAAAGGAGACCCTGAATGACGTTAGTTGACTGTACTGTAATGTTGTATCAACTGATTTGAATGTTTTTGACTTTCAGCAATGAGTTTTCTTTTTTATTGTTATTTTTGTAGTAGTTGAAGGCTTAGGTAAAGCTAACAGGCAATAGGAATAAGTACAAACAATTTTTTAATGTAACAGACTAAATGTTAATTGTTCTTATTCTTTTTATTCTATTTAGTAGACACTTTTGAAGAATTACTAGAGTTTTGTTGTGTTTAAATCACCAACACACGGTGTTTAATGAAGGCAGAGCTATAATAAATTTAGTTTTGTTCTGATGTTTTTAATTTAGAAGTCACAATAATGTATTGGGTTTAGACGTCACTAGTTTGACTGGTGATCATGTTTTGACATAAAATATATCCAAAATGTTATATAAAAATATCATGGGGTTTTCTTCCTTGATGAAATGAAGTTCCAGGTTCAGGTTTTTTATGCATTTATGTTAATAGCAGTATTTTCTCTGCACTAGAGGCAAAATATGGAAAATAATTTATTGAGAAAAATGTCTCAGCATGGCTTTTGGACTGAGAGTCACATGCAGAATCAAAACTGTTTGGCATAGGGTACACAGCAAGAAGAACTCACAGAGTGTGTAACAGGACATTTTCCTTTTTGTATACTTTTCTGTTTATATATTGAGCTAAGATAGAAATGAAGCTGACATTTAGCTGTCATTACCATCAGTTAGGACAAAAAAAACCTCAGTGCTACCAAACTGAAATAAACCAGTTGATTCTTGGAATATACTTGAAAAGAAACTTATTTGGATTAATGTTCCTCCAAAAGCAGAAATTAAGATTCAAACTACCAAGACAGTTACGTTTGGTCCAATACTGAACTGTATTTTTTACAGGCTCAAAATTGATCCGTATTCTGAGTATTTTCCTGAATTACTGTGGTAAAAGAGAGCAGCAGTGTTCTGTGTGCACTGGGTACAATATAAAGGCATCATTTACAGTTGAACCCATGGAAGCGTTGTGCGTTGTCTTTTCTGAATCCCTGCAAGTTCTGCACACAAGTCACGAGCAGGGTGGGCTGACACATGGGAACATCACACTACACCCCTCAGCAGCAAGCACAGCATTTTCTACACTTTTTCACCACTTCCAGTGTGGAATTTTTACATATTTTTACACACCAAAAAAGTTCTTGGTAAGTAAAAGTTAATTGTTCAAATAAGGGATGTGCCTGGGGGCTGTGTGAGGTTTTTTTAACTCATTGGTTTCTCAAATATCCCCAAGACCCCTTAAAATTTTCAGATAAGCCTCAAAGTTCTTTTTCCTTTTCTAAAAGTGAAAAGTTACCAGCATTGTTTCACTAATCAACTGCCTTGGTACACAAACTTATCCATCCATCCCTTGGATAACCTGCCCCGTTGGTCTTGTGTTTCCACATGAGGCTGAGTGAAGGTATTAATTATGCATTTCAATCAAGTATTTGTGCTGCTACACACAATCTTTTCTATATTCAGGAGATCTCATACATTTTTAATCATGTGACAATTAAATGTTGAGGTTAGGCAAGTGTCTTTTGATCATGGAGAAGAAACATGGTGAAAGCATTTCTTTATCACCTTCTCCTGGATTTGTTTTTGATGTAAATGGAACATTCCCCTATGCTGCCTTCTCCAGAAAAGCTGAAGAGGAATAATTATCATCTGGTCTATATTCTGTTCTAACCTTAAAGCTGCAGGCACAAAGACTTAAACCAAGATCTGTTCTGCAGCAAAGATTCACTCTACTTTAGCCAGAGAAAAGGACACCGAGGACAAGGTTGGCCACAGAACATTGGCTTGCAGCTTGCATGACATCATAAAAGTGTCTTTGGAAAATAATTAATGGAGCAGGTGTCAGAAGGTGCAAAGCAAGGCCCTTTTTGCATCATCCCCTCAGCTTCCTGCAGCATTTTCCCAGGAGCACACAGCTCTTCCTGAGCCTCCCCCCAAACTGGTGGAAGAACACAGCGCTTTGGGTCCAAGGTGTGGGTTCCTCAGGGACCATAAGGTAACCTGTGCATGGGGCTGCCCTCCAGAACAGCCATCCTGCTCTCCCTCCCTCTGTCCCCACCTCCCATCCTTGGTTCCAAACAATCTGGGGCTCTGTTTGCCTTCTGAGCAAGCTTGTGTTGACCACTGTGCTGGTGGACACTGACCACACCAACTGCTCCCTGTGTGTGTGGCCTGGCCAGTTTTCTCCTGGCTGAACTGGCACACCTGGGCAGCTGCAGAAGCAGTCACTGGTGAAAACAAGGGTGACAGGGACACATGGCCATGGAGGAGGACAGAGCCACACTCCCCAGTGAGCTCAGCGACCTCCAACAGCAGCCAGGAAGAAAAGCAATGTTTAACACGATCATTTCCACTGGGGAATAACAGGCCCTGCGTTCCCTCTCTTTTCTGTCATTTATCATCTTTTTAGAGCAGTGCTGTTGGACGACTGCAGGGGAAAATGGCTCGATAACAGGCACACACTTGTTGGGAAGTGCTGATCTGCAGGATTGCAGGGAAGCTGCTGCTGCTGCTGCTGGGAGTCCTGGAGGGAGCTGCAGGTCACCAGAGAGCAGCAAAAAGCACCTTGTTAAGGCAGTGCATTCTGCACACACAGCCACCTGTGCTAAGTATTTTCAGACTTTTAATCTGACCCTGCGGAATTCTGTAGAGATCCCCTGGATATTTAAAATCTTGCTAATAAAAGTAGAAAAAGTGGGGAAAGAGATTAATCACATGTGGCATATAATCGTAGTAAATAACCTTCAACCTTGTGCTAGCTATTTCATTGTGCTTGCAGTTTATTGTGAGCAAAAATAAAAATACTCTAATTGCCTTCAAAATGTATTTGCATCTGCTCTTCACTGAAGACAAAAACCACCTCAGTTTGCTCAGAATCAGGGATTGAGACTGGCCACTTGGAAAATAGGAGGGGAAGACCACTGCTAGCTTTCATTTGGCTTTTGGTTCAGAGAGGCTGTGTAAGAGCAGATATTTCATACCCAACTAAACTTCTGCACTGTTACTTCCCCTTGGTTGCCCAACAGTAAAATATTTCAGTCCCCTGAAGAGTAAATAACCTACTCAAGTGTGGGATGCAGTATTTTAGCTAAATACCTTTCATCTCACCTAAATCATATTTCAAGGGGTTGAGAGGGTGTTTTCACCCACAGCCCAAGACTGACCCAGGACGTGGTCTTGGAAGGAGAGCACAAACTCACCAATCCTTTCACACAACCTCCAGCCCTGCCCAGGGTCACGAAAAGGTGGCCATGGAAAGAGCAGCAGTTTGGAGCCACTGGCTCCATAAAGGGGTGAAACTGGAACTGGGTCAGGGAATCTGGGATCCAGAGAGAAGGGCATAAACTTGCCCCATTGCCCCTGACAATCTGGGACACCAGCGATAAAGAAGAATTTGAGTTCAAATCAGGCAACTCCTTTTCCTTTGTGCTGGCAACCTTGAAAACAAGGCTGAGGACAAACCACTGCAATGGAATTCCTGAAACGATTGGCATAAACAAGTGAGGGCTGTTGTGGCCAGTCTCTGCCACAGCCGTGCCCTGCGTGGAGCAGGACGAGTCCTCGGGCACCTCTGTGTCCACATCACCATCCTGCAGAGCTCATGGTGGATGTGCCCCACGGGAAAAGCACACAGGGATGTGGCACTGGAGCAGGGGATGAGCCTCTCACAGCCCCCCAGCGCACCAGGAGTGGCTGTTGGCAAAAACAACACTTCTCTGCCAGCTTTCACAGGAAGCAGAGCTGAACCCCAGTGCTACGTGCCACGATCTACACAAACTGCAGACCAAAGCAGAGCCCAATATTCTGCTGACCAAAACACACAGAGAAGGAGGGAGATGACAGCAGGAGCATCTGCAGAGCCTCACGTTCAGGTTTAGTCTGAGAGCACAGCCCAGAGAGCCCTGGCTGTTCCTGCCGAGGAGGAACACAAACATCAGATTGGCCTGAGCCTGGCTTGGAGAACAAGGAAAGGAAGGGGCAGATGTTTAAGTGCACCACTGAACAGCACTCCCAAGGAGATCCCGCAATGGCAGGAGCTATTTAAGGCCGTTTGCAAGTCCCTAAACGGCGGCCTAAAACAGGTTTTGTGGGAAATGATGCCATTAGCAGTTATTGAACTGCTCCCTATCCTCCCCCAGTGGGAAGTTTGGCTGCCACACATCCCTGGGGACTCATGTCAGAAAAGTGGATTCTGTGGCTTCCACGTTCCTTCATGTCAGGCTGATGCTGATAGCAGAGCTACAAACCTTCAAGGTTATCAACCACAATGAACTTTTTCTGAGCTGTTTATCACAAGGGACTGGGAGACTTATGCTCCAGCTTCAGTTCTATTTTAATGGAATCTGGGCACCTAATTTCCTCTTGGCCCAATTTGAAAATCCCATCTTGAAAGAGTTCTCAGTTAGTTTGCTTTCCCCAGCCATTCATTCTCCTCCATGTAATTGTATGAATTGAACTTACTCAGGGGCCCTGATCCTTATCTTCCCAAAGTCAATAAGAACTGCACTACTGCTATAGGTACCAGCTCATTTCCACAGCCTTCCTGAACTGCCTCTGAGTTTATTTAGGAGACTGCTTTGAGAGACAGAGATCAGGAAAAAGACAGCAAAAGAATGGAAAAAATGGACCAAAAGAGATGTCACAAACCATGTACAAGGGCATGTTCTTTTTTTCTAGGCCTTTCCTGTTTATTTCTCCCATTTTCACTTTTTTAACTAAACTTTATTTACTTTATTTTTCCTGGGATGAACCCCTGCCAAATTTTTGATCTGTCTAAATCTCTGCTGACCTCTGGCTACCAAGTAGAAACAAAAAGCTACCAAGTAAAAACAAAATCCAGACATGTATATCATATATATCACGTATAACCCATTCATGCCTATAGCATAATTTTTAGAAGTATTTAATATAAAAATTCATTCTCTGAGCCAAGTTCTACACACAACTCTGCCTTTCCTCCCTCTGCTGAGGTAAGAAAGGTGGCACCTGTTTCTATGAAAGATCCACAGCAGCACAAACACTCCAGCTACCCCAGCACAAAGAACAGGACCTGGTCACTACAGGCAAGGAGCCTTTCTCTCCGCCTGACACCCTGGAAACAGAGCAGCTTCACATTCTCACTGGATTCCCCCCTCACATCTATCCAGTCAGCAAACACGAGCCTAATAGCACGAGCTCAAACTATCAGCACACATAAAAGATAAAATAGATTCTTCGACTATTTTGCCTGCAGCAAAAAATTTAAAAGTCATTTAATAATTCAAATCATATGCAAAACAAGATACTGTAGTAGTTAATATCAAGTTTTCTTATCTCTATAGGGAAGACAGCATAGAAACCAAGAGCACTGGGTGGCAGAAGCAACTGGATAAATGGAATTAAAGGGTTAATAAAAATAAAATATTATTTTAAGCCAAAGGTTCCTTCTGCTACGTGTTCCTTGCCATGACCCCAGAGGCCTTGTCCTTGTGAAGGTCCTAAAGCCCAACCATGTCCAAGGGATTAATGAATGGTGCTGGATCTCCCAGCACCAGCTGCTCCAGCCCCTCTTTCAGTCCTTCTGGAAACCACCTCCACTCCTCCTCTGAGGAGGCAGCACCTTGAGATCTCATCTCAAAGTCAGGAGCTTCTCCACTCTCTTATCCCTTAGCATTCTGAGTGGGGAGAAACAGCTTACACATGAAATCATTAATCTTAATACTTTTCCAATAGTCTGTGTGATTGTTCTAACCTCTGCCATGAGTGAAAGCAAAGCTGTCAAGGAATGAAAGGGCGAATAAATCCTCCCCAGTTCATCCCTCAGATGAAGTCTGGAAAAGCTCCAGCCTCTCAATCAGCACGTGCACGTCCCTGATTTACTCCAGCTACTCAGAGCTAAGCAGATTCCTTATCACTCCATCTGAGGAGCCGGGTGACTGATGGCTGGGGCAGGAGCAGTGTCAGTAGCCATCCCAACTCCTGCCCATGAGGTTTTGTTGGAATGACAGCTCCTCTCCCTTCAGCAGGGACAGACACTCCCAAAAAACCTCAGTGGGGATGAAAGACGAGTCAAACTGCTGTTAGGGAGCAAAGCTGCATCTTAGGAAAAACCAGGGATGATTTCCAGGTTGATAGACCTTGAAAATACAACAGCATTTGAGAGAGGCTGCTACGGAATGTTGGGGATTTGAGGCAAGGAACGTCAAGCAGCTCCAGTCACGGTGCTTTGGATTTAATGCCCAGAAGTAATAAATCTCCTTTGTCATTTGAGTGTTCCACTGTTCCAACTTTTATTAATTCTGAGCTCACCGTGATGAACTCCTGGTGGAGTGGGCTGCACACCTGGATGTGCAGAATCCCCAAGTGTTTGCTACGAATTCACCAAACACCCACCAAAACAGAAATTCCTGCTGATTCCAGTCCTCCTGTGACAGCTTCTACCCTAATATGGCTCCTCGTTAGAATTAGCAACTGTGCAATTAACTCCTTACTCAAACACAATTTGCACTGTGACAAAGGACAGTCTTGCTCAAATAAAGATTTCCATGTTTGACTTGCAAGTTGTACGTCACAGAAACATGGCTGGGTGACTGATGAGATTCTTGCTGCTTCAATTGTAATTCTACCATAGAAAATGGTGCCCTTCCATGGAAAATAGCAATAAATCACATATGCATATTCCTGCCATGTGAGGCAGGTGGAAAAGTGCTCTCAGTACAATAATTCTGGTTTGACTTTGAATATATTTCTTTCTTTCCTCTCTTTTAGTGCTATTTACGCTATGACAGAACTGAAGAGAAAAAATTGAGGAAGTTTGGATTGTGGAAAATCATCAGCTGGAACAGATCTACCAGGATCATCCAGGGCAGCTCCTGTCCCTGCACAGACACCCCAAATCCCACCCTGGGCATCCCTGGGGGTGTTTCCAAACCCTCCTGGGGCTCTGGCAGCCTCTGTGCCCATTCCCTGGGGAGCCTGGGCAGTGCCAGCACCCTCTGGGGGAAGAACCTTTCCCTGAGCTCCAATTTAACAAATAGAATTAAACTCTGTATATGGAGTTGCCATTTAAAAAATAGCTAGCATGTGTAAATACCATCAAGCTTCAGCACCCCAGGTATAAAATGACTTTTTATGAAAAAAAAAATCCATTACAATTACACAGAAAAATAGGGAATAAAAGTGAGCCAACACTGGAAATGGGACACATGGACAGGATCTCACTTGAGAGAAAATCCCATCAGTAATTAAGAGCTCCTGGGAACAAGGAGCAGTAAACCCCTGGCTGGAGTGAGAAAGCTTCATCACACCACTACAAGACATTTAACTACACATAAATAGGAAATATTTACATCCTCCTAAACATATAGGCAAAAAAAAAATCAAAAAAACAAAAAACAGAGATAAATTTAAAAGTGCACAAAAATTCCTGCTGGAACTGGTACTGGGTGTGCCACACTTCCACACTAGGACTGGCAGAGCTGCACTGCACTGGAAACAGCCAAAGTTGGGATTTATACACAAAAACTGCCTGCAAGATTTTCCAGCTGCCTGAGGTACGACACCAGGACATTGTGACTGTGATGGATGTGTGAGGAAAACCTCCCAGACAGATTTGCAATCTGCTGGAATTCTCGGATCTATGGAAGTGAGACAGGAGCCCAGGCTGATGCCAGGCACCGGTGCTGAAATGCCAGCGGGATCCAAGGGCAACACGGAGCTGCCCCGGTGTCACAGCCACGTCCTGCACAAATCAGCCCCACGTGAGGAAATGTCACTCTGGAGATAAAGGAAGAACATTCCCTGGGGGCTGGGGGAGTGCCAGAGCACCCGCTGCTGCCCGGAATGACATTCCATGGAATCACAGCAGGGTTTTGGGGACATTGAGGAACACCCAGCTCCAACCCCCTGCCCCTGGAAGGTTCTGTCGCCCTGATTCTTAAAATTTTCTAACATACTGTTTTGCATTCCTTCATAAGAATAAAAAAACTTAATATACTAGTAATTTGTCCAATGTCTTTAAAGAGGTGGCCCATTCAGGCCCAATCCGCTACCACCTTTGGAAAAGCATAGAAGTTGGAGTCAGAAAATAAACTTTCTTCTTCTTTACCTTACAGTAGCTCTCATTGTGCTTTCACGTGTCCTACAGCAACAAGGTTCCACTTCCACCTGTCCAAAAATCTGCAGGCAAAGCAAAGCACCATATCCAAAGGGTTGGAGCAGATCCACTGGGATCTCCTCTGCTCCCCTTTCCTCAGCACCCCCTCTCCTGCAGCACCTTCTTCTTCTTCACTTCCCACTGACAACAGAAAAATCATTCTGCTTTTGCCTGCTAAAAATATTAACGGTACAAGAAAGTGGATTGAAAACGTACCAGAGGGAAACGACTCCTGATCAGTAACTGCAACCACCACAGGGGAGAACGAGCAGCCTGGGCTGTGCCCCTGCCCGGGGTGGAGCTGGATGGGCTGTGAGGACCCTTCCAACCCAAAACCTTCTGGAATTCCACGTCTCACATGGGCACAGCTGGGAGAAAGGGGCTGCCTGACTGTTCAATACAACCCAGTGACAGCCAGGATTTTCCTCACTGTCCCAGGTGCAGGTGCCCACAGAGAGTGGAGCTTGCAGGGATCTCTTTTGATCCCACCTTTTTAAAATCTTTGATTTTTTAAATTCCATTTTTGATGAAATGCAATGTTGCTGTTCAGATATAAAACATAAGGTTTCATTCTGCATGCAAGCCAGGCTGTCAGAGGCTCTGATATCCAGAATTAGTATGCAGCTAGGAGTACATTTAAATTTATCCCAAATTGATATGGAATCCTCTGACAAATGTCTGTCAGGAGGCAGACAGGACCCAGCTTTGGCATATTGCCTTTCTACAGGTTTTAGTCCACTTCAAGACAAAAATGGTCATTATCTTTTCAATATAAATGCTATAAAAGTTTCTAGGTGGTTCCAGTATGTCCAATTATCCATCCCCTGGCATCCTCTCCTGGGAAGAGTGTCAGTGAACAAGGATCTGTCATTAGCACCATCCCTGCACCAGAACAGTCACTGTCAGGAGCAGCTCAACAAAGCACTTGATGCTTTTTCATGGTGAACCACCTCCATCTTCTGTATCAATTAGATAAAAAGTATAAAAGAAGCGAGGCATTAATTAGCAAAACGCAGCTGCTGCGTGCCCCCGTGCAGGAGGGGAGAGCTGGGCAGGAAAGCAAACACCACTCGCTGGAAAAGCTCCTGGGGAGGATTTTTACCCTTTCCCTCATTTCCCGTGGCACTGGGGTCAGCCCAGCCACAGCTGCTTGTCATTCCTGCTCCACAGAAGGGGAGATAAAACCTTTATCTGTGCCATGAAACGAGCCCAGGGCAATCCCTGGGATAACCAGAGCTGGTTTCAGCCCCCAGGGCAATCCCTGAGATATTCCAGGGATAACCAGAGCTGATTTTGGTCCCCGGGACATTTTAGGGATAACCAGAGCTGATTTCAGTCCCCAAGGCAATCCCTGGGATAACCAGAGCTGGTTTCAGTCCCCAGGGCAAGCAGTGTGTGAAGCTGTGGCAGCTCAGGGAGCAGCACCTCTGCTGACAGCACAGCAACAGCCAAGGCACTCAGGCCACCATCCCATGAGAAACAACTTACACTGGGCCTCCTTTAATGCTCCTGAGCTTCCAAACAGAAAAGGAAAGGTAAAGAATGTTCCCCTTGCATCCAGCACCCAGCCCTGGTTTGGGGAGCTATGGGGATCCCAGCTCTGCTGTCATTGCTAAATGCTAAAATGAAAATAAATAAAAATTAAAATTTAAAAAAATAAATAATAAATAAAATAATAATAATTAAAATAAATAAAATAAAAATAAAATAACAAATCCTCCCATCTTTTCCCTGGTTTGTGGAATCCCAGCCTGGATCTGTGGGGGCAGCCAGGGGGAGGATGAAGGTGCTTGGAACACAAATGAGGTTCCCAAGGAGCCTTCTCTGATAGGCTCAGTGTAATTAACACACACACACAGGGAAATTATTCCCTTCTGGAGACAGGAACCACAGGTTTGGGAGGGCTTTTTTGAATGCAAAGAAAGAAAAACCAAGGTGCAATTTCCAGCTCTTTCCCTGAGCTGCTTTTGGGACAGCACAACGAAACCCTGCTCTCTCTGCAGTCACGCTGCCACACCTTCAATCTGCCCTGAATCATATTTGAACATCTAAATTAAACTTTCTATTGAATATAAATGGGAAATAGCACCTGCTTGCCTCAAATGCATATTGAATCTCAGGGGCTGGCTGGTGTGGGAAAATATTTTTAGGACAAAATGAATGGATGAAGTGGAATCCTGAAAACTGAGTTCTTCAAAACTGTCTCCAGACTTCAAACTATGCAAATTATTAATTAGCTTCAAATAAAGCCAGATAAGAAAATTGCACAGACCTCCCCCATTTGCTGTAAATAAGCAGATAAGAGTGAGGAATTTAGTGATGCTGGGATGAAGCACAGAAAGTATAAACACAGAGGCACCTTCACCAGTATTATTTGTTCTTTTTCCACCAATAAATATATTTAATATAGTGTATCTTGTGGATAAAATAAAACACACAGCGTTCAGCACCACCAAGGCAATATTGCTTTTGGTGTGTGTGCAATGTCCTAATTTGTATTTTTTTTTTCTAAAGGAAACCTTTTCACAGTGATGACCTTAAAGCTCCCACTACCTGAGCATTTAAACACCAAACCTGCCCAGGTATTTTCACATTTATTACAGCCTGAATTTAGGTGGGATAGTATTTGTATGTTCCTATTTTTTTATAAAAGCCTGGCAAAATTCCATCTGGTTGTGCTTTGTAGCTGCCCTGAGTGCAGGGTTCAGGTATTTGGGATATTTTTTGGAAAGCTCTTGGCTGAATGAGCCAGGCCAAGGGAGCTGCTCTCCCTCCAGGCATTAATTAGCAGAGGCTCCACTTTTTACATCCTCTGAAGTTTCATTTCTTCCCCTGATTGGGAGCAACCATCCTATAAAGAGATTTGTTTTTAGCACTAATTGGGAATAAAAGTGACTAGCATGGATTGTGATCATTTAGGAAATTTACCTTCCCACTGTACAGTTTCTGGATGCCTGAGAGACTCCCTTGCTGCCTCTAAAGGTTATTGTGCATTTAATGAGTCTTTGTAGGTTTAAGGGAAGTAAAAATTAAAAAAATTACAGATTGCATAAGAGTAGCAAGACTCAGCCCAAGATTTTCTGATTTATGGGACAGGATCCTGGAATCTGTGGGCGTTCTAAAGAAATGATCCAAGTGTTATGGGAGTAGGGCAATCTATGAATTCTATATTTTAAGGTCCTTATTTTAATTAATGTTAATTAATTGTATTCATTTTAATACAATTTAAGTATTGCTGGCTTCTGGCTAAAACCCTTTCAAGCCCCATTTAAAAAGACCGATGATAAATCTTCAAAAAATGTTGTTTTTTAGTAAATTATTTTTTATTATAAATAAACATTAAAATCAATCAGGATTTCAGTATTTCACCTCCTCCTTTCTTCTCCATCTGCAGCACAGTTATTCTGTACATTGCTCTTCATGAAACCAAAGGATTTATAGATATTATTTCCATAGTCCAGTGAAGCAATAATCCCCACAGGAAAAACAGTGCAAATCCCATCATTTGTTGGCCTCAATTTTCCAGACATTTTAAAGTCAGGAATAATATTGCAGAAATCATCCAGATCTATCCCAGCAGAAGATCATCTGCATAAGGAAAACATTTCTTTACAACTGAGGGCTTAATCTATATATTCACAAATACACAATATTACATTTTTATTATTTGAGTGCACAGGTTCACTCCTGTAGGAGATTCCTGCAACATTTACCATCCACAATAATAACAAATTCTGATTATTCATCAATCCCATGCATCCAAACTGAGACATGGTATTTCTTGCAGCCCATATTTTCTGAAAAAAAAAACAAAAACAACAACAAAAAAAACAACAACCTTACTCCTAAACATAATTCTTTTAAATAATTAGTTCACTGACATTCTTGTGCTAAAGAGAATATCATCAGTAATTTATGGAAGTTGCATGAAGAGTAATGAGTTCAAAAACTCAGTGTGAGATAAATGAAGCCCACAGGTCCCTGAAAATCACGAAAAGGAAACTCCAATGAAATACACAAGAATTATCCTCAGCCAGGCTGAGCAGGAGCCCGGCCCCATGTCAGACCAGCCTCAGCTCAAATATTTGCTCCTGTAGTCCAGGATAAAGGCTCTGCTTTGGTCCTGGAGAGATGCTGGGACCAGTTTGGAAAGGCTGCTGGAACCCAGAATAAAACATCTCCAGATTACAGATCCTCCCAACACCCGTTTTGAACAAGGGCTGACGTTTTCTCTCTCCTCCAGCCTCCAAACCTTTCTGTATTTCAGATCTCTCCCCATTCCCTCACACCTCAGAGACACAACCCTGCACCACCGTGCTGTCATTGACTTCATCTGTTTGTCATCACTCCATTTGCACATCCTTTTATTATTATTATTATTCCTCACGGAGCTGTGCAGCCAGGAAATGTGTGAGTTCAGGAACATACGTGGAAAATTGCTGTAAAATAACACTGCTAAGTCCTGTCAGGAGGGCTGAGGGAGCTGGGAAGGGACTCAGCCTGGAGAAAAGGAGCTCAGGGGGGACCTTGTGGCTCTGCACAGCTCCTGCCAGGAGGGGACAGCAGGGGGATTTGGGATTTGTTCCCATGGAACAGGGACAGGAGGAGAGGGAATGACCCCAGGGTGGGCAGCAGCAGGAATTTCCCCATGGAAAGGGAAGGAATTGGAACTGCCCATCCCTGGAGGTGTCCAAGGAATTCCTGGAGGTGGCACTCAGAGCTCTGGGCTGGGGACAAGGTGGGGATCAAGCACAGCTTGCACTGCCTGGGCTGGGAGGGCTTTGCCAGCCTGAATAATTTTGTGGTTTTAGGCTACGATTCCCAGGAAGAGCTGGGAGTGGGTGGATGCAGTGAGGACACCAGTGAGAGCACTGAGAGCTGATCCAGACGTCTCTGGGATGCTGCTGCCATGGGAGGTGTGGCACAATTTGGGTATTTTTTATAACAGATTTTAACACCTTCTCTTTAGCTCACGGCCTTACGGGATCAGGACTTCGAGACATCTGTTTTCAGATCAAATGAGATTAAGGGAGAATTATGCTCAAAGCTTTCAGTGATTAAAGGCCTAGAAGGAAACAAAAGACACAGAATTTGGTGTTCACTCACTGACTTGTGGAGTCTGGGCCTTAGCAAAACAGGCCATGGGAAGTGAAGGCAAAGCTTCATTAAACAAGTGGCCTCCTAAGGAAGGAGCCACAGCCTTTTGTTTGTCCACTGGATCTGTGCCTTGATAAAACAGCAGATTGGAAATCTGCTGAAAACACTAGAAATTCCCACAGGGAATTCTTGCTAGCCTGAACAATTCTATAAATAATTCAGTATAATTGACAAGAATCCCATTTTAAAAACAGTGAAGTCATCTCAGACTTTTAGGTGGAATTTAAAGTAAAAATTTCACCCGAGCTGATGCGGTCGATACCAAAGTCACTGCCAATCCACAGCAAGCACAGAACAAAAGAGAAAGGCAGATGAAAATGAGCAGCTGGTGCCTGGGATCAGTGGAGTGTGAAACGAAGCAGTTAAATGCCTACCACGGGTTCTGCTCGAAGTTTTCTTCCTGGGGCTGGCTGGGGCTGCCAGCAAATGAGCTCCAGAGATGGCTCCAAGTCAATGAGCCAGCCCAGGTACAGCAAAGCACGTGGCAGCTTTCCTGACTCTGCTGCTCATAATGAAGCTCCCAACACTGGGAACATCTGGCCAAGCTCAAAATGAAAGCCCAGGGAAGGCTCTGTGCAAATTTAATCCTTCTCATTACTACAGGCAACGCAACGGCTCCATTTTCCTATCTGGCTGCAGAGCCTGTTCCTGATTGTTTAATGTTTTTATTTTTACTTGAAAGCAGCAGATGAATCTAACCCTGGAAAATAAACAGCCCTTGATGCCCAGCACCCCCGAGCTCACCAACAGCTCGGTGTCCTTGGGGGAACGGGAGCAGATAATGACTCCCCACTCCCAGGGTGCAAAGCACTTAATTAACAGACCCAATGTTTTTCCAGAAGCCGTTTCTTTGTTAAGTTAATGGTGCACAATATTGCCAGGCAGAGCTGCACACCAGCCCCTGGACAAGCCCTGCACTGAATTCCCTGCTGCTCCCTTCCCATCTCAGCACAGCAACCGACCCCGTTGGCAAAATGCATCCCTTCCATCTTTTAGCTCCTGGTTGCTCTTCCATCTCTGGCCTTCCATAAAATCATTCCTCTGCTGGGAATAGCAGCATTTTTATCTTTTAATAACCTGGCATATTTTAATAAGAGTTATGGATGTATTTTATAATACTCAGTGTATTTACACACTCTAAGTAAACCAGGTAATACCACCCATATTTTCATTATAACATTGTGAGACCCACCTCAAACCTCTGCTCTGTTTTATCTATTTAAGTTGCTTTGTTTGATGATGCAGAAATTCATAAAACACAGGCAGTTCCCACATCTCTAGACAGTGAATTCCTATGGCACACATGAATCATTTCAATGGAAAATTTAGAGAAAGTTAATTAAAGGTCATTGGTTTTTCCTCTCCACCTCCCACCTTTTTTTTTTAATAATTTGAAGGACCTCCACTGTCTATCAGCATGGGGGGAAATAAGACAATTTTGTTAAAGCTGACAGAATTAGCAAGAGATAAGTAAAGGTAAAATGTCAGGATGAGGGCTGGAAGCTTAATCTTCCTCTACCATACAGCAGAGCAGCCAAAAGAAGGGAAAAAAGGTATAGTTAATCAAAAAGAAGACAAAAAAAGAAATTTTCATTAAATATATTACTGCAAATTAAAAGAGATTGAGATCTTGATCAAAGACTATAAGGCTCCCAGTTAATTGAGATTTATTCAGAGATCAGACTATTTTGCATTGGGTTAAACCAGTGGAATGAAAAAAGAAAGGCTCATTGAGAGGAGCCAAGTTGTGCTTGTGGGTGCTGAGGGAGCAGAGAACTGGAGCTGGGCTCCTGTGCTGCAGGAAGGGAAGCACAGCCCAAACCAGCCAGGAAATCACAGCATCCCAGACTGGCTTGGGAAGACCCCAAAGCTCATCTGGTTCCACCCCTGCCATGAGCAGGGACACCTTCCACTGCCCCAGGGTGTTCCAAGCCCTGTCCAGCCTGGAATTTAACTTGAGCATCATCCTCCAAAAGAGCAGCTGAAACAGGCTGGGCATACAGTTACTGGAATAGCAGCTTTCACATGGAGCAATCTGCAAATATTTTAGATTATGACACATTGCAGTGAATTTTGAGTGTAAAGAAATCATGGAAGAATCTGAAATATAAAGCAAGAGAATTATTTCTCTTAATAAGATTCTATGTGAAATACAGTTAATGAAGCTGAGAAATAGAAGGTTACTCCAAATCAGAGAAGAGCTCTGGAATGAGCAGACAAAAGATATTAAAGAAAAGGATGGAACAATGTGTAATTTCCAAATGAGCACAAGTGGAATCCAAGTTCCACTACTGCCTTTCCTTTGTGACAATAAAAATGGGTTGTGGAGGAGCTGCAGAGGCTCAGCATTTTCCTGGCTGCTTTTATCTCACAGAGAAGGCACCAAGATTTTATCACGTGCATTTTAATATTTTCCTAATTGTTATCGGCATCAGCAGCCGCTCATCCTCTCCCTGGTGCTCCCGGGAGGCACCTGGAATCATTTCCCATCACAAGGAGCTGAACACTTGTCTGTGCAACAGCCCAGGCCAGCTGATGGGATCTGCCTGGGGCTTCTCCCATGGCTCCACTCGATTTTACTATTAGCTGCTAAAGAACTGTTAACTAATGACTATTTATTTATTAGTTACAAAGTGTCAGGCGCTGAAGGCCAAATCAGTAGCACCTACAGCAAAAATATCTTGACAGAACTTAGTAAGGAAAAAACCTATGGATTCCCTTTTCATACTTTCCATAGTGCTACAGTGGAGAGCTTTTCAAAGTTCATTAAGAATGATTAGAAACAAATATGAATAAAATTTAATGTGTGATTATAAACTGACTAAAAACATTTTCACTTCCGGTGTTTCCATTCCATCAATGCACCTTTTTGTGTATTAGTGCAGATCACCAGTGAGATATGACAATATCCTACCAATCCATATTCTTATACTCAATAAGTCATTCAAACGTATAAATTATACATAAAAATAGACAAAGGCACTCCTGTGTCATCAATTTGTATTTTATATTCCTCCAAAAGGACAGGGTTTTATAGAATTTCCAGCACAGAGAAGTGCTAGAATCCCAGGACAGCTGTCTGTCCTCTCTGTTTCACACCACCTTAAATAGTATTTTATTTGGATACCATATGCTTCAACCTCTCTGTCTGCCACCTTCAGATTTCCCTTTTTGAGCTACAGAAAATAACATGCTAAACAGCAACAAGAGTGGTGGTGAGACCATAGTAGAATTCTCGCCCAGAAGAAGAGGGATATGGATTAAAAGCACACCTGAAAGAACCTTCATTTTACAGGCTATAAACCAAACTCTTCCCTCACAGGGGGAGCACCTCAAGCCTCATTACACTGATGTCCTTCAAAGCAAATAAAGGTCTAAATGCAGCCCAAAAAATGCACACTCACTCATCCTCGGATTTTCGTGCTGCCAAACAGAGAGCTGGGAGCATTATGGAAAACTTGATCACCTGGGAATTCACTGTGCCGAGGATGGAATAGGCTGGGTTTGTCTGAAGTCCTAAAAGAGAAGGAAACCCGCTGGCTTTGTTCCACGAGCACGCTGGGGATGAGGAGCACACCGAGAGCAGAGCAGTCAAACCCTTCGGGCAAGGGGGATGGTTTCCCACTGCCAGAGGGAAGGAATTGCTCCCTGGGAGGGTGACGAGCCTCTGGGCGCCCCTGGACCCCAAGTTTTTCCCTCCCAGCCCTGACCCAAACTCCCCCCGTTGCTCCCCAGTGCTGCCAGAGCTCAGACACTGAGCAGGGAATTCCCTGCTGCTGCTGGAGGGGCTGGGATGGCAGCAGAAATGCAGCAGCCTGGAAATTGGCTGGGATGGCAGCAGAAATGCAGAACAGGAATGGGCTGAAATGGCAGCAGAAATGCAGCCCAGGAATGGGCTGGGATGGCAGCAGCAATGCAGAACAGGAACGGGCTGGGATGGCAGCAGAAATGCAGCCCAGGAATGGGCTGGGGTGGCAGCAGAAATGCAGAACAGGAATGTGCTGGGATGGCAGCAGCAATGCAGCCCAGGAATGTGTTGGGGTGGCAGCAGCAA
>QUSF01000031.1:1006335-1072018 GCA_003676055.1 Chloebia gouldiae | reverse complement strand
CCCAGGAATGTGTTGGGGTGGCAGCAGCAATGCAGCCCAGGAATGTGCTGGGGTGGCAGCAGCAATGCAGAACAGGAACGGGCTGGGATGGCAGCAGCAATGCAGCCCAGGAATGTGCTGGGATGGCAGCAGCAATGCAGCCCAGCCTCCAGGACAGGGAGCACAGCTCTGCCCCAGGGTCCCGCAGCAAGCAGAGATGAAGCAGTTTAAATTTCTGTGTAAGTGGGAAAACACGATTAAACCCAGCAGTGCCTCTTCCTCGGCAGCAGAGGAAAAATCTCTCCAGTAAAAGATAACTTCTTTCAAAAGCGTTATCAGGAGGAAAAGGAGTTTCCTCATGCCCAGCTCTCACAACTGATCTACCACTATCACAGACTGGGGGGATGCAGGTCCTATGCCACACGCAGCTGCAGGGCAGCTGTGTCGGGATGCCCTGGGCTGACACCTCACTGCATCACCCCAGGGTAACTCCTCAGCCTTGAAGCACCACTCAGCAGAGTCAAACCCTGCCCCAGTCCAGGCTGGCCTCCCAGTTTTGCAGCCACCAGCAGAGCCTCTCACACTGGAATCCTCCACTCGTGCATTCCCTGCTGCACCATCTCCTGGCACAAACACACCGAGGCCAGCAGAAGGACTTTGACTTCATCACTGGAACTGGCACTGAGTTTGGGATGAGGTTTCACCTCCAGAAATAGTTCCTGCAGCTCAGGCAGCTCATTTGGTTCCCAGGCTGCTTGGCAGGTGATCAGCTCCTGCTGCCACGAGGAGCAGGGCCTGGGTGATGGATGAGTGAGGAGCCCGTGCATTGGGCAGGGAACAGTTTAAACCCAGATGGGTTTGTCAGGTACTGGAAATTTAATCCGTGAAAATTGGAAATTTCATACTGGAAATTTCACAGTTTCATCTGTGACATTGCAGGCTGCTCCAAGGCACCACAGAGGGAAGGGCTCCCTCTTCCATCCTTCCAGGACACTCCTGGGGTCTGTGGGGAACCCTGAGCCCCTCTGCACTGACACTTCTGTAAATACAGAGAAAACCTCAGCCTTCTGAGCTGCCTGCAATGAGTCATCCCCACAGTAATTCCCTGCATTTTCTCAAGAGCCTGGCATATGAATAACTTCTCCTTCATATTCCCTGCAAATGAGAAAGACTCTCTTTTTAAATTATTCATGACATTATTATTATTAAAAGTCAAAGCGCCATTTAATGAAATAACATTTTTAAGTCTGATTAAAGCCAGAATGCCACGGTTTGTAAAACATCAGTGTCCTTTAGCCTGTGCTGAATTACAAGAGAAATTAATCTGAAATCACACTTGTAGCTCAAGAGAAAACTCTTCTGCAATACACAAATCAATACATGATTTAATTGTGTTTTATTGCTGCGCTTGCTTCAGTCTGGGGTCAGAAAAGAGCCTGAGAACATCCTATTTGCTATTTTCCCAATTGTATCCCTCAACGTGCACCTGGTTTCTAACTCCAACCTTCAAGCTCTCTCCAGCTGCAGGACAACAGGGAGAGTGATGGAGTGAGTGGGGAGTGAGAGCAAGTTCAATATTGAAACATTGATGAAAAATCAAAACCCCACAATTCCAATAAAGATTTGTAGGGATGGTCTGTTTATTACAGCGCTGGACACTTGTGGGGAATCATTCCTCTTCAAAGGACATGCCTGCCCCTGAGAACTCCTGATCCTTTTGTATTACCTTTCACTAATTTACATATGCATAGAATTTCACAATAGGTTCATGCATATTCATTCTGCTGATTTCGTGTTACACTCACAGCTAGTTACACTTGTACTCAGTTTTTGTCAGAAAGTACAGAAAGAACTCCTGGGTCACTCTGCCCTGTTTCAAGGTCCAAGGTGTCTCTCTTATCTCTTCAGCTGGGAAATTCAAATTCTTTCTCCTCAGCTGGGGCAGTTTTGCTGGTGCTGCAGTTCCCAGACTAACCAGCATATTTCACTTATGCTAGCAAGCTCAAAGCAGCCCATTTCACCTAAATCCACACGGATTTCTACCCTGTTCCATTTGCACTCTGTCTCAATATTCCCCTCTGGGCTGCAGCTCATGGAAAGCTTTGCCTCTAAGGTTGCCTTCTGAAGGTGCCCAGGAAGCCAGGACAGGACAGGCAGAGCTGCAATCTCCTCTGAGCAGTGTCTGTGCCACTGAGGTGGCTCTGGTGCCAACCCATGGTGGTCCCCAAGGCCAGCACAGAGCAGGGCTCTGGAGCAGCTCAGGAGAACAAGGACATGGAGCTCCTGGAGCAGGGCCAGTGGAGATGCTGAAGGGCCTGGGGCACCTCTGTGCCCAGGAAAGGCTGAGGGAGCTGGGGCTGCTCAGCCTGGAGAGGAGCCCTCAGCCCTGGGTGCTCCTTGTGCAGGGACCCATCCTGGGATTTTGTCATTATTTCAAGGGGAAAAACAGACTCAACTATTTCATCACTACTAGACTAGTAATATGTCACAGGCACACCCCTCTCTTTCAGGGTTTTTCATAGAGGAGCACAGAGAGAAGAAAGAGAAAACAATTTCTATTTCTGCTCCTTGTTTTCCCATCTGGAATGTGTTTGGAGAATTGTTTCCCTGGGGTGATGGCTTGGTTGGATTCTGGTGAGGATTGTTTGAGCTGATGGCCAATCCAACCCACCTGGGGCTGGACTCTCAGAGAGGGTCAGGAGTTGTGAGGAGTTAGGTATGGTAGTTAGAGAAAGTAGGTTTGTAGTTTTAGCATCTCCTTTAAATAGTATATTAACATATTACAGCACAGTTATAATAAAGAAATTATTCAGCCTTCTGAACTGCAGTCAGACATCATCAATTCTCCCCACCAGGTTCACCTGCATTTGCAATAATAACATATTTGGTTTCCTATTTAGATCTTCCTTACTCAACATTCTTTGAGTTTGATCAAACTTTGTTTCAAGGTCCAGCAATCATTTCTCTCATGGAGCAGTAACAGACCCAAATACACCGTCCTGGCTGGTGTCCAGAGCCACGTGCACTAATCCCAGTGGATAAATCCTCATGAACTATCTGTGGACCCTTTCCATCCCACTGATTTTTCTAATAGTGGAAGAATTCCTGACAGCTCCTAGGTGTGAGATAGAAATCCAGAGTCGTGTTCTCCCCAGCTAATCCCTGTCTTCTACTTTGCCTTTTTAGCCTCTCTCTAAAATCAGCCTCTGTGGATGGCTCTGTTTTGACTCATCCTCTGGAAAACAGCACTAGTTCAATTACAATCAGTAAGAATTGGAGTCCCAAATCCAACTGAATTCCTGATTTTTATTCTCCACAGGTCTCTAAGGAGATGCACAATTTTTAGAGTATTTACTTGAAGTTTGTTTGTTTTTGTTTGTTTGTTTTTTTGGTTTTTTTTTGAGATGAAATGGATTTTTATCTTGGAGGATGGAAATGTACTTTAAAGCTTGACTGAAGGAAATAACAGAAAACCACGTTTTAGCTTCAGGCTATGCATTTATCCAGCCATCTTTTCCCCAAATCTTGTAGGTACAAGCTGCAAACAGACCCTCACCTTACCACATCCATCAATTTAATGTCTTCCAAGGAAAATCTGTCCAAAATGCACCCAGCCCCTCCTCCTGGGTCTGGAAAAACAACCACTGAGTTGCCATTTATTCCTACTTCTCCCTGCAATGGGTGATGCAACCCATTCAGGATACATAAAAGGAAAGGTTCTAGAAATTAGGTAATGATCTCAGAAGATCCCAACATATGAAAGCAAAGGCACCTGCAGAGTTGTGTGGTGAGATAAATCTACCCAGGAATGTTTGTTATTCCTTAGTAAACAGAGAGCTGGAAGCAAAATTACTGCTTTGTGCAAATAACAGAGGGTTTGTTTCATAAGCTCAAAGCAAAGCAGACAGGTTTGGGTTTCTGTGGAAGTTTACCTGAGTCCTTTGTGAGTCCCACACCCTTCACTGCACAGCCAGGAGAACAGGGGCTCCTGCAAACCCCATCTCCTTTTTAGAACTGAAGATCCATCCCCAAAGCACAAAAATTCCATTTTGCACTTTTCTTCTTTAATGGCCATTAAAAAAAAATCAAATCCTGCATTTCAAATGCATCTTCCTCCATTATGCACTAAGAAAGCCACTACTTAAAGATCAGTTTTACAGCTGGAATTGCTAAACAGGATGAAGAACAACCACTCTAGTCAAGGCACTGCTGCAGAATGAGGAGTTTGGTTTAGCAAAGCCCCAAATTCCCAAGTTTATCAACTGGCCAGAGAAATTCCCCATTCTGGGCACCCAAGGAATCCTGTTCTGGGCCACATGGACTCAAAAGCACAGTCCTTGCTCACAGCACAGCCCTCTGAAAGGCTCAGCTGCCCGTGCTGCACAAATGCACCAAATAAAACCCACCAAGGGCTCCTGGCACCCTTGGAAGGAGCAGAGAGACAGAGCTGCTTTCTGAGTTTGGGTTTCCTTCTGCTGGCACCTGCCTGGCTCCAATTACCTCCCAATTCTTCTCATCTTCTGAGGAAATCTGGAGCTAGAATTTCACCTTGCACCTTCTTCTATGCTCATCAACCACTACAGATAAATCAAATTATCCCCATTTCCTGGCAATATGACAAGCCAAATCCACCTGGAACCTAATTATTGTTCCAATGCCCGTTGTTCTGACATAAATCATCTAAAACTACAATACAAAAAGAATAATCTATGGTACTGCTAATACTTGCCTTGCTCCATTTTCAACTATCTTTGTAAGTCAAGGCTATGATAAATCTTCCCAGCAATACTCCTGCATTTATAACCCAGATGGATCAATAGCCTCCCCGTGTCATGCATCCCTGGAGGGATTCTCTACATGATTGCTGGATGAAGAGCACAGGGACATCCACATCAGGGTTTTCCTGTACCCAGCTCCCCACAAACAAACCTCCTGTCCTTGTGCTGACCCTGCTGGATGCTGGGGTGCCCACCCTGCTCTCCAGGAGCCTCCCTGGGCTCCTGGCACACCCTGCACAGAGCAGGGGATAAATGAAAGTCCTCCTAACACAGCACTGCCAGGCTGGTGACAAATTCCAGAGTGGGAAGCATTAGGAGAGTCCCACAGGGCTGGAGGCTGCACAGCAACAGAGGAGAGAGACAGGAAAGCACGGGCATAGAAAGAGAGGGAATGAGAGAAACACATCCAGGGAGCTCCAAGCATCCCTCACAGAACATCAGCAACCACTCCTGCTGTCACCAGCACTCAGAGGAACAGGAGGAACCACCAACACAGCAGAGTGCTCTTGCAGAGCCCCACAGCCCAGTCCTGGGCTCCCTCTTGGGCACTTCCCGAGCCAAACCCAGCTCTGGGACCTCCACAAAGCTGAGACCTTCCAGGGAAAGCATTCCCTGCTGGCTCCTTCCTTCCTGAACAGGTTTCCAGCCCAGGCACTGCCTGCACCTGCAAAGTGCCAGACCAGAGCACAGCAGTGACCCACCCAGGCTGTTCCCAGTGTGGAAACTCGTTCTGGAGCTCGCTGCTCCCACCCCAGAGATCACAGCCCCCTGCTCTCTAAGCCCAGCTAAATGTGTCCCTTCATTTTCTCTTCAGAGGAGCTGAACTGTGGGTGGGGGGTTTGGATATCTCAAACCACCTGGATGCTCCTCCAGGCACAGCACTGCACAAAAAGCTGATTTCCAGTGGACAGGAGGTTTTAGTGCTGCACTCGACAGACATGAGAGGTGCTTTAATAGTTAGTTACTGAGCTCTTCAGTTGTGGTTGCAATCTGCTGCCATATTAATCTCACCCCATAATTAGCTGCCTGGGGGAAACGTATTATTATTCAGAGGAGCCAGGTGAATGGAAAAACAACTCCAGAGGTTTGAACCTCATGATTTATTTCCCTTTCAAAACAGAAAGGTGAAGCAAGAGACGTCCCTTGCTCCATTACACACGCTGGACAATTCTGCTGTGCACTTGGCAAAGTGCAGAAGTGAAAGATGAACGAAAATAGTCCTGCAGAAAATCAAAACTACTTATTTCTGATACAAGAGAACAGCAGGAAAGCCCTGCACTTAAAGATCTCCACCAGAGAGCTCTAAAGAGGCTACAAGGTACTCTGCAATATTTATGAGTGCAAGATATATACTATAGATTAATTCATAAATTCTCCATACATAATTTATAGTCTATTTACAGAGTAAAAGAGTCATCACATAGAAACCACCACAAATGCATTCACTTAAACTTAAGGGCATCTGTAATGCCTACTCAGAAATCAGAGCCCATAATAAACCAGTCACAGGCAATGAAAAGCTGACTAAAATGCCCAGGAACAGAAAGGAAATGCATTTTAAAGGCAGCTGATGTGCTATAAATATTTAATGCTCTATAAAATCTTTCATTTAGTTATATTTATATAGTATTTAGTACATCGTTCCAGTTCAGAGTGAGAAATTAGTCTTAACTCAAGTTTTAGAGAGAACTTCGTTTGTCTTGCCTACAGTTTAACCTCACACTAAAAGCTACAAATTGTGGCTCAATGAATTTGAACTAAAGCAGCATAATTCCTTCATTTCCTCAAAAATCCTCCCTGAACAGAACTATTTTCTCTATTGAACAATGCAAAGCAGTTGTGCATTCATAGAATCACAGAATCCCAGAACAGCTGGGGTTGGAAGGGATCCCAAATCCCACCCAGTGCCAGCCCTGCCATGGCAGGGACACCTCCCACTGCCCCAGGTGCTCCAGCCTGGCCTTGGGCACTGCCAGGGATCCGGAGCTGCTCTGGGCACCTGTGCCAGGGAACAATTCCTGCCCAATATCCCACCTAACCCTGCTCTCTTTTTCAGGGCAGTATCAAGGGCAATAAATGTGGTAAGTGAAGGCACTGGTCATGCTCTTGGATATTAAATAAGTCCCCCAGTAAGTAACACATTCAGGTGTGTGTTTGCCACCTGGAAATAAAAGCAGATTTTGCTGCTCCAAGAAGCTCACTGTGACTCCTGCAGTTCTCACACACTGGAGGGAGACAGAATTCCCTGCCTCCAGCTCAAGGCATCACTGCTGCAGAGCAATTAAAGCAATCAGCCCTTTAAGTTACACCTCATTCCACTGTTTTACCATAAATTAGCTGTGAGATCACAGCCTTTAAACACTATTCTATTTATTTACTGACTATATTCCAAATTTCCATCACAGGAATAGGGAGCATCTCTTAAAGAATTTGCAGGATGAGCTCCCTCCTTCCACAGTTAGTTTAAAACAAGTTGAAGGACAGTGTTAGGAGACAGCTTGTTCCACATTAGGGAAAAAAAGGAAAGAAAAAGCAGCAGGTTAAAAAGCAGTGTTGTTACCCTGAACCACAAGGCCCAAGATGCACTTTTTGGGTTTGCAGTTGAATTTCTGCAGTAGCATGTGCTGCCTGCCATGGCCCCAAGCCAGCAGATCCCATTCCTTGACCGAGCACTATCTCCTCTTCTGGATGATGTTTTTTGTTCTTTAAATGTCTTCATGGTGTTCCTCTGCATCCATATAAAGATTTTTAATTGCTGTTTAATATTAATGCAGTGTTCAGAATCAGTGAAAAAGCTGGGTTTTAATTTTTTTTTCTTTTTAAGTCCACATCAGCTTCAAAGTTGCAGCTATAAATAGGAGTGCTGGAGACAGACATAGCCAGGAGCTACTGCAGGGTGCAGTTTATCCTCTGCACAGAACTGTAAATTACTGAACATCTGAGATGCCCCAGTTTCAGCAGAGGCTCCTCAGCGATGTGTCCTGACCCCACAAGCCCTGGAGAACTCCTGGCTGTGCTCAGGACTCCAGCACCTCCCGGGTGAGCTCCATCACCCACAGTTTGTGTTGAGGAGTTACAGAGAATGGAGAGGCTAAAACTTATTTAACTCATCTGCACCTCAATCATCTCACCTGTCACTACAGCCGTGTTTGATAGGAGATCAACTGCCTGTGTTTAATACAGGATTTGTTGGGATAATAAATCTTCCAGCCAGGCATTTTCCTTTGTCCTGGTGACGTTTTAATTGACTTCTAAGGACAAAGCTGATTTTATGTATTTCAGCTTGAATTGCTGCTCACTTTCCTGGATTTCTTTCACACAATCATATCAAGCATTAGGTTGTTTAAGGAGATTAGTGACTCTTACCATTGAGAACCACACTCCCAGTTACAATGGAAATACACTCAGTGGTAGAAATTGAGCAAGAACTTTGAAACTCATTTTGAACGAGTTCCCCGAGTTTGTTTCACACAGTTCCATAGAAGGGAGCCTAAGGATTATGTGAAGGAGTAAATCTGACTGCTTAATGTCTCAAATGTCTTAATGTCTCAAAAGGACTTGCCTCCACCTCCAAAACCTATAATTATGTGTGATTTGCATTAATCCTTAGGAAGAAATAGAAATCCCTACGCGAAACAGAAAAAGCAGATTAGGAACAATATTCTGTTGACAGTCCCACGAATGATTTATGTCAATTAAGATAATTCCTGTGCTCTCATGAAACCATCACTTGAGAAGAGGGGGACAGCTACCCCAGAGCCACACAATTCCATTTCCCAGAAAGGAACAACCCGATTTGAAGTCCATCCACTGAAAAGTGCGTTATGTTCAACGCTGCTGCTGCAAAAAAAAGCAAAGCTGCAAGGAGCATCAAGCAGCAACAAGAGGAAAGTCCTTTTTCATGGGAGCCTGGAGATGTGCAGAGATGAAGGCACCAAAGTTCAGGTGTGATGCATGCACGGGGCTGAGCTGCTCCCCACACCCACCAAAGGTCACGGATGACGACAGGAGGCACCAACTGTGCTGCTTTCTGCCAAGAGATGCTGGCACACCCCTCCTCTAACAGGCACCTCTTCAGGAATATTTCTGGCAATTGATGAATCATTTTGCAAGTCAAGGAAGAAAAGCCATCATTAAAATCACCTCGTTGTTCCTGCTACAGGCGCCTCGTTAAGAAACCCGCTTCAGCTCTCATTTTCCAGTTCTTTGTTAGTGCCTCCACAGATAAAAACTTCCCACCCCTCAGAGGCTTTAATTTGCCCCCAGACAGCAGCAAAGGCTGATGCTGATCTCCAAAACACGTCTGAGCAGGAACAGCTGTGCCACCTGACAATATCCTGTGTCTGGGGATGTCAGCAGTGGGGAAAATTCCCCCAAAAGCAAGAACAGGCTCACCAAGGCTCTCTGGCACAACCACAGCAGGCAACCAAAGGCATCCAGCAGCTGTGGCAGCACTGATGGCAGGCAGGCCATTTACATATATGCAAATGAACAGACAGGGTGATGTCTTGGCTCACTTGCAATTGCCTCTGGGAATTATGAGGATTCAGCTTTCCAAAGCTGTTCCCACCAGTCACAGAGCCCCAGACTGGGTTGGGAGGGACCCCAAAGCCACCCCAGTGCCATGGCAGGGACACCTCCCACTGTCCCAGGCACTGCCCCATAAATGCACCTGACCAGGGGTACCTGGCTGTGTGTGAAAAGAGCTCTGTAATGTTTATCTCAAGGCAAACTGACTAAGAGAAATCGCTAATAAAATGCAGGAATGTTTAATTGGCACATTGTTAGGAGAACATTAATTGGCAACTCTAATACACTGAATAAATTAGCATAGTCAACAAGCTGAGGCCTTACATGCGTTATCACGTACCTCACAATAACTTTTTAATTATTCAGAAAGAAAATAAGTTATTTCCAGACTTGCACTTTCATCTGTTTCATGTTGTCCTTGTGGCTTTTAAATACTTATTAACATTTTTTCCTCTCTCAATTCAAGTCTACCAAGCCCTGGTAATTCAGCTTGGTTTTCTCCTCCTGTGGAAGTATGGGATGGGAGCAGAAATCACTGTGCCATTTGTAAGAGCTGCAAGATTTTAGACATACTTGCAAAAACTAAAACCCTAAGGCTTCAGTGACACAAACAACACCTTTGCAGAGGAGGAAGAACCACCTGCTGATGTCAGTTTTAGGCACATCGATGGATTTAAATGTGATATTTAAATAAGGTGTTTTTAAAGCTACACAAACAAGGTGTTAACCACATTGCAGTCTAACTAACCACAGTGTGGCTCGGATGAGTTTAAAATGCCCTTTTTTGGATAACCAACACTTTGGACTAATCAGAACATTTGTCCAGACACAGGTACCTCCCCACTTCCCAGTAAAAAAAAAACTCTCTCCAGTTCCCCCTTTCAGTCCCAACTACAAACACTATTTTTAGCCAAAGCAAATGTCAGTGTACAAATAAAATTAAAACTGCAATTAACATTACCAGATATAATGAGATGTTTAATTATCCTTGAAACTAGGCCTTGTGAAGAGCCAATAAACTTTAAAGTGCTTTTGTTACCAATCCAATTATCCATCATACAGAACATCAGATTGTTTGCTTTGCCCTCAAATGAGAGCCCAAGAGTTGGGACAGCAGAGCAAGGAAATGATTCTGATAATGTTACAGAAACCTCTGTTATAAAAGCTTAGTCCAAACCCTAAGAAGAGACAAGAAAACTTGATAAACTGCAGAATATCTGAAATGGTTCCCTCGTGTCTCACGTGGCAAAGCAGTGAGCAAAAATTCTTCATACGAACCCTAAAACTCTGAAGTGCAGCACAGCAGTGATGCCACCACACCCACGAGGCTCCATCTCCCTCCAGAGCCAAAATTCCAGTTCCCAGCACAAAGCTCTGGTGCCAACACACAGTGGGGAAGAAAATAATCTGCATTTAAATCACCCCCAGGCTGTACAGTATTATCTTCAATAAAAACCAAGAGCTCTGCAATAGTGCAAAAAGTTTAAACAGTGGGACCTGCAGGTGCCAAATCCACCAAGAGATTTTATGGATTTCATGCACATTTGGAAAAGAAGATGATTCAACAGGGGCTGGAGTCCAAACTGTCCTTAAGAAATAAAATCACCCACAGAAAGCTCAAAGACCACAAAAAACAGCACCAAAAACCCCAAAACAACTTGCACAGACTTTTTGCCCAAACTCATTGGATTATTTCCTGTATATAAGAAGTTATTTATGTCATTGTTACTTCTTTTTTTCTGGACAAAATCAACTCCTAGAAAATGTTGATTAATTTGCAGCTTGATGCATAAAAAGTAAGCTTGTGAAAATTACCAGAAGAGGTAAATAAATGATTCATGTGGGTTGGTTTTGCATGAATAAATTATTTGTTCCTTCTCCATGTTTCATCTGATAGAAGAATGCAAAATTAATGCTATTCTATGCAAATAAAAAGCCTTTTATAAAATTCTGACCTAATTATAGGTGTTTGCTAAGAACCTCACAGTTGAGTGCTCAGGGGAAAAAATCCTTGGTGCCACATTAGTGTCATGGAAGGAAAGATTCAAAAAACAAAAGACACAAAAAAAAAAAACATGTCACTCAAGGATTATTAATAGAAATAGGTATTATTAATATTGTCATTTTCTTTAACCATTTTCATCCTGTTGGAGAGGTGCACAGTTAGCACCCAAAATGCTACATCCTTCCAGCTAATGTTGAACACAGCACATGATTCCAAAGACATCACTGTAGCTCATGCAAAGTTGTGCATCCCAGCAGATTTTCATTAATGCCAATAAAAGAGATGGCATTTCAATGATGTGGTAGCCAAGGAAACAGAGGAGCACCTGACAGATGTTATCCTCCAGCCTTCTCCTTCAGAGGCAGCAGAGATGAGCAGTTTGGGCCAATCCTGCAACAGCTGATGACCAAATGAATCATGAAATCATCTTGATTTCCAGGACCATGGTGCTGACCAACAGGGAGCTTTTAAAAAGGATTGGTAAAAAACAAAATTAAAAATCCAAATTTTCTTTCCAGCCACTGTCTGAAACAACACAAAACATCTTGCCCAGAGCACTGGGGCTGCCCCTGGATCCCTGGCAGTGCCCAAGGCCAGGTTGGACACTGGGGCTGGAGCAGCTGGGACAGTGGGAGGTGTCCCTGCCATGGCAGGGCTGGCACTGGGTGGGATTTAAGGTCCCTTCCAACCCAAACCTTCTGGGGTTCTGTGATCTCCTTTTGGAACTTGTATCTGGCAGAGATTTTTATTTTTTTAGATTTTATAATTTCCCTCTAACTGCTAACCCTTAAGAAAGTCCATTAACAGGATTTCATCACAGTAACTGTCCAAAAATTTTGGAAATACTAGACACAAAATATCTCAAGGATTCAGACAGAAGTAAAAGTCACCAAACTAAAGCCCATTATCTGTAAATATGAAGATAAAAAACCATTTCAGATCTATAGATTATGTTTAATCTTTTAGCTTTAAAGTGAGAGGAACCCACACTTACAAGATGACAAGGAACCAGAATAAGTAAAGAAAACTTGTGCTATCAACCACAGTATTTTCTATGGTTGCTTCAGACACAAGTTTCAACCTACAAAGCCCTTCAAGAATGCACATGAAGACTTATTTTATGTAAATCAGAAGGAATTAATGTTCCCTGTCAGACAGCACTGCATTATTTCAGGGATATTCACAGTCGCTTTGTCCTGCTTGCAGGTATTTTCCCCAGGGCCATTTCACTGCTCTCTCACTACCTGAACAAGCCCTGTTTGTGTCTGTAATAGACACAGAGAGTGATTGAGTGATTGATTCAGTCAGTCTGAGGCTTCTAAGTGGGGTTTGGCAGCAGAATCCCACAGGTTCCCACGAACTGACCTGGCTGCTCCCACCCAGTTCTTGTGGCTCTGAACCCGGTGAGGGCTGCTCTCCTTGCTGGTAACACCCAGAACTGCTGATCCTGTGTTCCCAAGTGGTTTAGCCCACTCTGAATAATTAATATGCATGCAATAATTCCTCTATCATTCTTTCTGTGGGAGGCCAATTTGCCAGCAATAGCTCAGCTCATCAGGCAACTGAGCACCACCCAGACACCATTCCCAGCAGGGAATCCTCATGGACAGCAGCCTCCATGCACATACACTGAAGGGTGGAATTCCTTCTTAAATTGATATTTGAGTCAAATTAATGGGAAATATTAATTAAAAAGGTCCAGAAAGCAGTGAGACACTTGCCTAGCTCCAGCCATTATTCCCCACCAGCGATCCTGCACGTTGGAGCATCCTCAGAGCAAGATGTCCCAGACATCTCAATCCCCCAGGAGCAACCAGAGCTGACTTGTATCGAGAGAAATCTGGCAGATTTTCCAAGTTCTGTGTATAATTAGTGGCTGGAGGTTAAACAGACACAGAACTCTGGGACTTTATTCCAAGCTTGAATGCCCTTGGTAGAAGTCAGCGAAGTGTCGATTCCAAATATTTCTGTTTCTGTACACAAAGTGGCTGCTCCAATTCAAAACAGACAATTTAGTGGGTGGATCTGTAATTAAATTGTTATGGCTCATATCTAATTAAAACAGATTTCAAGGCACATTTCAAGCTGTGGTTGGGTGTCAGTTTGAAGCTGCCTCGCACGGCTTGGCAAGCAATTGCACTGAAGGAGGGCAGGATCAGCATCCAAGAGTAAGAGAAGGAGGATCTAAAAATAAAAATGTTCTGGAATGCCTGCCTTTGGTTTTGAACCCAGCAGTTCACTACTGGCACGGTACCACCCCATGGGTATCTCAAAGGGTTAGAGACTGAGAGAAAGAAGGAGAAACAATTGGAAATGCACAGCCCACAGTTGTTCCTGGGTTCTGCACAGAGTTTAACAAAATCCAGCGGAATAAAAGCCTTCCTGATGTATGGGAAAACAAGCTCAGCGGGAATATGTAATTACAAGCTGGCCAAGGCAGAAAGGTACAGCCTAGTGAGACACACTACACAGTTTGTTAAGCTGAACATGCACCTCGGGCTCAGCACTGACTTCTGAGAATTCAGTGATGGAACAGCAGTTCAAAGATCACGCTTCAGAAACCAACAGAAGGGTTTCAGAAAGCAAAGTTTAAAAATGTTCTGGCTTCTTTTCGCTCTTTAATTTTTCTCTATTCGCCCAGTAGGAGTTTATTTCTGCATCAACTTTGATTTAGATAAATGGATGTATTTTCAGAAGACCTCAAGGTGCTGAAGCCACCATGGGACTGAAACCACGAGAGGAACAAGCAGAAACTGAAACTCCAGCTCTGGGCTCCTTTGGGATCTCTCCCAGCACAACTATCCTGCTCACTAATTACTTCCCCTCCCTCTTTTTTCTCTACTTTTCCTTATGTACTTAAACACATTTCAAATGTAATTGCATAAAAGATTGCCTGGTTCACACAAGAACTAATAAGTCCAAGTAACTGTTATTACAAAACTCAAATCAAAGGCACTGAATATTGCCATTGCAAAGTAATTAGGGCAGTAAAACCATCGGTGACTTGAAGAGCTCTTTCATTAGTAAAGAGAATGCAATTATTTTCCTGCCACGTCTCCTGATTCTATTAGGCTGACATGCAGGAACAGCCACTGCAAGCAGGCTGATTTCTCTCCCAGCACACTGACACCCTGGAAATCCTTCACACACAGCTGAGCCACTGATGGTCACCACAATCCCTCTGCTGTCAGGGCTTAGCCTGCCTATCGAGCTGAAACACGAGCTGAGCAGGGCCTAAAACCCCGCAGCTCTCACTGAATACTGAATAAAAGTCCAGGTGGTTCAAAGGGAGCACACAGCGTCAGGCATGGAAGGTGTCCTTGTTCATGGCAGGGGGTTGGAATGAGCTGATCTTTAAGGTCCCTTCCAACCCAAACCATTCTGGGATTTGGGGGGGAAAACTCAGATGGTCCCAGAGAACAAGGGACAGGAGACAAGGAAACAGCCTCAGGCTGTGTCAGGGGAGGCTCAGGTTGGACATCAGGAGGAATTTCTCCATGGAAAGAGCGCTCAGGCACTGGAAAAGGAGGTTTGGAGTCCCTGTCCCTGGCAGTGAGTGCTCTGAGCTGGGGGCAAGGTGGGGATCAAGCTTGGACTCCATGGTCTGGGGAGAGCTTTTCCAACCTCAGTGATCCTGGCATTCTGCACCCTGAGATCAAAGCAAACTTTTGGAAACTTTTAAAAAGTTTTTGCTTTTAAAGGACAAGCATCAAGTGGGGTTTTCATCTAGCAAATTCCAGCCACGGTTTGCATTCTCTGTTACAACAGGCGCCTTCGGCTTGATTGTTCCAACTGTTTGAAATCAAGTTAAACAGCAAGAAGAACAGAGGTACATGTGAACTGAGCAGGTTAAGAAATAGAAAACAAATATGCTCTGCAAGCATCAACCCTCACTGTGCACGCTGGGGCTCCTGAGCTCAGATTTATAATGAGGAGTCACTGCCAAACTCCCAGTGCATCTTAATACCACCAAAATTCAGACTGAATGCTGAAAGGGACACAGATCACTTGAAATTCAGCTCAAGAATGCTCCTACCTGACACACCAAAGGGAAAGGCTTAATTTCAGTGGGTGGTACAGTTTTATGACAGAGGGAAATAAATTTGCCTCGGGTATGATTGTCACTCCTGGAAACTGAGTTAGCTTTGTTTCCAATCATCATGTCAAAATAGATTTGGGTGTTTCTATTCAGATCAGCACCATAATCAAAAGACTAGAAAACACCTCCTTCCTGCTACACCATTTGAAGTCATCTCTTCATTTTGCATTAGGGCTCTCCTGATCTTGAAAATCCACAACAATGAATAAGATTTCTTCCAAATGCCAGGACCTAGTTTCTTCATCATCTTTAGAGTATTTCAGAGAATCATAAATGTTATGGGTTGGGGGGACCTTAAATCTTATGTTGTTCCAAATCTTTTCCCAACACCTTCCACTGAAAGTTCCTCAGGCCACTTGTCACGTTATTTCAAACGTGTGACAAAACAACTTTTCTTTTGAAATACTGCATTTTCTTACAACTATTTCTTATTAAAGGACTCTGTGCTCTCTCCAAAGAAGATGCAATTGTTGGACTGATTACTGGCAGGAAGTCATTTCCAACCCTCACAGCCTGTAGAAGCACTGCTGGTTACACCCCCCTGAAATCTGGGAAGGGACTGGGAAGGTGCACAGAGGTCACCAGGAGGATTTGGCACTAATGCCATGGATTCACAAGCTGTCAAATCCATCAGGAAAATTCCCCGTGGAGTTCCACAAACAGGTACAAGCAGACAAGTTCTCCTCTCACAAGCACCAGGAAAAGAGCCCTTCTCACCCCCTGTCTTTGCCTGAAGTCACAATATCTGAGCCATCAATACCACAATGGTTTCTCTTTTCACTTTCAGCAAACAGAGCTCTGCTCAGAGCTGCTCCAACAGCACAAAGAGTTGGAAGTCAAGTGAAGAGGCTCCGAGCTGTGCCTGGGAAGGGCTGATCCCAAGGAGGAGGAAGAGCAGCAGGACAACATTTGATCCAGAAAGGGAATGATGCACCTGCCAGGCACTGCATGCTGGGCTGTGACCTCGTGCCTCAGACTTGGGGCATGATTTGATGTGAGCACACGGTTCAGGAGCTGCTCAGGAGTTTCACCTCCCACTTCCAAGGTTTTTGATGTTTATGGTTTATCCAGCTGGCCATTGATCAATATTGATGTAACCCAACCCTCTGGTTCAAAGGTTTCATTATCAGCACCAGATTTATGGCTTCTTCAGGACATTTTCAATAATCTGTCATCTAAACTACAATAGGGAATTAATTGTTTCAGTCATTTTCCTGGGGTTTAATTAAGCATTCTGAAGATGGCTGCTGTGATTCAGCAGCGAGGGTGGATCAGCTTGGCTGGCCATTCTCCTGCATGCTCCTGCCCACTTACACTATCAAGGCCACAATAAACACATTTTTCTGCCTGAAAGGCATTTATTAGAAAAAAAATCCTTCTAAGAGCAATAGCATGAGGTCAGCAGACAGCAGGTCAGTGACTGCTCATTCACTTTAGGGGGGATTGGTGCTAAACACACCTAACCAGCTCACCCAATTAGTGGTTAATTCCAAGTATTAAGGATGTTTAAATTAAATGTCATTTACTGACAAGGAATAAAAGCAAGATGATATTGAGGAAAAACCTGGATTCACATGGATGCAGCCTCCACTGGCACAGGGCCCCTGATGTGAGGGACATTCCTCAGGTGGCAGGAGCTCTGCTCCCCTGTCAGAGCCTTGACCCTCACACATCCAGGTTTATTGTGCCAAGGATCATCTGATGGCACAACACAGCAACACGTGGGCCCAAATCCCCCACCTGCCAATACAATTCACTGCCTGTGCCTGAAAACCAGGTGCACCTGTGCTGAAAATCCACCTGTTCCAATCCTTTCTGTTGCCATCAGTAAATTACTCTGGTCCCGCTGTCAGGGCAGGACAAGTCCTGTGTTTGCAGCATTTGGGAGCTGCTGGGGCACTTCCAATGTCCTGGCACTGCAGTGGCACAGCCATATTCATGTTTTGGTTCATCATTTACAGAGGAAACATCCAAGGCCAAGGCCAGGGAAGGCAACATGCAGTCCTAGGAAAACCTGCTGAATTTCTGCAGTCCCATGGCACAGCCTGACTTTATCAGAACCCCGAGGGGCTGAGTATTTATGAGCAGAACACGAGAGCACAGCCAGGTTAAACAGCCCTTCCTGGGTGACAGAATTTACAGGAGAGCACTGTTTGTTCTCCAGGAGGGAAATAAAGCAGCTCCTGGAGAGCACAGATTTACAGGCAGCACCAGCTCCTCGAGCTGGGAGTTCCTGGCAGGTTGTGGTTGTGCTTTCCAAGAGCTTTCACCAGAGCAGCTGCTCACAGCAAAATCCTCAGCTCCTGTCTGCAAGAATTAAGTCAAAAACTGGGTTTAAAATTGAGCCAGTGTGTGCATTTCATCAGCTGGCCAGCAAAGGCAAAGAGAAAACCAGGCTGAGAGATGTGAAAAACACTCACAGGAACAGATTTGATGATGGTAACATAAGATGAATGAAACAGAAATAAGTATTTCCTTCAGCTAATTACCACCCAATCCTCACAAGTCAAACAAAAATATTGAATAAATATTATCTGGTGTTTCCACATGGTTCTTTAATCCATCTCAACCACAAGGAATTTTGAACAGCACCAGCACTGTGTTGATATGTATAACAAGATGGTGAATGGAAAGCATCTGATACACGCTGGAGCCACTGGAATGTTGGGAAAAGTCTCCAAAGCTGCTCTCCACAACCCTGGATTTGTTCCGAATTACATATTCCTAAGGAATAAATACTTTTTATTTAAAGCTGAGGACACAGTGGGATTTCTGAAGACATCAAATGATGTGCAACTGCAGCAGAATACTTTAAATTATATCAAGATTTAGTGTGGAGTTAACAATAAGACATAACAAGAGAGAGTAAAAGACAACCTTGCTTGCACTTAATTCACCTGCCCTGAACTACTAAATAAGCCGGGAATAAAGCCAAAAATCAGTAGAAATGGAGAATATTAAAATAATTATTTGACAACATGGAACAACTTATTCTCATTTGAGTGAGAGCAGATGAGGTCATCAGCCTCCTTTTCTGCAGCATCAAACTGGAAGTGGCCTGAATATCAAAAACGTAATTGCAATCAAACAGAGCAAAGCCTGGAACAGTGCAAGAAAGCTGCTCCTGTTGTGCTGCATTCTGGAGCACAAGAGTTCCTATCAGCACAGGCTGGCACTAAAATCAGCCATTTCTCTCTGCTTGCTGTGAAAAATAATGATCTGTTGATCTTGGTTTGTCATTCAAACTGTGTAACCCACTAAGTCAGCATCTGTCTCTTTACTGGATCTTCTTCTGTGCTGTTTGCCAGCTGTCAGAACTGAACAAAAACAAAAATCCAGGAACAAAACTTCTAGAAGCACTTGGAAAATGAGGTTTGCAAAAGGGCCTGATAATAAGAGTTTAAAAAAATTATCTACAATGAGTTTATGACCTTGTTCTACACTATGACCTAAGTATTGTGACCTTGTTCTACACAGAAGAGTGTGAATCCATCCCCTTCCCAAACATCAAAATTTTCCAAGTAATTCCCAGTGAATCTTTTACCTCACCAGACCTGAAAACTCCTCCATGAACAACACCTCTAGATGGTGAAGATGAGAGCCTGAGATTTCAAAGCAAATCACTCTAAGATGCATTTTAAGTGGAAGGATCCAAGTTTCCACCAGCAAATTTGGGGAAGATGGGGCAAAGAACAAGGTGCTGGTGGCTGTGGCTGGGCAAGGCAAGAGCTTTGCTTGAGGATTTTACCTGAGTTGTGTGCTTAAATTATTGAGCAGCTCCCTGAAGAGAGGCCCTGAGTGCAACTGAGTTGTTTCTGGGGTTTCAGTTCTCCTAACTGGGAGAGGAAGAATCTGTCAAGTGCTTTTGCACCTCCCAGACCTGTGAAGCCAAGAGGATCCCATGTGTCAGCAGGAACCAAGTCATCCCAACTTCCCAAAACCAGCCAAAAGAAAGGCTCTAAAAACTGCAAGATATCAGAAAGCAACAGTTTCTGCCAATGTAAAAGAAAAAAAACCCTGGAATGCAGCAGAGCAGAACACCAAAGCAGCATTTCAGCTCAGCTGCAGGATGTGCCTGTCAGTGATCCAAAGGGGGATTTTCCCATGTTCCTGCCATGTGGCTGGGCTCTCTCTCAGTGTGTTAACAAGTTTGCCACGCTCCAGCTGGAGCCCCTGCCAGCCCCTCCTGCCCCACAGAAAACTCTGGGCTCCTCCAGGATGCCCAACACATGGAAAGAGTGATCTCTGAGCTCCAATTATTTCAGAAAACTAATTAATTACTTCATTATACTATATGATATTATAGCTTTATTACACTAACAAGAACTATCACTAACTAGAAAATCCCTGACTTTCTCCTGAGAGTCCTGACACATGCATGGATCCAACTGGTCAATGAATCCAAACACCATCACCAGAATCCAATCCTGCAAAACCCTTGGGTAAATCTCCAGATCACATTCCACATGGGCACAAGCAGGGAGCAGCAAATGACATAAGAATTGTTTTGATTCTCTTGTCTCTGCTTCTCTCAGGAGAAATCCTGAGAAAGCTAAGCCTCTCCTGTGGGAGCCCAGCACATCCCTCTGGCTGGCTCCAGACCCTGGCAGGGGGCTCAAAGACCTTGGCACAGAGTCACAAACACCTGTGGGTTCCATTTTAGCCCGTGGAAAAAGCTGCAAACTCTGTATGAGGAATTACTTAATGTTTTGCAGATTAATTAATGTATTTTATGAGAATGTCAAGGAGCTTCAGAAAGATCCTTAATAACAATTCAGTATCCTCAAACAAGAGTTCAGGCTATTGGTTTATCAATTACTAAATAACCCAAACCACCACTCTGATTGCCAAGAATTGCTTTTTGAAGCACCTAATTTGTCCCTCTCTCAGTCTATGGTAGAAATGTGTTTGATGGGCTCCAGCTCTCCTGATCTATTTTATTCCATCTGACCACAGATGCTCAGACAGTTTCAGCAGTGAGTTAATGCAAAGAAAAAAGAGATGATCATCAACCACTTGGAAATTGTTTACTTTTGTTTGGAGGGGGAAACAGGAGCCAGCAGAACCGGGGTGGTGGAATGGGAAAAGCACAAGGGTTTGACTTCATCCCTCCCACAGCCTCTGGCTTGCAGCAGCTGGGAGACAGAGCAGTGGTGCAGAGGAGCACCTGTAAGCACTGCAGGAGCAGGGCACATCCATCAGCTCACTGCTCTTACTCTATGCAGAGTTCACAAAGAAAATTACCAACCCTTTGGTGCTGCTCTCCACATTTAGAGAATGAAGTTCAGACCTCAGCATTTTTAAAAGGCAGCTACAAATATAACAGCACTGAAAGAGATGAGAGCTCAAAAACTCTGAAGGACATTGCAAGATTAAAAAAAAAATCTGCCAAGTAAATATGATTATTGCTGTCAAGACTCAGTAATTCACTAAAAGCTGCTGAAAAAAACTTATGTATTAATAATGCAAAACAAATACATGTACAAACACTCATACAAGCAATATTTCTAAGCACTGCCATGTTGTCAGGAGATGAATTGCCACATTCCAATCACATAATGCCAGTAACAAAAGACTGTACATCCTTCTCAGAAGCAAAGAATTAGCTACCACTGACTGCAGTGATAACTGATCCCAGAAATCATTATTAACTTGCACAGTGTTTGCATACAGAAACAGCCCCTCTAACACTGCTGCAGCCCAGCTTCCAAATGTTGGGAAGCAGAATTCCAGCTGCTTGAGCCACAGACTGCATCCTGCTCGTCTGCAGGCAGAAGCCTCTCTTTTCCTGCTAAAATGCTGCTCCCTTTTCTCCTCTCCCTACAGAGAACAAAGATTCTAGAGAAGCTAAAAAAAAGGGGGAAAAGAAAATCCACCCTCGCTCCTGTGGAAGGCAGAACATTATGTAAGGAAAAACTCACTTTATTTTATTGTGTAATTGGTGCAGCCTGTGCACAGATAGCAGGTGAGAGAAGCACAGGTGGTTTATTGGGAGGGAAGGCAGGGGAGTCAGGGTGTCCATCCTGAAACCCCTGCTCTGCACAGTTATAGAACACACCACAAACCTCTCTGAGAGGCATTTCCACCAGCCCTGAAGCTCCTGAAGATGTTCCCACTGCTCTGCCAGCCCTGTGGGAACCCTGGGATGGAACCTACGAGCAGAATTCATCTGCTGGAATTTGTATTTGTGCTTCTTGCCAAGTGAGTGGCCAAGGTCAGCCAGAGCTTCTTTATTCATGAGATGCTGGCTGTCCTCTCACAGACACAGGGCCCAAGCAATGTGTTTTTCCAGAGTCCTGATTCGAGTCCCTGCAAGGCACACGGCACAGAATAAAATTCTTCTAATTAGAGACAGCTATTCCAAAAGGGTGGCCCTTGCACAGCCTTGCTCAAGGTCATGTGCTAAGTGACTGGTAAGCAAACAAATCTGCTCACTTTCAGCAGAGTGAGGAATTAAAATCCGATTTAACTTCAGCACCAACCCTGGTATTTGACACTGTCAAAACAATTTTGTGTTTGAAAGCAACAGCAGACTGTAAGTGATGCAGCAGAAGAGAGCTGGCAGTGAAATTTAAAGTAATTTTGTTCTTAAAATTAGATGATTTTCAAAGAAAAAGGTTTATCAGGAATATTAAGTATACCAAAGTTCCAAATCCAGTATTTACCGTTCTGCTGGATTTCTAGTTGGATTCTAAATTCAAATTAATAATTGAACAAAGGTTTTCCTTAGGCATAGTCTTCCTTATTAAACATACAGTGCCCAAAATGTCTTAAACACACTCTAATTTTTATCTACTCATTGAACTTGGTCCATAACAAGGTGCACAGAATGTGAGCAGATCAAACAGCATCAGTATTTCTGTAATTTCACACTCTGCAGCTACTGCTCAAAAATTATCACCAGCATCTTCTCCTAAAGATAATTAAGAAACTGTTCAAGGAAATGATTTTTCACGTTAAATTACAGCTGCTGTTAACACGTTAGTGCTCGTGTGGGCAGTGCTGGTTCCTCCCAGGATTTGGGCAGGATCAGAACCCAAAGGTGCAGGAGCTGTGCAGCTGCACTGCCTTGCCCAGCACGGGGCAGGGACAGCCCCAGGGGCTGGAGCCCACGCTGCTCCCTTCCTGCAGGAGCAGCTCTGGACCAAGAATTCCAGATTTCAGGGGCATGAAAAGGAGATTAAAGCCACTTTGCCAGCTGCTGCCCCTGCCCAAGGCCTCCCTTGAGAGACACCTGAAGCTCAGCTGCTGCTGGCTCCAGCCCGGCTCACCCCCCTGGGAACATCCCACGCCTTGACCAGCCTCTGCTGCCCCGCTGCAACTCCAATTATTCTGCTTTTTGCTCCAAAAATCCCACTCCTGTAACTGCCTGGGACAGATAAAAATCAGGCACGCACTAAAAGGTCTGTGAGTGTTCCAGATGGCCCTGGAGGTAATTCGGAGTTTTCCCAGGATAAACTCCACTCCCATCACCAGGGTGAACGTGGACAGTGGGTGAGGGACACAGCCCCGCTCCTGGGGACAGAAATCCTGTTGGAGGCTTGGCAGAAGGGCAGCAGCTCCATTCCCCTCCTGAGTTAATCCCACAAGTCCCACACAAAGACCCTGCTCTCGTTTTCTGTGCTGCCACATCTGCCCATGAGCCTCACACATCCTGACCTGGCCTGAACCAAAAAATGGTATTTTTTTCTGTGCTATTTCCTCTCAGAAAGTCACTTTATTTTCTCTGCCCCCCCATTGTAAAATGTAGGTGAACTTAGTGGGAAGAAATGATGATGTCTGACTCCAGTTTAGAAGGCTGAATGATTTCTTTATTATAACTATACTATAATACACTAATATACTATTTAAAGGAGATAATAAAACTACAAACCTACTTTCTCTAACTACTATATCTAACTCACAACTCATGACCCTGTTCTCAGAGTTTTGACACATGGATTGGATTGGCCATCAGGCTCAAACAATCCTCACTAGAATCTAATTAAGTAATTACTTCAGGTAAACAATTCTCTACATACATTCTACATGAGAAAAACAAGGAGCAGAAATAGAAATTGTTTTCTTCTTTTTTTTTCTTCTGTGTTGCTCTAAGAAAAAAATGTGCTTGCCACACCACCCCTTGTCCTGGGCTTTGTAAAGCACCCTGGGCATCAGGCAGAAAAAAACTTTTGGTGGATGCTAAAACACAGATAAATAAATAGTGAAAAAGCACAATTCAAGACAGAAAAGTAGAGAAAGAAGCACATTCAAAAACCTGGAAATGATAATTATATGTGGTTTGAACCTTTCCTTTTGGAGTCCAACCACAAATATTAGAAGAGATTTCACAACTCCTTTCTTTTTTCCATTAACACCAATCCCTGACCTTTATTTAGCGAAGTTATGAGAGAATCTTCCTTCTTTACAGTGAGATGACTTTCTCCACTAAATCATTTACAGCAGGAATATTAAAAAGAACCCCTGACAAAAAATGAAAAAATGATAAAGATCTTCTCAATTCTAGCAAACTGCCAGGGGAAAAAAAATATTAAAACCAAAGGTATGGAGATGAGTCAAAATAGTTCATATTCCCATGAAACCATTCCAAACCATGTGCCTTATAGTTGGCTTAAACCTTAAGAATCCCCTTTCAGGTTGGAAAAGTTAAACAGGTGAAAATACAACATTTGACAATTGTTACAGGCACCTTTGCTGAGTTCCTTAAGTTGGCCAGACACTTCCATGGAACACATTGCTGTTTGATGAGCAGATGTTCCAGCATGGGAAACAGAAAAAGAAGAGTGTTCATTCCCAGGTAGAATATTTTCAGGATAAATTGCACTTCCTTCTGACAAACTCCACATCCCAAATGGACAATCCTCTCCCCCTGCCCTGCAGACTCAGGGATGTTCTCTCTGTGTGCCCAGCACACCGAAAACAGAGCCAGAACATTTGAGATCATCTGCTGAGGGATTAAGCAAGGCTGCAGTGGTGACAACCTTCTCAGGGGGCTGAAGGGTTGAATTTTAAAGCAATAAACTCTTCTTAATGCTGTTTAACACAGCACAGAAAGAGCTCCACGTCTCCAAAGCCATGTCAGGGAGATTACTGGGCTGTGTTTTTTTAAAGGAACAAACATGTGAGGAGTTCTCTGCTGTTCTCTGGGAACTGGTAAAAAGCAAGTTTGTGCTTTGCTGGCTCAGGCAGGACAAAAGGTTACCACAGTGCTGACAACTCTGCAAGCAGCCAAAGGGGTGTGAGATCTGACACACAGGGGTGAGATGGAAAACCTGACACCGTGAACAACCTCCCCACACCACTCTCCCTCCCACTGCAAGGGTAGCCTGGTGTGCCTCCCAACACCTGCAGGGTCCTGCAGAAACTCACATCTCTGATGGTAAACCAGCAGTTCAGACTTGGCTTTCAAATCTACACCTTCTTTAGAAACTACTCATAATTAAGCACTCTGATTTTTATCCTTCCACACTCTCCTCTCTTGTACAGTCTGAGTGAAACATGAGTCAAGTCTGTTCCTTTATTAATCATCCACAAAACTCCTCAGCTACAGCTCTTCTGAGCAGGATCTCTACAACAGACAGGAGAACATTTCCATCAGTGTATCAACAAGGGGCAATAAAAACACAGCCTAAAGGGATATCCGTGAACATATCCAAGAAATATTGGTCTTGGACTTGTCTTCTTTTGCAAGGAACTTTTCAGACCAAGACATCAAATAGATACAGGCAGGAGCATTATTTAGTATTCACAGGGCACTGATAAATCTCCAGTTTTACACAAATCCTGCCAGGACATTGCAGTGATTTAAGCAGGTACAAAATGATGCTCAGCACACTGCATTTTTAACAAAAACATCTGAACACCATCAGTCCTGCTCCTTGTACCCACAGAGAAGAAAACAGTTCCCACCATGAGTAATTACAGCATTAATAACTACAAAACTGGATGTATTATTGAACTGTTAGTCCAGCTCCCTTTCAGCAGGCAGAATGATGAAGCTGCTTGTCACATTCTTCTCTAAATATTTCACATTTATGGTTCTTCCTATATATAAAAGCCAGCATGGCAATTCAAACCTCACTCCACACCAGGCTGGGGATTTCTAAACCAACCTGGCTGTGCTTACAAGCTCCCCTACAAAATATTGTCCTGGAAATGTGACCCAGCTCACACAGAACTGTTCTGATCTCCATCCTCGTGGTTCTACAAGAATTAATTGCTAAATTTTACAACCATCAGTCCCAGCTGCTCACTGAGTTCAACTTGTAAGGTTGTACCTAACCCCTGTTAACAGACAAACCCTCAGCAACAGGGCTTTGTGAAATATTATGCTTCAGTACTCGGCAGTTACACACAGGTGTATGTTTGGAGGGGTTTTCCAACACCAACCTTTAAAGAAGTTTGCAGCCACTACAGGCAGCAGCTGCCAGTGTGCCGAGTCAGGAATGTAACAGCAAGTCAAAAAGACATGAAAATTGTCATCTTGGTAATTAAATCCACAATGAAACCTGCAGTAACCCCTCAGGGTGAGGAACTGTCTTGATTTTTGTATTGGAAAAGAAATGTCTTATTCATATCTGAGGTTATTGTGGCAGTAATTCTGCACCTTCAAGTAATATCACCAGGCTGGTACATGGGAATCTCACACTTTGGAGGCATGTAAATTACTGGGAGAAAGGATTATTCCATCCCAGGAAAATCAGTGGAAACTGATTGAACAAGTTGCTGATGATTGAACAAGCTGTTCCACATTTTGGTTACCCCATCTACCATCTTTTCTTTACAGAACATGAAAATTTAAGAGAGAAAATAACCAAGGATTTATGAATCCAATACTTCTACTGGAAATACGACGCTGTTTATCTTCAGGTTCAATCAGCCTCTGCAAACTTAAAGTAAGTAAATAGTCAGAGGAATAGGCACAGCCTCAGTTCCATTGCCATTTCCCAGGATCAATGGGCTCCAAGGACGTTTGCCCAGCAGCATAAGCAGCAGCCCTGCCTGCAGTGCCCCTGCTCCTGACTAATGGAGACCTGCTGTGGGATGGATGGTGTGGAATGAAAACACTGCCACAGCTCCATCTCATTTGTTTCCATTTGCAACTAATAATACAAGATCAAATTCTGTGTTAGCTTAGCTGCTAGAACAGGTGGCATAAGGAGAAAAACAATTTAAGATCTTATTTGTATGAATATTTGGTCACATCGTGTAACATTCTTCACTTCGTACCAAGCAAATGGAGAATTAACAGGTTCTGAACAAACTGTGCTTGTTCATCTGCTGGATTTCCTGGGGCACCCACAGTGCCTTGGCCAGATGGTCACTCCAGGCCACTGCTGTCCCCAGGGCAGGGGGGACCCAGAGCCCCGAAGGTGCCTCATGGTGCCAATTCCTGGCTTTCCAACCCCCCAGGGGCTTTTCCAGAAGTCACAGAAGGGATTTTTGCAGAAGTGCCCACCAGGACAACCCCCAGTGCCAACTCCAGTAGAGCACAACACGGAGGAGCTGCTTTGAGTTAGATGAATTTGGGCAAATACTGCTTTTAGGTAATTATCAGAATCAGCAGCGTTGGAGGAGACCTTCAGGATCATCCAGACCCACTATCACCAGGCCTAAACCATGTCCCCAAGTGCCACATCCATCCTGAACACTTGCAGAGACTCCAGCCCCCCAGGCACCTTGCTCCAGTGCCTGCCCACTCAATCCAAACCTGCCAACAGACCTTACCCCTCATTCACATTCCCTTGTTTTCTCCTGCAGTCCCCACTTTGCTTTCCAATTCTAATATTTCCCTGCTTGCACTACAGAGTGACAGCTCTTTTCTCTTGACCTTGATTAGCACAATTCCAGTTGTTCCATCTCCAACAGGCAGTTGTGGAAGCCACAGGAAGAATTTTGAATGGCCCTGTGTAACAGCCTTGGGAACCAACCCAAACTTCGGGGCAGTGATGCCTGGACATGCAGCACTGGTCCTGAGACTCTTGTTTTACCTGATCCTGGTGTAACACAATGCAAAAGTGAATTAAGTAGTTTGCTCTCTGGCCCTTTATATCACAGTGCCAGGGAAACTCCTTTCTTGCCTCTGAACAGCAGTGATAACATTTGCAGCAGAGCAGCGTGGATTAAACAGGAGAGAGCTAAGAACAGGAACAACTTCTTAGGAGATAAGAAATTAAAGCACCTAATTGCTGCACAGAAATACACAAAAAGCAAACTAAGCTCTATAAAAAATTACATTCTATTCCTTCTGCTACAGGGGACAAGCCAAAGGCTATAGAGGTGCCAAATATAAAACAAATTTTATTCCTAAAATGAGACGAGGGCTGATTCTGTGCATCCACACAGCAACTCAGTATTCAGATGAATTTATGACAAAGAATCCAACACATGAAATCTCTGTCACTGCTCCTCATTTCCTGCTCCCATCTGCTCAGAGCCAGCTGAAAGCTGCTGCCGTGCATTGAACAGCCCCTCTGCTCTGGGGCTCTCTGACTGTGCCACAGAAGGTGAGTAAGGAAAAGGCTGATGTTAGATCTGGTGCCAGGATTTGCTACACAAAACCCCAGAGCCATTGTGGCAGGACTGCAGGGGTTGGAGATAAGGGAAATGCCTAAAACAAAACTAAAGCAGAAACCTCTCATTTGCCAATGTGCTGCTGAGGCCACCCCGTGCAAGGGAAGCAGTGCCAGCCTTCAGCAGGAAAAGCCACGTGAAATTCACAATTAACTTCAGGAGAAATATGGAGCATCACAAGACAGAGCAATGGGCACAAAGGCTGCTGACTTTCTCTGCTCGATGATATATGGAAGCTGAATTAGACTGGAATTTTAATAGCAGCTGCAACTCACCACAAATAATAATTACATCGTTTATTAAAGTGCAAGTCCTCTACATTATCTCTACTCCAAGGGCAGAAAGGATATGGATGAGGTTATCCTTCTTTAACTCTTTGGGATGACCCACACTCTGGAGAATTTCTGGATATTGGAGCAGGTCCCCCTATTTCCTACATGGAGCTAAATAAAACCCAGCTCTAATTTAAACTGGCACCAAAACCTTGGAACTGGGTGCTAAAAGTTGTCAGTCACAATCAGAACTAAAGTCAAGTACACCATTTCCTCTCAACATTGTCACAACCTACTTCTGTCTCCTGGAGTTTATGCTCTTGCCAACTGATTAATCTTTTATTACTCAATTTGGCATTATGAAAGTCAACTATTCCATATATAATGACAGAAAACTCAAACCCAAAGTTTAAATAATGAGTAACAGCTTAGGTTATCTAAATAGCTGTTTTCAAGCCCTTTATTTTTCATTTCTTCAGTAATTTTTGATCCATACAGTGTGGCAGTTTTCCAGCAGGACATAAGCAAAGCAATTATTCCACCCAGTAAAAGGTAACAGCTTTTGTGACACAGAGGTCACACACCATTACCACCACTGCTTTCTATGGTCTTAAAATCATAAATATTTCGTTTCATCAAGGAACAGGTCAGGCTAAAGAAGGGGAAGTTGGCAGCAGCAGGACTAAGCTGCAACAGGAAAAATTCTATAGAGTTCTGCTGGAATGTTCTCACCAGAATAGGGATTAATCAACATCACTGGGTAACAAGGAGAAAACAAAAATGTAAATGACAATTCCATGCTAAAGATAATGAAAACTAAATACCAAGAAAACAGATAGAGAATAGCTGGGCTAATTAAAATTACGTGATATTTAACTAATCAGAAAATATTCTCACAGCTCTCATGTGTAAGAACTGTTGAGTCATGTCCCAGCTCTGAAGGTGATCCTGATGGAATTCTTCCAAGAGATTCCTTAAGAACAAACCTCTCTAATAGTAATGAGGGGCTGCAAAGTTACTCAAACATTCTGCACAGAGTGCCTTTATCAACACCCAGCCACCTGCATGTGGCAGTGGCACACCAGTGTCCCTGGAAAATTGATTATTAATGGGTTCTGCACTTCTCCCCACACCTGGCTCCATTTCTCCAGGTGGCACAAAAACCCTGCAGTGCTCTCCAACACTTCTGTGGCAGGAAAACAATTCCCAGGCCAGATGTTCTGCACTTTTTTTTCCTCACTGCAAGGCTAATTAGTAGCAAGATACTAATAAAAAATACTCAAAAAATATTCTAAAATCATGTTTTGTTGCAATACTTTAGAAAAGAAGAGTTGGGTAAGAACTTTTGGGGCTGATACTTTTTTTTGTTATTAAACTTTTATCTGCAGGAATTCTGAATGTTATGCTCCCTCCCAGCACTGTTCCAGACAGGCCACAGGGTTTTAAAACATTTCCAACACTGCAAGAAGGAATCTCTCACAATGAGAGTTTTACAGGTTAAAGCAGAAAATATCAAAATATCCAAGCCATTCTAGGAGAAACATTTACACATTCTCAGCGTTGAAGAGGAACAATAAAACTTTATAAGGTTGCAATAAAAGGAGGCCAATAGTAAAAACTGGCATTTTACCAAGTGCCAAAAGCAGATCAATAAATAACCACCTTAAACTGGAGCAAAAAGGCTGAGTTTGGGGAGTGACACCTGACAGGGGACCCATCCAGCACTCCAAAGGCAGGGAAGGGCATTTAGCAGGATGGGATAATCACAACTGGGACATGGCTGGTCAAATCCAGCTTTAACCCTCACAAATGAGGCAAAAAAGCAACAGCTCCCCATGCCTGAGAGCACAGAATTTACAAAGGGAGAAAGGGAGCTGGAGGACCTGCTCTAGAACAGGCCACCCTACAGGAGACATACATGGAAATTCTAATTTAAGGAAGCAGTTTTGAAGGATTTCTGGTGCACAGGATGATCCCTAAGTTCACACAGCAGCAGGGGAACAGATTTTGAGCAATCTGGACCAGTGGAAGGTGTCTCTGTCCGTGGCAGGGAGTTGGAACAAGATTGTCCAGATTGTCTTTAAGATTGTGTTCCAAGCCAAACCACTCTGGGATTCTGGGATTCATTTCCAGGCCTTTCAACCAGCACAATTCCAAGGGATACAGCTAAAAACCAAATCCCAAAACAGCCACCAGCACAGTGCAAGGGAATGTCTGCAGTGTTCAAAATGAGATCCCCACAGCCAAACACTGAGAAACATTCCCAGACCCAAGAGACAAAAAGATCCTGACACAAATGGGCCAACAGGAGCTGAACAGACCAGGCAGAGCCTGAGCACCAGACCTGCTTTGGAGCACTCAAATGGTAAAATACAGGTTGTAAAATATAGGAAATTATGTTTTGAATGTTAATTTCTATTTTTTGATTATCATTATTACTTGTTAATTAGAAAGTAAAATGTTTCCATTCCCAAATCGTACTGTCCCAGAGGTAGGAGCATCCCAAACCAAGCCTGGAACACAAAGCTCACTCTGGAACTGCCCTGATTAACACACAGGGAGCATCAGGAGTGCTTCTAGGAGGATCAAAGCATTTGGCCCAGCAGGGGGATGATCCCTTTGCTCTCCTGCACTCCCTGCCAGGCTGACTAATTTGTTTTTTGAATGACCCAAGTGTTTTTGCCCCATCCACCTAAACTATTCTACAATTTTAATTATCTGGAACAAAATGAAACAAAAATCAAGTGAATTACTCTGAAATACACAGTGAAAACAGAATAAATTTCCATACCAAGAGAATAAAGTTGCAAATTTTGTGGTTTCCACAAGGTCCTTGAAAAGCCACCAGGCAGAAAAGGAATGTTTACTGGAATAAATTCTTTTAAACACATTTTTTAAAAAGGGATGGATGTTAAGCAGAGAATAAAGACAACTTTAGCAAACAGCGTGGGGAAAGGAGGTTTTTGAATTATTTCTTGTTGGAAGACAAAGGAGACCAGCGTTGGCTCTGAAGCTCTGTGAGATCCTGTGGTAGCTCAGAAGTCAGAAAATGTCCAGGTAATGTCCCATTTCCCATGGGACTAGAAGTTTGGACAGTCCCAAGTGTCAGCTTCAGCCTCTAATTTCTGATATCACAACTCAACCAGAAGCCTTGTGACACTTAAAAGATCTCTCAGTGTGACTTAGGGGTGTGTGACTTCAATACAGACAAGTGAAAGAAAAAAACATCTTCCTGTGCTGGAGAGAGGAAGGTCAATACTGCATAATTCATCAGCAAACAGACTCAGAATTGGAACTTCCTATAAAAGTGGTCTTGAAGTGGTTTAATCTTGAGTCTCTCTCAAAAAATACAAAGTAAATACAAAGCCCAGGTACAAACCCCAGCAATGAACAGCAGAGCAAGTTCAAATGTGACCAGGCTGAGCAGGAGGGTAGAAGCAAAGCAGGAATGAAACCTGATTTTCCTCACACACTCTGTCAGCATCACACTAACAACCTGCCTCCACCAGAAAGTCAAATGTCCTTTGCTGAAGCCCTCACACAACCTGTTCAAGTTTGGCTTGATGATGATCTCAAGCAGAATGAGAAGATGACCTGACCATGGCAGCTGCACCACCACTGAGCAAACCAGATTTTAGTCCATGGACATGGTGCCAGTCAAAGAGACCAACAGAAAAAGCTCATAAAGGTCACTTGTTCATTAAAATAAAATCCCCAAAAGCTCTCACCAAGGGGCAGATGGGGCAGGAAGTGCTTTCTTACAGCACAGTAAGAAAAGGACATTATAAAGATGGAACACAAACCACCACCTTTAATTTCATTGCTTTGTGGGCTATAGTTTAAGGCCCAATGTTATCTCAATGTCCTTCCTGCTCCCATAATTAAATTCACTAATCCCCAGTCTTAAGGCACCAGCAAGTTAAGCTAATTTAAAGTTAGTACCTGAGCCTACATCTGCTGGTTGATTTCTTTCCCCTTAGCAAAAAAACAAAATTATCAAACCCTTTCCACAGCAAGGAGATATTTTTTTCTCTATGCAGTTTTAATGGCTCCTTCTCCACAGTCCTCATTCTGTACTTGAAGGGTTACAAAGAGAGCTTAGTATATTAATTCCTGAGGATTTGGGTATTTAACCCAGCATAGAAAACATCTCTACTACACAGGTGCTTGATACTCTGAGTATTTGATATTCAGCTGTCAGTATTTGATAGCATTTGTGAATTCACCTGTTTTATGTGTCTCACTTCTTTGTTTTGGGGAGGGGCAGTTCCTGAAGGTAATCCCTGAAAAACACCCTCACTCAGTGTGTCAGCCACACCTTCCAACACCGTGACCTGCCAGAGCTCACAGGAAAAGCAGGACCAGTTCCCCATCAATCTGCACACTGCAGACAAACACAATTACCAGATAAAAATCTCCTGGAAACATGACTAGCTAGAAAAATGAATTTACCTTGCTATCTACAAAGAAATCACCCAAGTTTCTCCATCACTTCAGAAGAACGTACCTGGGTCATCTTTTTAATTACACAGAGAACATTTCTCAAGTATTTCCAACTACCCAGTCTTCCTCAGGCCTTTTCCATCAGCACCATTAACCATCCTTGTGCTCTACTCTAAATTCCTTTCTGCAGTTCCAATTATCCCAGTATCATTTGCTCCCTGTCCCAAAGCACAGCATCATTCCACACGATTTCCAGAGCCCTTGTAAGCAACATCCCACTTCCCACGTGGGTTTCTCCTTGTTAGATGCCACAGTTATCCTTGTCCTGCTCTTCCCAAATGCTCCTCAGCCAACACAAATCCAGCAGCTATTCAAATGGCAGTCACCAGCACTAAATAACAACAAAATATCTATAATGGAATTCCAAGGGAATATTGAAGAGGACTGGCAGACCTGGATGAAAATAAAGACACTTTCCCCATCGATCCTTGCTGGAACAGCTCTGGCTCCAGACCACACCCTCCTGCTGGTTTTCCTTAGTGCCACCCCCACACCGTCGTGTCCAGCTGAACCCAAAACGGTGGATTACAAATTCACCCACAAATAGCAGTGTGTAGACATCACAACCAGACCCCTCAGTCTGATTACTGTCTTAATTAACATCTCATCTGAGCAGAACCAAACGTGCAGCAAACTCCAGTCCCACTCCTCCAATTCCCTGGAGGATGGGAATGCTGCTTTGGTGAGGGCAGGAGCTCTCCCTCCTCCCTCCTCCAGCTCCTTCTCCAGTGAGGGGGATGAAGCACAGGCAGGATCTAAAAGCAGGATCCCATTTTTCCCTGCCACAGCAAACAGGGACTCAGGGCTGTGTGCAGGCAGTGCTCATCCATCACTCCAAAGGATGGCTCTGCTTGTTAAACTCGGGCTCAGCCCACCACTTCCTCCTTTTTTTTCTTTAACATTAATTAAGCTTTAAAAAAGGCAGTTAGGGTAAGAAATTGCAGAAAAATTATGACCATTTTATTGTTTGTTCCCTAATTGCACATATAATGAGGCAAATTTAAAGTAGTGCACCTCAGAAGCTGCATTTTAATGACACTCTTACTGTGGTCTGAGTGCTAATGCCCTCGTTTATATCACCAATTGCTGCTCCAGTGACTGCTCAAAAAAAGTCTTGTTAAGAAATGCTTAAAAGGCACAATCATATATTGTTCCTATTCAGGTTACAGTTAAAGAAGGCAATAATTTATTTTATGAAAATATATTCAATATTTATTGGGTATTACAACGTGCTGGTTATAGCCTTAGTGCTGCACAAGGCACAGAGCCTTGGCAGAGCCTCTTGTGAACAAAAGCTATTCTGTTTCCCATTTAAATGACAAGTGCTAACTCAACAAAGAGAGGAGCTTGGCTGTTCCTCCGACTTGAGATGCATCTGTCTGTCCTGAAGAGATGAAACACCAGCAGCACTCCTGCCTGCTCTCCAAGCAGGAAGAGCACAGAGTTGAATTCAGTATCGTTTCAAAACTAGGGCTTAATTACAGCTGTGCCTGCATTTGTAGCTGCCAACAGGAACAGGTTCCCAAATTCCCTCTCGGGTTGCCTCCAGGCCAGGCTGGATGAGGCCTCGAGCCATGTGGGATAGTGGAAGGTGCCCCTTCCCCATGGCACAGGGTGGGACTGGATGGGCTTTGAGATTTCTCCCAATATTTGCCATTCCATGATGAATTCTGTGATTCTGGAGCTCTCTTTACATCCTAGAGCTCCTCCTTCCTACCCCACAGAGCAGAGATGTCCCCTTCTTCTGCACCAGGACACACAGGGAGGTCTGGGAAAGCAGCACAGGACTTGCAGAGCCCCCTGAAACAAACACAGAGGCTCTGAGGATAAATAACTGGATTCTGAATTCTGCTCTCAGAGCATGAGGAACCCTTATTCAATGAGACTATTAACACAATGAGTGACAGTGGAAAAAAAATCATGGCTGTAATTGGAATTATGAATAAAATCTTCCTTCTTGCATGAAAACTTCAAGAGTCACAAGTCATTTTTTGAACATCCTTTTCCATCTAACCACTTCTGCTGTGCTGGACAAAAATACATTCAACCTAATAAAATCTACGGAAATTACTCCTATGAAAATATTCCCAGAAGCTCTGAAACATTGAAAACGAGAGAGAGATTGTAAAAAAAAAACAAAAACCAAAAAACACAAAGAGCCATTGATTGTAGTGGGACATTGTCCCTGAAACTGCCTCCTGAGCTCTTTCCTCAGGCCCCAAGGAACCCCTCGTTTGCTCAGGCAGGCACAGATCCTTGCAGAGACCCTGAAATTGTTGGCATTTTGTGTTCTCAGTCTAAAGCTGCCTGCAAGGTATTTCTGCAAAGGATGTTCAGCTGGTGCAAGGAAGTGAGAAGCCAGTTTTTAATTTGAGTGTTCTAACGAGTTCCTTCTTTGAGTTCAGCCCCTGCCCCGTCCCTGGCAGCACCAGAAGGTCATGGACCATGCTCAGCTAACAAGGCTGAGAGCTCCAAGCAGGAAACAGTAAAATCATAAACAATAATTTACCTCTCCTTCATGCTAAACTTCAGTGAGTTCTAATTTGGCTTTCTCAATTCAAGGTCTCAGCAGGAGACAGTTAATGACTTTTTCCACCTTAAAATAAGCTGTTCCACACTGTGCTTGCTTAGCTTTGTGTGGGAAGCCTGAAGTCAGGTAAAATAAACCTCTTATGCCACAAAAGCAATAAAAATAAAAGAATATTTCTAAACTAGAATTAGTCATATGGCTTAATATCCAATTCCTAGCAGGTACCATCAGGTTTTTCCCTGCTTAGCCTGCATGGGAAGTGTGTCTCCATGAAGTGGGGATAGTCCAATTTAGCCCTAAGCAAGCATGGAAAACGATTTTAATAAAGAAGTGGAATACAAAATGAGACAGCTTGCAGTGATTGTACACAAAATCCATCGCTCCAGAGAACACTGCTTTTGCTTTTACACTGCTTGAGTCTCCTTCACTTAACACTGAGTTTCCCAACTCCAAATTTAATTCTATGCATGTACAGACATACACTGCTTCAGCGCAGGGGTCCAGGAAAGCTGAAAATATTACAGCATTAACCATCAACTTTTTATTCTAGAAAGAGACTTGACACATGACTTCAGATAAAAAAAAATACATATATTTTCCATTCTCTAATTCGTTTAAAGGTGAAAAAGAGTGAAAAAGAACAGCCATGGAGATAATTTATAGCAATAAACCAGAACTCGAAGGTAGGATTTAGTGGCTGAGTTAGTCAAGAACAAAAAATAACAGATTTTTTTAAATTAAATCAAACCATATTTTAGTAACAAATATTTAAAGAAAGCTATATAAAGACAGCAGCAGGACCAAGGGACATTGCTGATAATCCAGAGTTTCCACATTCCCGTTCAACACGCTGCTGAAAACCCAAGGACAAGCTCTGAAAGCCAGAAAACACATCTGTGTGTAGCACAATGAAATCTTCCTCTCAGAGGAGATTTAAATGTTCAAGGACAACCCTTGGACAGATTTCATGAGTTGGGCCAGAGTTACCTGAAGGGAGCTGTGGTGGTTTTGTCCCTGTGCACACTTTGCCTCCTCCTCCTCACACACCAGTGCCAGCCAAACCCAGGGGGAATTAAACCAGAGCTCCTTCAGAGCTGTCAGATGTGGCATCCCTTAGAATTAATCACAGAACCCCAGGATGGTTTGGGTTGGAGGGACCTTAAATCCCACCCAGTGCCACCCCTGCCATGGCAGGGACACCTCCCACTGTCCCAGGTGTCCCCAGGCTCCATCCAGCCCAGCCTGGGACATTTCCAGGGATCCAGGGGCAGCCACAGCTGCTCTGGGCAGGGCTTCTCACCCTCCCAGAGAGGAATTCCTTCCTAATATCTCATGAAAACCTTCTACCTTTCAGCTATGAATTCCCACAGCTCCAAACAAAGGCGCCTAAAACTTCCTGAGACAGAGGTACAGGTCTATTAATAGCACCACAGCCCTCCTGTCAACCAGGCTGTTCATTACAGTGTCAGAAAACATTTAGCCCTCCACACTCAAACGAGGTGTTTTATTCCAGGTGGAAAGCTAAAAATAACTTTTCACGCCTCCACACAGAGTTTGTGACAACATTCCCATTTGCAGGGCCAGGAGGTGACAGCGGCCAGCAGCAGTGCTGGCAGTGGGATGGCTGCACAGTGCAGGCAGCAGTGCAGTGACCCAGGTGAGCAGCTGTGCACTGCACATTCCCCTGCAGCAGGGTCGGCTTCTCAAGGCTGTTTATTTTCCCTGATCCAGAACATTCTTTCTCTGAGCTCTGGCCAGCAGCTCGGCCATGGCATTCTGTCTGCCCTCAGGGCAGTGTTTGCATTTTATACCAAAAACTGCCTGCGCCATGTTTACAATAACGTGCCAATATCGATCATTTCTGTTGGACAGTGTCTGTGCCTTAAACCAACAGAAAAGTGTCACCAGCACAGCAAGGCATGGAGGGCAAGGAGAAGGAGAAGAAGGTCAGGACATGCCCAAATCCCTCCATCTTTTCTCCTTGAACCCCATTCTAAAAAACCCCAAAATTCTACTTTTTTCACCCTTTGTTAACTCAACTCCCACACTACTCAAACCCTTGTGGTTTGTAATTCCTCACACAGAGTTGGCAGCTTTTTCCACAGGCTAAAATGGAACCCACGGGTGTTTGTGACTTTGTGCCAAGGTTCTGAGCCCCTGCCAGGGTCTGGGGACAGCCAGGGCAGCCAGAGGGATGTGCTGGACCCTGACAGAGAAGGAGAAAGCTGGAAGGAACAGGAGCAGCTGGGACATGCTTTGCTCCTGCAAAGTGCAGTTTCCCTTAATAGAAGCAAATTTCTCATTTGTGTTTTTCCAGCACAGCTGAAAATACTCAGACTGGCTTGGCTGCTTCAAATACTTGGTGCTCAAATAAGAAAACCTTTCTGGGGTTGTCTCCATAGGTCAGTGACACTGACCATGTCCTTCTACAGCACAAATAAACACACACCTGACCAGTGCAGGACAAGAGCTTTCACAGCAGAAATCCAGAGCAGCTCATCCCCTGAAATGGTGGGAAGCACTTTATCCTCTGCCCACAAACATAATTTAAAAATAGTTTTAAATTGGCAACTCCTTGTGATAGAACATACACTTGAAAACTAACATCATCTCACCCACAGATGTTTTCTAAGTATCTTCACCAGGTCTTAAAATGAGCACCTGGGAACTGACAGAGCAGGTAAGGGAAGAAGCTGATCAAGCCACAAATAAAGTGACCAGATCCAAAATCTGATCTGCCTGACTCATGGAAACCTCCTCAATTCAAATCCATACTTTTATTTTTACCTTCTCTTTCCCCATCTACTAGCAAGTTACTAATCCATTTTACACTACAACTAAAGTGTTTTTTTTTTTAAAGGACCTCACTGAACATGCTGTGAAAAAATTAATGTACACATCTTGACTAGGCCACTCTTATTCATGCATCCATTAGCTCCTTCAGGCAAATCTGATTTGCCAGGCATTGATCCCTTAGAAAGTTTTTTTTTTTTTCTGCTATTTCATGCATAGATCTGCATCTGAAAATCTTTATTCTCTCTCGGTGAGCTGGTACAGAAGCCACACCTGTGGTTCCCACATCACCTCCCCTCCTCCCTCCCTTGAAGGATGTCCTTTTTGTCTCTGGAGCAGTGAGGCTGATTTAAGTGACAGGTTACTCCACAGTTAATAGCCCACTTTTAAGTTCCTTTTTCACCAAGGATACTGCCATCTGTTCCTGTCATTTGGCTCCTTTATTGACTGTTTTGACCATCTCCTGCCACACATCAATTTGTGACAGCTCCTGAGACAATTCCCACACAGAAAGGAGCTGAGAGGGAACCTCCCCAAGCTTCCCTACTCTGTGTGCAGAGGCAAACCCTGCACTTGCTTTTCCACTGGCACATTCTTTCCCTTGAGTGTGACTTGGATGATTGTTTGGTACTTTACCATCCATTACCTGTTAACTCAAAACAGGAGTACCAGCCTGGTAAAGCCTCATTTTCAGAGGAGCATTTTCAGAGTGTGTTCTTTGCCTTTTTTCATTAAGCCTGTCAATTCCTCATGTTTTCAGCTTTTCTTGTGGTTTTACATTGAAATTAATCAGAATGTGTCTTCTTTACATTTTCCTGCTATTCCCTTTCCATTCATTTTCTAATTATGCTGTTGGTGTCCTTTCCAAATCATGGTGCTTGAATGTGTTAAACTCTCAGATGATCCTATAAAATTATGTCTAAACAGCCTCCTAGGTGTTTTTTGAAGTTAAATGCTCTGCTGTGCTGGATTTATTGCTTCTCCCAGGAGGTCACATTTGAACAAAATGATGACAAACTTCATAGCAGTATCCGGAATCATGTCCTGTTCACTATGCAGGATTAATCAAGATTTGCTTTGCCTTTTCAGATGAGGTTATTTATTTTGCTGCAAATACCAGAGGTTCTAAGGTTTAAAATATTATCCTCAGCCCCAAACGCAGCCAATATTCCCATAATTGCAGTCTAATTTCTGCTTTGGCAGCTTTTCTAATGTCTCTTTGCCTTTCATGGACAGTATCAGTATATCACAACAAAAACTTCTGTCATGGTCTCATGATTATAATCATCCTACACTGATTTTTTTTATTCATAAAATTTCACAGCTTCTTTTGATGCAATTTAATAATTTACCCTGTTTGACTTAGAACTGACTTTAATATATATATATCACAATTTCTCCATAGTATGTTCTTCTCTACTAATTGTACGTAATTTTTACTCTAGAAGAGGAACATCCCTCTAAGTAATTTCCTTTGTAATTTGGAGAATAAATAGAAGGATGAGACATTTGCCTAAACAGGGAATTGCATGACAGGCAATAATTAATCCACGGTGATCATGCACACAAGAGTTCAGCCCTGTGAGCCCACAGAGATCAGGGCATTGATTCCCCTCACAGCCTCCAGACCTGGCTGCCACAAGGGAATAACCAGCAGCTCTCTGCCCTACAAGGAGAGAGAGATATTTGACATATTTTTTAAATAATCACAGTTTTCATCAGCCCCCACAGCTTCAGATGTTGGGATCTATCAAGCTCCTGCTCACAGGGACACATCCCCAAACTGGGGAAGGATCTTTTCCTCCCTTGCAGCTTCCAAGTATTCCACTGTTAAATCACACCAGGTTCCCTTGATTGCACACATCACTACGAGGAGCAGGGATACTTGGAGACTATTTGGTATCTCCTGATGATAAAAACTGCTGTTAAAACCGACCTGCTGTTCTGAAATTCAGCCTGTGAAGAGGCCACCTGGCCCCCAGGAGCAGCACACCACTGCTCCCAGCACAGGGAACACATCCTGCCAGCTCTGGAGCCCCAGCTCCAGTGGCAGAATTTGTCTGCAGCCAAATTCCAGCCACAAAATTTCAAATGCACTCAAGCAGCCTCATTAACTCCACAGCCAGAAATAAGCTGCTGTAACTCTCAGCAGCACGAGGGTGCGAGTGTCTGTCAGGTGTAAAACTCCTCCAGACACTAAAATAAAATATTTCTTCAGCTGAAGTTTCTTTATATCCTCTGGGTCATTCTCTCAGAGTTAATGGTGTCCCGTAAATCTGATTTAACTACAGTGCATAAATCTAACGTTTCAGTGACAAAAACTTATGTAAACTGATCTCCATTCCCCCACTGGGGGCTGGGGCTAAGTGAGGCACAGATTTAGGGTTTCAGACAAACTGAGAATACTTACAGGCTCTTCTAAATAAAGCCTGGGATTAAAAAAACCCTGTTGTTGCTTTCCCTCAGGCTGCCATATTTCTGTCTCAGCACAGAAATACTCAGCCTTGCCCTGTGCTCCTGCAAACACCCCTCTCACCTCCACAGGCAGCTCCAGGATTTACAGCTCCTGCAGCTCTGCCCGCTGGGCTTCCTGCACACAAACAGCTCCCCAGGGGGACAGACATCAGGAGAAACACTCAGGGGCATCTTGTTCCTTACAGGACGTGACCCCCGAGCTCAGGTCAGGTGGAGAACAAGGTTATTTTGGTTTGCCAAATGTTTTGAAACCTAAATTGAATGACTGCAGATCAAAAAAAGGCAATTCGTGTTCCACTGGAATTCTTGTTTGGATGAAACAACAACTCTCAATGTCAAAAAAACCATTTTGTCCAGAGGCACCTCTTGACCACACTCCTGTGAAATCCAGGAAACCTGGCTGTGCAGGGAAGAATGGAGTCAGCATTCCTGGAAGTGTTCAAAAATCAAGCACACGTGGACCTTCACGATATGCCTGATTGAACATGGTGGTATTGGGTCAAGGGCTGGACTTGAGAGTCTTGCAGGTTTTTTGTTAATGGTTCTGTGATTGTCTGATCTAGGTCCCCAGGTAAAAGCCTCACCAGTGACAATGCCTGGGGAAATTCTCTCTCTTTGGGCTCCTCAGTACAGCTGGGACATCGCTCTTGGGGACCCATCCAAGCCAGGACATCACTCCTGGGGACCCACCTGAGCCAGAACTGCTGCTCTTGGGGACCCAGCCCAGCTGGGACGTGGCTCCTGGGGGACCCAGCCCTCCCTGCTGCACTCACAGGGTCCCAGCACAGCAGGTCTCTGCTCCCCAGCCCCCTTTTCTCCCCCAGCAGCAGCTGGGAGCCCCCAGGCTCAGCCCAGGGCTTGTGCCACTCCTGCAGTGCCACACACGCTGTCCCCATTGCTGTCTCTCTCAGCCAGGGCAGCACCCACAGCCCCGCTGCTCGCTCTGCTTCCTTCTCATTTGATCACTCAGTATCAAAGGTGATCTCTGGAATACTTGAGAGAAAGACCTTGTTCCGTTTCTCCTACTGAACCTGTCCTTTTTTGCATAAATAAATATTCAGGAGACACACAATTAGAATGCAGGCTCTCTCCATCTCACTTTGTCCATCCCAGGAGTCCTCTACCCCACTGGCTATAATCACTCTTTTCCATCACTTCTCTCTCAAAGACTGAGTTTTCCCTAATAACTAGAGCAACTTCAGTAGAAAAGGTGGAGAATTCACTGTGTGGAATGCTCCTTAGCACGGTGCTTAGAATATTTATTGGCTATTATGGGAAAATAAAGAATTGAGCACAAATCCCATACTAGAAGAAATTAATGATGTGTATACAGGACTCTTAGCACTGAGTAAACTACTTGTGCAAAGCAGTCCCAAAGACACACAGCAAAGGCACCGTGCAGAGTGGAGGAGAAGAGGGATTTGTACCCACTGCAGTTACAGACAGAAACCTGTCCCTGATGTCCTGCTCCCAAAACCAGATTGTCCCACATTCCTGCCCATCCCCATGAGACAGAGCAGCACAGGAGGCTGACCCCCATCCCAAATCACCAAATCCAGGCAGGGAGGCACTGCTGGGGGATGGAGGCCAGACCAGCACCCTCCCAACCCACAGCCAAAGGATCCTCCAAGGGATCCTGACCTGCCCTGGGAATTGCCACCACTGCCCCACAGCAGTGTGGGGTTCTGGCTGTAGGGAAGGAGCTCACAGAGATCCAGCCCCACCTCCCCACACACTTTCCTAGGAGCTTTTCTCCTTCTGTGGAGGCCATTAAAGCTGCTATCAAAACTACCAGATACATATTTTAATCATCTAAAAAAGGAATTAAGAGCTAATAATATTCTCCAAAGGAGCTTCCAGGCAAAGAGTACATCACCAAACAACCCCTCCCTCTAAAACCATTGGGAGCTTCCCAGAACACTGCACCTATCCCTGATGAAGTGTGCTGTCATCCAAACAACTGTCTGGGATATTTATGTATTCCCTCCATTTCTCTGTTTCAGTACCTTAGTCGATGGATAAATTGTTTTTTTTTTTCCCTACCACTTTCTCAGAACACAGATAAATCTGCAATTCTCTACTGGCATCTTGGACTTCCTCTTTCAATCCACAGCCCCAGCTAAAACACTTCCAAGTATTCCTTGGGATGTTGTCCTTCTCACCTGGCAAGGGCCCTGTTTGATCTGTCCTTTCTGGCATTTGAACTTCAGTAAGGGGTAAAAAGAGGAGCAGCAAATACTCAGCAGTTCCCAAAACACCACTCATTTCCTGCAATAGCCTCTTAGACTGGAAAAGCATAAAGCCATTTACATGATTTCATGAGTTAAAAGCAGAGAGAAAGGAAAAAATCCAGATGTGCTCAGATTTTTTGCTTCTCTTGGTGCAGCCCTAAACTCTCCCTGTGTCTGGGGGCAGTAACAGTTCCCAGAACTCTGTACTGGATTTTCACTGAAGTGCCTCTTGAGGGGGCCTGGATTTATTAGTGAAAACACACTGAACCAGTGCTGAAAACACATGGATTTGGTTCATCCGTGTCAAAGAACCAACAGCCACTGGATTTATTCCAAATTGGACCCTTTTTCTGCAGTGCAAAGAGCATGAAAGCAGCGATCCTGTGCTATTGCTCGGTTTGGTGTCTCTTTTCTGATTTCCAGCTGGCAGCACCTCATGCCAGGGCTGCCAGGTACACCCAGCACCCAGGAGCTGTGGCAGCAGCAGGAGAAAACTGGAACGAGCTCAGCAGGTCAGGGAGGGCTGGGCAGCTCCACAGCTTCCAGCCCCAACCATCCCACCACAGCCTGGGAAGGGCTGCACGAGTCAGGTGCCCACATCCCATGGCTTCATTGGCACCAATGCCTGTATCTAACAGGAGAATACTTCCCCTAGGAACCCTGGCTGGAATGCAATTAGTCTATTAGTTAATTATCTAGAGGACTTTAAAACCCAGGAAGCAGCGAGCACAAAACAGAGCTGAGCCTGGAGGAGAAAGCTTTTTATGAGACAGAAATGCAACATCATATATAAAAAAATCACAGGAGTTTCATCCTGGAGAATTATTGTTTTCTGTTATTTTCAACAAGTACCCTCAGCCAGAGAGTTCCTGCCCTTCATTATTTCCCAAGTGTTCAGTGCTAACAAGCCACATCTGATTAATCCTCCTGCCTTTGGGGGTTATGGACACACAGCACAAACCAGGCCAAGTTCAGGCTGACAAAAAACTGCTGCCCAGTCCCTGTGAAAGAGATGGAAAACAGAAATCTGTACCAAGTCTCTTATACCTCGAGTTTGGATGAATGTTTTCCTTAGCCAGTAGCAATTAGAACACCTCGAGACAGGGAAAGGTGGCAGAGGGAGATTGCTGGGATTTTTTATTTGTTAAAGGATGCAATGCAGAAGCCAAGCTCACCCTTAACAGCACACCAGTCAGAATGGCAATAATCAGCTACCAGAAAAGACCTGTTTTTCATGAAGACCCCTCCCCTGGCTCTGCCTTTCTTTTTGTGTGCTCAGCTGGAGCAATTAAGAGAATAATCCATAGGAAGCCTACCCCCAAAAGCCTCTCACAGCTTTCTCCAGCTGTTTCCTTCCCTTTGTTGCCAGCAAACCCAAGCTCTGAAGAAACCATTCACCTCAGCAGGACTCCAAACTCTACATCTGCTCTGGGGGCATAATCTTTGCTGGCTCCATGGAAGTGGTCTTTAAACTAATGGAGTCACCAGACTAAGAAAAAAAAAAAAAAAAAAAAAAAAAAAAAAAAAAAAGAATATCCTCTTCTCTAAACCCCCACACAAAGGGTGTATTTCCAATTTTATTTCTAGATGGGCATTTTCAAGATTATCATCTTTCTTTTTTAATCATCATAATGCTGCTTTGCAATACACATTGCTCTACTAAAAGGGCCTTATTGCACTTTATAAATGCAAATCTGCATCATCTTTTTAGAGATTCAGACTATCTACAGCAGGTTGTCCAGCAACACAGAGAAAATCCCTGGAAGGAGTGGAACTGGCACTTAGTGACCACAAAACTCTCCCAAACCATCATGTTGCCCCAAAACAATGCTAAGATATGCAGAAATGTTTTTTAAATGGATTTGAGCTTCCTATTCACCAAAAAAAATAATGTTCCACCTTAATTATAGCAAGTGGTTGGGAAAAAATTGTGTCTGGAATTCCTGTGAAGTTTGGAGAGTGTCCCTGGGCCAGGGAGAAACCCACAGTGAAACTGAGAAGGAGGGAGGGGGCAGAAGGATTCCATGGGTGAGGAGGAGAGCTCCAGAGCAGTGGAGCTCCTTTGGAAAAGTCATGGAGAGGTTTTGTGTGGCTCCGTTCTTGTAGAAAACACATTAATGAAATTAATATTAATTTCATTACACAGGCTAAGGAAGGGAAAGGTAAATTATTTTTTCCCATTTATATAGAAAGAGTACAGACATTTTCCTTCCATATGTGGAAGTTTCTCCAATTCAGTATTTGACTGGGAAACACCCCACTACTGCTGATCACTCCAGACATTGTCCAGAGAAGCTCCATGGGTATAAAGCTGAAAGAAACTCGCACTGAACTTTGTAGTTGATAAATAAAATTTTCCCTTTTTAAGAAAGATTTTCTGTGAAGCCCAGAGAAATCAGAGAAATGCAGAATAAAGTAGTAATTTTCATCACTCCGGGCTAAAAGAATTTCCTATGGATAGCAGATACTTATCTCACAGATGCTGAACAGGCCCATTTCCACTCTCTGGAGACCAAAAATTCGCTTTTGAACTCCTGGGATTGTGAGATGTCACTCCCTCCACATTCATTACCCAGCTGCCATCTGCCAGGAACTAATAAAACCAGCAGTTACCTCATGCTCCTAAGGTAACTAATCTCATCACCTTTGGAGAATCATTAACAATGAAGAAATGCAAGCTTAATAATCCCTCCCTTGGGATTTGGAGTGCTGGGCATGTATTACCATAAATGAAATTCATTTTTTGTATATTCCAAAACAGGAGCTTCCATCTAAGACAAAACTAGAGACTAGGAGACAGAGCCTGGGTAAGTCATGCCTTGTGCTTTGCTTCCCCAGACAGGGCAGCACTGAACATGGCCCAAAACTCAGACTGAGCGTAGCTGAGCACCAGCCTCACTAAAATAATTCAGCTCACAAAGGGAGCCCAAAAAGAACATGAAAAGGACTCTCAGATTGTGTTTTGGCTTCTGAAGCACAACAACAGAACCTGCTCATCATCCCAGCATAAACAATTATTCTCTCAATGAATTTGCTGACTCCCACTCTAGCAGACACTGACACCCACAAAGAGCTCCACAACCTGTTTGAAATGCTTACAACATCTGCCTCCTCATCACCCTTCAGGCTGTGGCAGCACTCAGCCTTCACATGAAGCTCCTGGAAAAGCTGCCCACAGTGACAGCCCATTCCAAGCCCCCAGTGCTTTGTGTTTCCCCCTGCAGAACTGCAGCAGCACTCGGAGCTCTCTGTGATTGTTATTTCCACGTGTCTCATCCCCCTGCAGCTGCAGGGTGAGACATCTCCCTTGGCAGAGCACGGCTGCCACAGACCCCAGGCTGAGGGTGCAGCTGGCTACTGAGCCTGTGGACTGATGAGGACCTACCTAAACATTGAGGATTCAATTATTAAACTCAGTATTTTTTGTTCCTGTTCAGGAAGGCCAGTCCCTGCACACCTTCAATGCAACAGCAGGTCAAGTGTCCCACCCCACAGCAAATGTTTGTCCTGTATGACACCAAGCAGAATGGGAATGCTGATCCACAAAAGCTTTAATTTCTACTCAGTGAAAAATCTAAGGCAGATGGGAAGCAGGAAGGAGAGTAAGAGAAAACTCATTATTACAGAATATGAATTATTACCCACAAGTCTCTTAGGTCACTCCTGCTCTGCTGTGGAGCACAGACTCCTTGCACATGGCTTATTAAAATACAGACTAAGTGACAGAATGGGGCTAGTCCTTACCTAGGCTGCACAAGATCCAAGCATCCTTCTCAAGCACTTAAATTCAACTCATACTAAAAAGCATATTAGCAAAATACTAAAATTGAGCACAGTATCTCAGAGGTCACTTTTCACCTCATCATCCCCCTTCTGCTGTTTCTGCTGCTAAACACAGCAAAAATCCCAAAGTGCCTGAGCTCCCAGCTGGCAGCCCAGAGTCCCCAGCCCCTGGCTCAGAGCTGATGTGGCACCAGCTGCCCAGGCTGCTCCTGCTCTGTCAGAGTCCAGCACACCCCTCTGGCTGCCCTGGCTGCCCCCAGACCCTGGCAGGGGCTCAGAACCTTGGCACAAAGTCAAAAACACCTGTGGGTTCCATTTTAGCCTGTGGGGAAAAGCTGCCAACTCTGTGTGAGGAATTACAGCCACAAGGGTTTGAGTAGTGTGGGAGTTGAGTTAACACAGGGTGAAATAGTAGAATTTTGGGGTTTTTAGAATGGGGTTCAGGGTACAAGATGGAGGGATTTGGGTGTGTCCTGACCTTCTTCTCCTTCTCCTTGCCCTCCATGCCTTGCTGTGCTGCTGACACTTTTCTGTTGGTTTAAGGCACAGACACTGTCCAACAGAAATGATCGATATTGGCACGTTATTGTGAACATGGCACAGGCAGTTTTTGGTATAAAATGCAAACACCACCCTGAGGGCAGACAGAATGCCATGGCCGAGCTGCTGGCCAGGGCTCAGAGAAAGAATGTTCTGGATAAGGGAAAATAAACAGCCTTGAGAAGCCGACCCTGCACACTCAGACTCCTCCTTTGGCTGCAGGGCTGGGGAACGAGGATTTTACACTCCTGGGGTCACCCCAGCACCCAGACCCTGAGAGTGCTCCCAGGGCCATCCCCACCACCACCAAAACAAGGGGACACAGGAACCCCCAGGAGAAAAGGCAACGCTTGCTGCTTTGTGTGCTCCAGGGATTCCCGAGTGAGACCAGGAAAAGCTGGAGTTAGGATCCCTCAGACACTCCCAGCAGCTGCTCAGCAATAAATACCAAGTGTGCTCCTGCTCTGTGGCACCAAGGCCAGCCTGGCCAGGGCTTGGAGCACCCTGGTCTGTAGGAGGTGTCCCTGCCATGGCTGGGGTGTGGAACAAGCTGACCTTTAAGGTCCCTTCCAACCCAAACCACACCATGATTACCTGAGATAAAACCTTTTTTTTTTTTTTTTTGCAGCTAAAAGGTCTCTAGCAGATCATATTAACCACTGAGTTACAAACTTCTTCATTCTTTTATTCCATGCACATGAACTATTCTCTTCCCTTTCACACACACAGGCCTACTGAGAAGTGTTCATTCCTTACCTCCTTTTTATCTCCAGAGCTTCTTCTTCCCCCGGGCATGTTTTAATGGCCTTACCACGTAGCTGGTAATTAACTTTTACTCTGGTTTAGTTACTGACCGTTTCCCAGGATAGATTATGCAGAAAAACTCTTTCACCCGTAGCACAGCTCTAGCCAGAGGTAAAACACAATACCTAGGAATAGAGAAGTCTTTTTTCCCCTTCTGGGAGTGTAAGTAACCATGGATGCACAAGAAACAATGCCTGCAGATAAAAAGAAAGCCTCTAGATAATAATATTTGTCAGAAGAGACTTGCACATTTCTTTGAACTGATATATTTATATCCAGCTAATTATTTGAGAAAAATCTCAGAGACCTTATCACAGACAGTCAATGCCATGGTTATATATATTTTTTCCCCTTCAGGTCTAGGTTTCTTTTAAATGTATCCCTCAAACTTTCAAGTTGGCTTTTCACAGTTTCCAGACCTTTTAGTAACTTACACTTAATGAAAACACTCCTACCCTAGAACACACCAGTACAATTTGTCAGGAAACATCTCCAGATTTGAAGCCCGTTGGAATTTTTCCACAAGCAGCCCAGGTCATGTTTTGACTTTACTGTAAATACTCCCTGCTCTTGTTCCTACTCTGCTTTTCCAGGAAAAGCACAGGACGCTGCTGTTCCTGCTACACCAACAGCACACAGTAAGTGCTACAAGCAGGAGCCAAACACAGGTAGGTCACCTCAGGGTCTTTTTTCCTTTACAGCCTCTGGAGCAGCAATTTAGGGAATGTTCTGCTCAGCAGCTTTTCAGCTGCTGCTTTTCCCTGGCCTCTTAAAGGCATAAGGGAGGCAAAACATCATAGGAGGGCTTTGAAGCAACACTAAACCTGGGCTGGAGGAAGAGCCAAGCTTGAGGTCCTCTCCCTTCCAGGAGGAAAAGGGGAATAAAACATCACACAGCCACCTGCAGACCCCCATTCCACTGTCTGTGCCACCTCCCCAGCCCCTGGGTGTTTCCTCCAGGACACTGCAGCCAAGAGCAAGCTCCATGGAAAACCCCAAACAGCCAGGGGATGTCAGGTGGGAACTTCTGCTGGCCCCACTTCCCAGAGCTTGGAATTACAACAGCATTGCACAAGCTGCCCTCACTTCAGAGGCAGAACAACCTGGCAGAGATGGCAATTGTCAGAATTGAAGCAGTTCTTAGATTCCTCATTCTTTCAGCAGATGGAAGTTGATTTGGCTTCAGGTCTGAGCAAGCTGAACTTAGATCCAGCTGAGGAAAAATTCAGCTTTTCCTTAGAAATGACAGGAAGCATCCAGCACTGGGTACTGCAATATCCCCATCTCACCCACTGACACCACGGGGAAATGATTCCATCTACAGAGCAACCCTAATTATAAGGATTTTAAACCATCCTGAAGTACAGGTGCTTCTTCACCAGCAGGGCAATGCTGGCTAACAGAATTTCAGTCTGCAAATCATGTCACAGGCAATGTCATTATGTTCTCCTCTGCCACTGCAAGATGACATTTCAAAAATAACATGCTTTAAATTGTTCCACACCACCAAATATGCAGAGTAAGCTGAAATGCCAGATGTCTTCATGGAAGCAGAGATACCTCACACACACACACAGAGAATTCCATTTTTAAAGCTCAGTGTCTCACTAATTCAATTCCTATTTTGTTTAAATGCTTAAGAATTTTTTGCTCATTGCAGTACTGAGCACTAAGCTACAAATCTTACTTGATTAAAGTAAAATATTAGTTTATTATTCCACTCAAAATTTAGTGAAACAAAACCAGTGAGTCATGGGAAATCATTCACAAACAAGTTTATATGAATATGCTTTAATTTCTGTAATTAAGCAGCCAACCTGATGCCCCTTAGTGCCAGATCCTCTGCTGGTGTCAATTGTCACAATTCTCTTGATCTCGGTGAGGAATATTTGGATCACCTGAGATCCATTTCTTTTTATAGAGAAAAATGACAATCGGTGATGATTAATAAATTAAACTGGCCCAACAGCTATTCTGTCATTTGTAAAGAGTCCAAGTGCTCGATAGAAAATAGGAAACTTGCAGCTATTATGAAATATGGCTCTTTTCTCCTTGCTGCAACCAACACATGCAGGCACTGCCAGCACAGCAGAAGCTGCTACCAGAGCCTGACTGTGATGGGACAGCTCCTGCTGCTTGGGGAGTCACTGGGACCCCAGGGATAAATCAGTTTTCTCTCCTAAAAACAGAGCTGGGAGCCATTAAATAGCCACAGATCCAATTTGCAGCCTTTAAAGCCAAAAAGTGCCACGGCACCTCCCAAAAGCCAAAGCTCATTCCATCCTCCAGTCCCCTCCCTCAGGAAGAGCTGCATTTGTAATGGATGGTGAAGGATGTTGGAACTGAACCTGCCCAAAACTGCTGGGTTTGGGCTGGAGGATGTTGGAAATGCAAAACTCCTGCCTGCAGCTCCTGTCAGCGAGGCAGCCCTTCTCCCCCCCTTTGTTATCACTCTCTCCTGCACTAAACAATTTGTGTGCTTTGTTTATATTGTCAATATCACTGTGTGCCAGTTGCGATAGGAAAATTTACTTAGAAATTAATTATGTTTCAGAAGCCCCTGGGAAAACAGTGGAAAGTGAGAGTGTGAGAAGAGGGAGGGAAGCATTGTTAGAGTAGAAAGTTCTAAGCTCCTTTTTGTTTTTAAAAAAAAAAAAAAAAAGTGAATCTTGGACATGTATTGCTTAGTCAAATTCCTTTGCCACGTGTACATCCTTCTCAGGTGACTGGGATGAAAAAACCACCACAAGAGCATTTTGTGATCCCAAGCTTGTGTCTGTACTTAGATCCTGGAGTCACTTTGGGACTATCCCCTCAGCACAGCCCGAGCCTGAACAGCAGCATCCTCCCCAAAACACAAAACCACAAAGCCACTCATTTTCTGTGATGTGTTTAGTGGAGGAACCCCAGCAGCCAGGTTTAGACTGGAGCTGGTGGCCCAGTGAAACCCAGCACAAGCCACTAGGGCTGCTCTGCATTTACACTTCCACAACAAAGAGGAGGGAACAAACCTGATGGAAGACAAGGGTGGGGAGAAAAAATCCAACCAACAGCTCAAAACACTGCTCAGCTCATTGTCACAGCCGGGAAAGAAAAGGTATTTCAACCCTAACAGAAAACATCCTAAATCACACTAAGATTATGCACAAGAACTACAGGAAACACAAAGTTTTGAAATGACATTGTGAAGGTAGAAGACAAGAGCAAACTCAGATAAAAGGCCACAGGAAAAAGATTCTATGCAAAAAAGTATTCTGGCTTTGTTACTTTCTATAAAAATCTTGTCAGAGTCTTTTCCCTGGAAGGAAATTGTCTGTCAGAGCAAGAGAGCAACTGAGAGCGGCAGATCTGAGTCAGGGGAACAAAAGCAGAGCAGCAGAGTAGAAAGAAGTCAGCAGCAGTCCCCAGCAGTCTGGCACACAATAAAACACACCAGCAATCACAGCTTCGCTGAGAGACAGTGCAGGAGCTGCAGATGAGATGAACAGATGGAAAGACAAAGCCAATCAGGAATCAAAATGCACACTTCCAGCAAGGAGCCTCCCCACCAGTGTACACTTTGCAGGCTTTGGCTCCATAACTAGGTCAAGTGATTTTTTTTTCTTTACCCCTTAACTGCTGCCTGAAGTAAAAAGTTCTGAAGTGAGAATAGATCCTAAAAAATCCCAAAAATATTCTGAGTCTGTATGGAAAATAAAGCAATGGGTGAATATACAATATGCAATGTAAACAAATCAGATTTTAGCATAAGATTTAAGTGGGTACAGGACAGAGCTCTCCATGAAAATATATAGAAGAGGATAAAATACAAAGTGACTTGCAAATTGACTGGAGAGGTTGGGGATACATATATATGTAGGCACAATGCTGACAGATGGCAAAAAGCCATTGGTAACTGCATTCTGTTTTCTTATCATTAAGAATTAATTTTCCCCCTTACTCTTAAGAGTTGCTCAATACTCACACTGAATTTGTGATGATAATAATAATATTCTTCATTCATTAGAATTCCAGGACCACAGGTTTATTGAAAGGACCAACTAAAAACTCAGAAGCAACCCAGGGGCTGTCCAGGCACGTGTACAAAGCTCAGTCACTACTAAATAATCCATCCCTGGCAGCAAACACTGCACAGACACCCCCAACAAAAGGCTTTTCTCCCTCTGCCCCCCTGCACTGAAACCATTCAGACACTGCCACCCTGGCATATGTGCAGATAATCCAAGCAGGGGAGATTCCAAATGCTCAGCACATTTGATCTGGACCAAGTGGGAACACAGATTGGCCATTGTGCCCCAGTCTCCATGGGATGAGGCACAGCACCCAGCCCATCATTGCCAAGAAACAGGAATTTAGGGAATGTTTGCTCCAAGAGCCCCAGAACAGCATACAAATGACAAAGGTGTGTAATGCTGAAGATGATGCTCACTCCTCTAAAACCAGGTCTAACCAAAAGGCTGCTGCTGCCAGGGGAAGGAGTCCCAGGGCCTTTCCTTGTGGCAGGCACGTGCTTCTCTCTCTCAGGGTTTTTCATAGAGGAGCACAGAGGAAAGAAAGAAAACCATTTCTATTTCTGCTCCTTGATTTTCCCATGTGGAATGTGTTTGGAGAATTGCTTCCCTGGGGTGATGGCTTGGCTGGATTCTGGTGAGGATTGTTTGAGCTGATGGCCAATCCAACCCACCTGGGGCTGGGCTCTCAGAGAGGGTCACGAGTTGGGAGTTAGATATGGGAGTTAGAGAAAGTAGGTTTGTAGTTTTAGTATCTCCTTTAAATAGTATATTAATGTGTTATAGTATAGTTCTAATAGAGAAATCATTCAGCCTGCTGAACTGGAGTGAGACACCATCAATTCTCCCCACCAGGTTCACGTTATTTACAATATTTCCTGGAGTCTGGCTGGAGCACAGAGGGAAGGAGAGCCCGGCTGGAGCCAGGGGTGAGGAGAGCAGCAGGGCTGGGTGCTCTGCTCGAGCTCTGCCTCTTTGGCAGGGAGATAAGGATGCACTCAAAGCACCTGAATGCTCTGCCACATCCTGCTGGGGAATCTTTGATGAGTCATTTGTCCTCTGGCCCTCTCTCCTCCTGTCCTTCACCGTCTCCTTTCTGAAATCCTCCTGATGTGGTTATAAAGCAAAAAGCACAGCGTGCTGGAGCTGCACCAGCCTCTGCTGACACGGATCAAGGCCCAGGCCTCTCTGGACTCCTGCTCAGACTTCAGCTTCCCACTTTCATGTCCTGTTGGCCAAGAACCAGCATTTGGTCTCCTGCCAGCCATCTGCACTGGAGCTGAACAGAGACACAAACCCGCTGAGACACTGAGCATGATTCCAGTCATGGCTTTGGAACAGACACCAGGAAGGACACATGAGATTAGGTTCAGTTTTCAAATGGTTATAAATTTTGTTCACTTATTATACAGGTTATTCTTTCATTTTCCTCAAGTGAAGAATGTCTTTAGAATGACTAGAGTGTATATTAAAACTTTCAGACCAATTAAATTCAAGGGTAAATGAAAAAATAGACAAGATGTGCCCAGGTAAGAAACCTCACATTCACCCAGTGGAAATCAGAAAAGGCTATAAAGTTGGAATAAGAGTATGAAATACTTATTTCTAGCAATGGAGACATTAGCAAGGAGTATTGGGTTGTATTAAGACATAGAAAATTTAGCCTGAATATGACAAAAATGTCCTGATACAGTGCTATGATAAACACCCCATGTGAAGAGAGGGAACACAGTCTAGTGCCAGTGGCATGGAAGCAACCTCAGATTTTAGCAACAAATGGCACCTCTTGGGTTGTGTGGTGCTGGGGTGACCCCCAGAGTGTAAAATCCTCGTTCCCCAGCCCTGCAGCCAAAGGAGGAGTCTGAGTGTGCAGGGTCGGCTTCTCAAGGCTGTTTATTTTCCCTTATCCAGAACATTCTTTCTCTGAGCTCTGGCCAGCAGCTCGGCCATGGCATTCTGTCTGCCCTCAGGGCGGTGTTTGCATTTTATACCAAAAACTGCCTGTGCCATGTTCACAATAACGTGCCAATATTGATCATTTATGTTGGACAGTGTCTGTGCCTTAAACCAACAGAAAAGTGTCACCAGCACAGCAAGGCATGGAGGGCAAGGAGAAGGAGGTCAGGACACACCCAAATCCCTCCATCTTGTACCCTTGAACCCCATTCTAAAAACCCCAAAATTCTACTTTTTCACCCTGTGTTAATTCAAATATGACACCACTCAACCCCTCGTGGCTTGTAATTATCCATACAAAACTGACAGCTTTTTCCACAGGCTGAAAATCGATGTCACGGGTGTTTGTGACTTCATGCCAGGGTCTGGAGGCAGCCAGGGCAGCCAGAGGGATGTGCTGGGCTCCCACAGGTCCCAACAAGCCAAACTCAGAGCCTTCACCCCCATCTGTCAGACACAGGCACAGCCCCCAGGAGGGAACAAAGTCCTGCAGACACCCAGGCCAGCCCAGATTAACAGGGGAACACTCCAGGGCAGCTGGAGCCCTCTGAGCTCCCTCCCACCTTCTCTAAGAAACGCTTCGGTATTCAGCAGGAAAAAAGGAAGTTTTTGAGCATTAACTGTGCCTGGACCATGGGGCTGTACAACAGATCAGGACAGGAGAAGGGCTTTCCCAGCAGCTGCCTTGTAACTCTGACAAATGAGGAGGATCACCTGTCCCTGCCAGCCTTGCCTGAATCCATGCAGCACCTAGCAGGAACACGAGGGGATTTGTTTTAGGGGTAAGAATGATCCTTTTTAACATTGCCTGCAACAGAAACCAGTGTTCCACCACTACTGTCAGGGGGTGGAAATGATGCCAGCCTCAGAGCTGCCTTTGCATTTCTCTTGAGTGAAGCAGAACCAGCTACCAAGCCCAAAATTAACTCCATCCCAGCCAAAGCACGCGTTAAGAAATGTACTCCGCATGCAGGACAGGAGCAAAACTTCCCGGAGCTGAGAGAGCACTGCAGAGCAGTTTTCAGCAGATTTGAGACAATCGTTTTAATTTCACAGATTTTCTGAAGGCACGGTTCGTAGGACATGAGCTGATAAATGCCGGGCTGTTCTAGCAGGGGCCATCCAGAGGCTCGGGAAGAAGGCTCAGGCTCTGCCAGCTCCCCAGCACATGGAGCAGCATCGCACCGCCATCTCTTGGCAGATGTTTAGATAACCTAAGGACACAGAAGGAATTAACAGCGGCAAAACTTCGGGAGCTGTAAACAGAGAGACGCGTTTCTCCTACAAGCCAAAACAAACAAAAACCAATTGAAAGCCTAGCCGAGGACTCTATGGCCACTTCACTTTCCTGGCTCTCAATATCTGTATTTAGTGTTAGACATACTTTAAAAAGCAAATAACTGAAAAATTGAATACAGTCTAGCCCACTTTCCCCACACTTTTTTTTTTTAATTTTGTACAAAAGATAACTAACTTGTCATTACTCTCTTTTTAGCCAGCTTACATAAGCAGCACATAACCACCACTCTGAATTCAAGATTTTACCCACTTGATTAAAAGAGTATCAAATTACCCTCAGACTTATGGGCAAAATCATGGCTCAAAGTTCCTGGTTCTTTCAAGTATATAAGTAACAACCTAAATAGCAGGGAGCTGGGTTTCTTTCTTTTATAAAAATCTTTGTCAAGCCTTTGGAAAAGAGATTCTTCATTCAGCACAGAGCTCTAACATCTAGTCTAAGAGCAAGCCTCTAAAACAATGTGGGGATTTAGTCCTAGCAAAATCCCTTGGCACTTGGGGGACTCCTATAAATTTATCATTTCTGTAATTGTGTGCAACTGAAATACACAACAGAAAGTCTTGGCAGGCCCAACAGAGCTAACTCCCCTAAACCAGAGGCTGCAAGCAGTGGTTTTTAGGGAGCCAGCAGCCAGAAGCAGTTAAACACCAGCTCCAAGGATATTTACCATTATTCCATCCGAGTGAACAGGAACAATTTGCAGCAGTTCAACATCGAGCCCATCAAATGCGGCTCTTTGCAATGTTATAAAAAAATGACAACAGCAAGATCTGTAAAAAAACACCCAGAATTATGAAGTTGCAAGCACTGGGAGATAAACAAGGTCACTGACTACCTCCTCGAGATGCAGCGATATGGATTTGACCTTTCCGTAAAAAGTGGTAATTTCAGTGAAAATAACCTTTCAGTTCCAAGGGAAAGGGGAGTAAGTCATGTCTCCTGCCCTGGCAGTTCATGATGAGACTCCCAGCCCTAATTTAAAGGTCACCAACAATCCTTTGAAAGCAAGATTGCTTTTCACTGTGCCCAAGTTTCATGTAATGTGGTCAGAGCTGACTAGCCCACAGCAGCAGAAGCTCAGCACCTCCTTGGACACACCTAAACCACATCATAACAATCAGGGAGACAGACTGCTGGCACAAAGGATTATTTTGCTGATCTCTATTACAGGAGTTTATCACTGTTTTCACTCTGGTAACAGGGAGAGGAACTGAAGACCTTGCTATGCACCACTCTTTAAACCCAGCTAATGCTGCATTAATATCAGAGCTCCAGATGTTTTCCAAACAGGAACAGCATTCCCTCCATCACTGCCTGCCCAGCACTTCGTGAAGGGGGCTGGATACAAAGGACACACTCGTGGAGGTCAGAGCCAGAGCAGGACTAATCATCCCAGGGATACATCCTCAAATTACCTTCCCACGTGGAGACTGCTGAGAAACATCCCTGGGGGCACAGAGAGCCCATTCCCTGCTCCCAGCTATGGGCACTCTCGGATCTGGGTGTTGGGGTGACCCCCAGAGTGTAAAATCCTCATTTCCCAGCCCTGCAGCCAAAGGAGGAGTCTGAGTGTGCAGGGTCGCCTTCTCAAGGCTGTTTATTTTCCCTGATCCAGAACATTCTTTCTCTGAGCCCTGGCCAGCAGCTCGGCCATGGCATTCTGTCTGCCCTCAGGGCAGTGTTTGCATTTTATACCAAAAACTGCCTGTGCCATGTTCACAATAACGTGCCAATATCGATCATTTATGTTGGACAGTGTCTGTGCCTGAAACCAACAGAAAAGTGTCACCAGCACAGCAAGGCATGGAGGGCAAGGAGAAGGAGAAGAAGGTCAGGACATGCCCAAATCCCTCCATCTTGACCCCTTGAACCCCATTCTAAAACACCCCAAAATTCTACTTTTCCACCCTGTGTTAACTCAACTCCCACACCACTCAAACCCTTGTGGCTGTAATTCCTCACACAAAGTTGGCAGCTTTTTCCACAGGCTAAAATGGAACCCACGGGTGTTTGTGACTTTGTGCCAAGGTTCTGAGCCCCTGCCAGGGTCTGGGGGCAGCCAGGGCAGCCAGAGGGATGGGCTGGGTTCCCACAGGCACTGCACTGGGAGCACTCCCAGCACTGAGAGGCTCCCCAGAACGGTTCCACCCATCCCAGCCCTGCCAGGGCAGGGACCCCTTCCCCTGTCCCAGGCTGTTCCCAATGTCCAGCCCAGCCTTGGGCACTGCCAGGGATCCAGGGGCAGCCCCAGCTGCTCTGGGCACCTGTGCCAGGGCCTGCCCAGCACCAATTCCGACCCAATAGCTAATGTAAACCCACACAAACCAGTCTTGCATAGAACATCGAGATAAAAATTGAGGGATTACATCAAAATTAATAGCTCTGAAGGGTAATTAATTTGGAAAAAACTGAAATCCTACATAAGCTAACTTTTTTTCCTCCCCCTTCCTAAGTTTTCTTTGAGAAGGAACATTTAGCATTTAAGCATTATGCCTTTGAGATAAATTGTATTTAAAGGTTACAGCACAAAACTACATCTCTCAGTCCTATGCAAGATGGTTTATTAATTGCCCTGGATTCACGCTCATGAATTTGTTTGGGTAATTTGATGAGGGGAATTGATTTACTATCACAGTGAAATACTACATTAAACACACATAATTCATTCTTTATACAGCTCCTCCCCCCTTAAAAGCATCCTGTCTGACTGCAGGCCACACTGAATTATTACTCTGTAATCATTAAGTGATTTATTTAACCACAGCACACACAGTTAACATTTATCTGAATTCCTATTCTAATTCCACCTCTGTTTTCTGTTGTCCTACCAACAACAAAAAATTATGGACTTCATATAAGCCAGAATAGTTATGGAGCAGCAAGACCAGATAAGCAACTTTTTTATTCTCAAAACATCTCTTTTTGAACAAAGCAAATGGGAAACAAAAAATGCAACATGAAATCTTTTTGAAAGCATAAACAGCACAGAATCACAGGGAAAAATTTGTAATATACTAAGCAAATTTTGCTTGTGGGGGGGGAAAACCCTAACCCATTTTTATTACTGTTAAATCATTTAATAAAGGAAAGGCTCAGACCGAGATGCTACCTGTGATGAGAACTAGGAGTTTTTCCAGCCTGACCCAACATTCACTCAAGATAAATGTGATTATTCCTCACTCAACATTCTATTTATTCATAAAGCACTACAGTTTTCCATCAGCCTTTGCCCCTGTGCATGTTCAGACTTGCATTCCAGTAGTTCTTGAGAGACATTAACCTGAAAGATGAAGCACTCACAACTGACAGCAAACCACCAAAAAACCACTCCAACCAGAGTATTTCCAGGCACCAGGCCACACTAGTGATGAGAAATCAAGAGCAGGAAACTAAATTATTTATTTTTTAAAAGAAGCTAAAAAAATTTTCATTACACATTGTTTTAAGAGGCATAGGGATGAGAACTGAGAAATAAAGGAAGCATCTAGATTCTCTGAGAACTTGAATCACTACAGTCCTTTAGGGCCAATTGAGCTGAAAGCACAGTATGAAATGTGTACACCCACACCCCACGGATAAACAGAGGTAGCCCCCAGGTGCCCACTTGGCCTTGTCTGTGACCCACTTATCTCCAGCAGGGATGGCAAAGTCTTGTCTCAAAGGAAAATGGGGGGAATACCCCAAATAATGGAGAACACCCTCAGAAAACACAACAGAACTGCAGACCCTGACACTGCAACCCCCCCTGCCAGCGTGCAGCACAACCCACAGGGAATGTGCATTGTAAAGGCTGGGAAAATCCCTGAAATAAACACCAACAGCCCCAGAGCAGCTCTGAGAGCTGGCAGCGAGGCTGTGAGCAGCAGCACTGCCACCTCCATACCCTGGGAGCTGCTGCCAGGGTGCCACTGCCAGCTCCCACAGGGGACTGAAGTGTCACCTCCCCGAGTGTGCCACAACACACGGGGGTCACGGACACACGGGGCCCTGGCACAGCCACCTGTGTGCCAAGGACAGCCCTGCATGGCACAGGAGAGCCCCAGCTGCTGCACAGCCTCGTGAAAACACCAGAGCCACCAGGTCACAGCGGCCACCACCCTGAGCCCAGCACAGGCACAGCCCACAGGAGCTGCACAGCACTTCTGGGGGGCAGGCAGGACAGCAAAGCCACGGGGATCCTCTCCCAGTGCCATTTACTCTGGCAGAACGAGCAGCTCTGCCTCTGGCAAGCAGCAGCACATTAAGAGAAAGCCCCAAGCAGCAGAAGTTTGCCGAGCCTGCTGGATCACTGAGACATCCCCTTCAGCACTGCCTGCAGTCCCCTGGAGCTGCCCATTACACATGTTAGTCCATAAAAGACTTGAATGGTGTGCAAATACATCTTCCCTCATCCAGAGGGAAATGCCAGAGGTCGCCGATGTCAGATGAAGTTTGTTCAGACAAGGCAGATGGGGAGCACAGGAGGAATTTGATGTGCACTTCAAAGGGAAGAAATTTGTCCAGTCTGGGAGGCAGCTCTGTGTCTCACTTGGTAATGAGTTTCTTTTGAAGAAATACTGTTACACAGAGGTCTGTTTCACCAAAAGGCTATTCTATGGCTTCCTCTATTAATAAAAATACCAGGAAATGTTCCCTGCAAAACATCACTATGGTTTTAGCCAGGAGATGAGTGGTCCATCTAGTCTTTTTAAGTGGCTCACCGGCAGCTGCCAGGCCAAAATAGGGGTGAATTTAATCACCCCAAATACATCAGGATTAATTTACACAAAAATACATTACTATTAATGAGCAATCCACGTGCATGGTGAGAGCTGAATTGTTCTCATTGCTCTAACTCGTTCTGCTTGCATCCAAGGATGTGACAAAATGTTGAGTTAGAAAACTTTGTTATTCATCTCAAAGTCAAGAGTCAAAATGTTGAGTTAGAAAACTTTGTTATTCATCTCAAAGTCAAGAGTGCCTGTGTATTGGCAAAGAGATTTATGGTTCCTATTACCCAATCGATGCTGCAAAAGCACACGGGGAGGGATGAAATGCAGAGCCCCGTGATAACCAAGAGCTCAACCACTGCTTAACTTCTTTCATGTATCCCTGCGTCAGTTTTCTTATCTGTACAAGAAAGGAAACAAAGTTCATCTCTCCCTGCAAAAGCACTTGGAGATATTTTGATAAACTGCGTTATTCAAACCCAGCATTTTCCAAGGTCAGCCCTCTCTGTGCAGCTAAGGCAAGCTTAAATAAACTGATCTTCAACTTCTCCTCCTCGGGATTTACAAACACCATTACCGGAGCTCTCGCTGCAGCCTGCATCTCCTCGGGGGGCTTTCGGCAGCTCATTAGCAGGCAGCAGGAGCCGGGGCTGAGGAAAGAACCCCCCAATTCCCCGGGGCTGAGGAAAGAACCCCCCCAATTCCCCGGGGCTGCTCCCAGCCTGGCAGCGCTGGCCAAGCAGCCACGCACCCCAAACCGCACAGCCTGGAAAGCGCAAATAAATTGAGCTGTAAGCGGCCAAACCTCGGTTTCCCAGCTGAGCAATTAGCAGCACGTGTTAATTGTTTGTTACATTTTAATCGGAGAGGAATCGCACCTGCGGTGGGTCAGGTGTTTGCGGCTGGCTCCGATGTACGAGGAGAACAAGATCAAATAGCTGCAGACTGCTCTGAGAATTTGTGCTTCTCACTTTGAACCAAACACGTGTTTGGGCTCCCCATTTTGAGTGGCAGACTGCTGAGGCAGGTGGGTGAGCTGCAGTCATCACCTCTGTGTGGCAGGCACCTCATACTGACAAAAACCAAAATCTTCGTACCCCGTGTCTCCATTCCCTGAGCACTTCAGAGCACACGCTGCTATGCCACATCAGATGGCTCCTGTCCATGCATCTGGTCTAAATGTTCTGCAGAACACTGATATCCCACTGCTTCACTAGTAAAAAATAAACTGCAGGTGTTCTAATAAACCCAAGAACCTCCTTGAGTTATAAGCACTTTTTAAGAGCAGCTGTTTGCCATGAACACACCTGAACAAAACCCTGCCAGGACATGGTTTTAGCTCACCTGCCCAGCCAATCCCACCTCAGTGTGCAGGCACCAAACTGGACTTGTCCAGCCTTAGAACATGGTCACTTTACTCCATTTAGGGGGATATTGACTTTTATACCTCACTCTCTGCAAATCAATATTCTAATAGACACCAAGGAGACTGGCAGAAGGATTCAGAGTATCTGCCCACCAGCCTGATGGAGATGATGATCCATAAGTGAAGGTCAAACCAAAGGAAAAGTTCAACCTGACATGAAAGGAAGAGCAGCACAGAGAGAAGAGTCCTTAAACAAGGGCATTTTTAAAAAGAGTATCTAAGATTAACTACAGGAAGAAGGAAACACAGCCTAAAGCAGACACAGATAAGGCAGTTAAAACTCACAGCCAGGGAATGACAGACTAAGGTCCCTTTGGGATGTGTGTGCTCAATGGTACAATTTTAGAAACCCTTCAGGAGGCATCTCCAGTATATCACACAGGAAATATTCTGCCTTTTAATGTAAAACAGCAACTTGCAATATCTGAATAGGCTATTCAGAACAAAGTCAGCAAGAAACCATGTGCAATTCAAAATAAAACACTTTAAAGGGATTACCTTATTCTTTCAGAGATTGGTTCCACAGGAAACTAGGAAGCCAAAGGGAGCCTCCTCTAGCAAAAGGCTCCTGATCACTCTCCCCAGGAGTGCCCTGAAACCGGGACCCTTTGGGGCCAAAATCAGCACAAGGAAAACACAGCTGAGCTGATGGAGAGCTGGCAACACACCCAGCTGGAGAAAGGGCTGCTCCAGACCCCCAGGAGCACTGGTGTGACACCAGAAACACATGGAATTCATGTTTATCACTTGGGATGGTTTTGTTTCCACCACATCAATTTAGAATCTTTGATTCCTGGGCCTTTTGCCTACCAGAAGACACGAAAGTTTCACATCCAGTTTCTTCTAGGCTGGGATTGTACCGACGTTTCTGAGTATACCTCCCTGATGTGCACTTGAAAAGCCACAGGTTCACAGTCTCAAGCTCCACCACCTTGGTACAACAAACAGCCTCAGCCACCAAAATTCTGTGGAGTGAGGTGAAGATACAAACTCACAGATCAACCAAAGCTAGCCTTCCAAATTCACGTTTTGAGAAGAATATTAAAAATCCAAAAAAGCACAGAGAGGGGTCACAAAGTATTATTTATATGGGGGAAAGCTCAACAACTTAATACATATAATGTAACAAAAGGGATTTGCAGTCTCATCACAGAGGCTGCAAAAACAAATTCCCAGGTGCCTCAGATCAGCATCACAAAGTTCACCTCCAATTCACTCTTCCAGCTCCATTTTAAAAATTGTCCTTCCACAACAATTTTGCATAACAAATGAAAAGCAGCTTTCCTCCATTTTTCACCCACCCTAAACCTCTCAACACTTTAACCTATTAATAATTCAGCACAACAGAGCTCTGGCTGAGATAAGGAGGAGGAAGACACTGGATTTTCCGTGACCTTTTGCAGATTCCCAAACCCCTCTCCTGTACGTACAAGCAACCTGTTTTTCCTACAACAGAGTAATGACTTGTTACTTCAATCATCTCCAAATGGTAGGGAATTCCATCTGGCACTATGGATCAGCAGCCAAATTAGTGTCTTGATCTAAAGGTCAGCTTGGTAATAACAGAAAGCCCCAAGCTGTAGCACATTTTAACATCACCACTCACTCAGCATTTCAGCATCTCTCCTACAGCTGATCTGCCTCCCCCAGGCTGTGCAGGGCTCCCAGGCAAGAGGAGGCACCATGAGCAGCTGTGGGTGGACAAACCCAGAACCACAGGCTGTACTCAGACCCTTCCACCACATACAGTCTGACCAACAATAAAGCACAAATAGCACAACTTTAACTAATGAAAGTCTGCCCCAAAATTATATAGGTCAGACATTGGGAAGCACAGACCTCCAGAAGTATCTCTTGTATACCTCCCCTTCTCTTATAGCCCCAGTGCAAAAATAATCCTTTCAATTACCCAACAAACAACATTCTCATTACCTTCACATCAACTCTCTATCCCCATTACCCCCATAAACACAGATTTCATTGTCCAAACTCTCCTGCTGCTGCTCAGCTCCTTTATCCAGACAGAAGGAAGGAAACAAAATAGACAAAAACTTACCACTTCTTAAATGTTGCAGAAAGAGGGATCAGAAAAGCCAGGTCAGTAACCACCTCAGGGAAAAGCAACCACAAGTAACATGTTCCCAGAGGAGCATAGAACACACTCCAAAGACTTCTGACCACTATCTTTTTGGGGGGAGTATTTATGGGTGTGCAAATTGAGTTCCAAATGGAAACACATGGCTTATGCAAAGGAAAAAAGCAGGTGAAATGATGTAACAGCTTAATCAACCTCAAACCCGAAACACCTGAGCTGGGGCAAATACAAAAGCTAATGGAACCCCCAGCACAGCAGCACAAGCTGGGCAGTTTCCAGCTCAGAAACAGGTCGTGTGAGATGCTTTAGAAGAATGTCACACATTGCACAAGCAGGACTTCCCTGAGCCAGCTTTAGATGAGAGATTGGGAATAAATTCTTGGTTGTGGGGGTGGGCAGCCCTGGCACAGGTGCCCAGAGCAGCCGGGGCTGCCCCTGGATCCTGGCAGTGCCCAAGGCCAGGCTGGACACTGGAACTGGAGCACCCTGGGACAGTGGGAGGGGTCCCTGCCATGGCAGGGCTGGCACTGATGGGATTTAAGGTCCCTTCCAACCCAAGCCTGTGTGGGATCCCAAGCCACAACTTGTTTCCATGGATTTGTGTCTGCCATCATGCAGAACATGGATCTGGCTGGATTATGTCCTGTCAAAAGCCACAACCCCCAGCCGTTAGAAACGGGAACACACTCTGGGTACTAAAGTGATTTCAGCATTTATATTTAATGATTTAATAACATTTATTATAATAAGGCCTAAAGCAAGGGGGCCGTGGGTGGAGCAGGAGGGTTCCCATCGAGGATGCTGCAGCACCAATGTTCTTCCTTTCTTGAGCAGTGATGTCCCCGATGTTCCACGTGGAGCAGCACGGATTTACTGGGTCAGATGCGTTGCCCTGATTTTTAAAAGTATTAAGTTTTCTTTTATAGTTCTTTTGAAAGTTTTAAAGTTATTTTAAAAGTTTTCTATGCCTTCTGATGTTTACATGTTCCTAGTGGAGTTCTCACACACAGTTCATGTAAATGATTGTTTTGCATTCTTCCTTGTGGGAGGAGAGAATTGATGGATGTTGGTTTGACCAGTGTGGTTGGAGAGGTGGCAATTTCATCCTCCAATCCACTGCCACTTCTGGAATTCTATCTATTGCAAAGTCAGAAATTAAATTAGCTCTTTTTCTCTTTTAAACTTACCAAGCTTCTGTGTGCTCATTTTGTGTCCAATAGTGACACGGATGCCCCCTTTTTATCCTGTTTTTTTGTTCCTTTGGATTGGTTTCTGTTGGGATCCTTCATTTGCAGGAAGGTTTAAGGTGCTTGATTGACCCATTACAGTTCTGTCCAGGTTTGCTTGGGGGGTGGTGCACTTTAGGTAGGTTGAGTACTGTATTTTGTATAACTACCCTTTTAAGCCCTTTACAATATAATAACCAAACTTTTTAGCAATACACGCTCAACAATTATTAACTATTTTACAACAGTTTCTAACCTATTTTTGGCAACGGCCATGGCTGTTCCTGTTGTGGATGCAGGCGAACCCAGTGGGAAGTGACGATGTCTGACTCAGTTCAGAAGGCTGAATTATTTATTATAATTATGATAAAATACATTAATATACTATATAAAAGGAGGATACTAAAACTACATACTACTTTTTCCTACTCTAATTTAACTAACTCGTGACCCTGCTTGTGAGAGTCCAGCCCCAGGTGGGTTGGATTGGCCATCGGGCTCAAACAATCCTCACCAGAATCCAATCAAGCACTCACTCCAGGTAAACAATTCTCCAAACACATTCCACATAGGAAAAACAAGGAGCAGAAATAGAAATTGTTTTCTCTTCCATTTCTCTCGGTGCACCTCTAGGAAAAATCCTAAGAGTGAGAGAAAATGTGCTTGCCACATGTTCCCATCCCCAGGACAGGAGCAGGTGGCACTGCCTCGCCTGCAGAAGGGCTCGGGATCCCATTCACGCATCAGACACATTAACTTGTTTAAAAAAAAAAAAAAAAAAAAAAATCGGAAACCGTTCAAACAAAGGATTGAGAGCCGCGTGAGGCATTAACAGCGCTCCGTGGTTTGCGATTAACGCGGACCCTGAGCACGAAGCGGCAGCGCGGTTCGGAGCCGCGGCAGCGGGCGGGGGGAAACGGGACCGGGAGCGGGGCCGGGATGGAAGCGGGGCCGGGATAGAAGCGGAGCCGGTGTGGAGCGGGAGCGGGGCCGGGATGGGAGCGAAGCCGGTGTGGAGCGGGAGCGGGGCCGGGATGGGAGCGGAGCCGCTGCGGAGCGGGAGCGG
>QUSF01000031.1:910093-1006325 GCA_003676055.1 Chloebia gouldiae | reverse complement strand
GGGCCGGGATGGGAGCGGAGCCGCTGCGGAGCGGGAGCGGGGCCGGGGCTCCCTCACAGCGCCCGCCCCGCTGAGGGTGGAGCGTGCGGCACGGCACCGCCCCCTCGCGGAGCTGTCAGTCACCGCCCCGCCCAATCAGCGCGCGGCGCCCGCCCCGCGCAGCCAATGGCTGCAGGGCTCTGTCGGCGGGGGCGGGGCCTGGGCATGGCGGAGCTGAGCGGCGGCAGCGAGGCCGTGGCCGTGGAGCTGTGGCCGCCCGGGGAGGCCCCGCCGGCCTTCCAGGTACCGGGGAGCGGCGGGGCGCAGAGCGGGGCACGGCCGGCTTCCTCTGCAGGGAGGGTACCCTGCAGGGACACCACAGCCGCTGCTTCTCCGGGCACCCTGGTGCCGGGGCCTCCCCTGCTCACAGGGAAGGATTTACCCCTAATACCAAATCTAAATCTGCTGTCTTTTAGTCTGTATCTGTTCCTGCTTGTCCTGTCACTCCAGGACGCCCAGGAATTTGCTTCAGTGGTATCAGAGAGTCTGTACAAAGCAGATTGGAGAAGCTGCTAATAAGCCTTGAGGAAAAATTAAGCTGTGAGCCCTGTAGACCCAAATCTCCCTGAATTGCGTGGCGTGCTCGTATTTTACCGAAATGGTGGTTGAGGAACATTAAACTTGGTTTCGAGTAAAGCCGAGTGACTGAGAAGCTGATGCTTATTTAAAAAAGAAACTTGCAAAATCACTGTCATGTTTAACAACACCTCGACCTGCCGGGTACAAGCTGCTGTGAAATGTAATATTTAGTGATAGCACGTCCTCCAGGCTTCTAAATAAAGCTGAATGCTGAGAGGGGAGTGGAAATACACCCGTGGCTGTCCTTATACCTTGGTTTCCAAACGTAGCAGTTTCTATCAGGTTTTGTTTTGCAGCACTCCGTGGTTCTATAACCATTCACCTGCTGGGGGCATCAGTGTAATTTTTTTAACATAATTGTGTATTTGAAATTCTGTGGCTTGAAGAGCTATAGATTAACCTTAGAAGTCACTTATTGAGCATTTTGAAGTGTGGGGAGAATTACTTTAACCCTGATAATTCTCCAAATAAATACATCTATAAATAAGCATCTTTAGTATCGCTATAAATGAAAATGGTACATAGGAGAGTCTAATGAGCTGATTTTTCTTCTGCTAAGCATTTTTTGTGGCCAGGGGGCTATTTTGAGAAATTCAGGCACTAATTAGACTATCAGTTGGGTCTCTATGGAATATCTGATTTGTATTCTTTTAAACATTTCAGACAGGTTTGAGCTGGAAGTTTACAGAAAAGCAAAGCGTTTGTGATTTTTGTTCTGGGATCAGCCATTTACAGACAAAAAACTTATAAAACTTTTTTAACACTCTGGTTCAAGCAGTGCTGTTCTCTCTGCAGTACAGCCCCGAGAGCGTGGCCGGAGCAGACGGAGAGCTCGACCCCACCGAAGTCACCTTCCCGGGCTGCCCCTGCCGCCGCAGCTCCTGCCAGGCTCCCGAGTGCCCGTGCCTGAGCCGCGGGCACAGCTACAGCAGCCCGCGCCTCAGGCTGGCAGAGCAGCAGCAGCAGCCCTTCTCCAGGCCCGTGTTTGAGTGCAACAGCCTGTGCTGCTGCGGGGAGGGCTGCCAGAACAGGCTGGTGCAGCGGGGGCTGCGGCTGCGGCTGCAGGTGTTCCGCACGCCGAGGAAGGGCTGGGGCGTGCGCGCGCTGGAGCCCGTCCCCGCGGGCAGCTTCGTCTGCGAGTACGCCGGCGAGGTGCTGGGCTTTGCTGAGGCCCAGAGGAGAATCCAGGCCCAGAGCCCACAGCAGCCAAACTACATCATAGCAGTGAGGGAGCACCTGCACGACGGGCGGGTCATGGAGACCTTCGTGGATCCCAGCCGCGTGGGCAACGTGGGCAGGTTCCTGAACCACTCCTGCGAACCCAACCTCTTCATGGTGCCAGTGAGAGTTGACTCCATGGTGCCCAAACTGGCACTTTTTGCAGCTGTTGATATTTCTGCTGGAGAGGAACTTTCCTATGATTACTCTGGCAGATTCCATAATTCACCAGGAGCCAGCAGAGAACACAAACCTGTGGAGGAAGAGAACAGCCTGAGAAAACCTTGCTACTGTGGTTCCCGCACGTGTGCTTCCTTCTTACCTTGGGACAGCTCCCTCTTTTCCACACCAGCCAGTTCTCCATAGCCTTTCAGCCTTAAACACCCCTAAAAATACTGATTTCCCTAGCAGTTAAACTCGTTCTGTTCCAACAAGGAAGCACATGGGGCTTTGAGGAGCAGCAAAGAGACATGGTTTCAAGAACCAATATCATGGAAAAACCTTTTCAAGGTGGATAGTACAAGGGATTATTGGAGCTTCAAGATGTTCCAATCTTGCAAATCAGTGACTAAGCCAGGCCTGGTGTTTTTGTCTGGTTTTCCTCTTGACAGCTTGTTGTATGTTAAAGCAGCTCTCTCTCAGTTTGTACCCTTCAGAAAAAATGTGAACCTTTGGCACTTGTACATGGACATGATAATAGTAAAGAAAAGTCACTGACAGTGGCACAAGAAAATAACACAATGAACCATGACTCTTGCAAGAAACGCATTAGGTTCATAAAATCCATTAAAGTGTTGTTTTTAAATTACTTGCTGTAATTTTTTGTGTTTTGTTCCACAAAGCATAGTAACTAATTATTGATGTAAAAGGAAAGAGTAGCTTTAATACTTGGTGTGTCCCATGTAGCTGCATGCCCAAAGCAGCTGTGACTGACTGGCTGCTTCACTCCCATTTAGCTTTGCTCAAGTGGTGCAGAACAGCAGTCTCTGAGGATTACAACCATCCCATCTTTTTTAATCACCTCAGCCTCGAGGCTGCTCCCATCAGAGCTCTGCAATCACAACAAGCAGCACATCTGTTACTGCCCAGCACTCAGTACATGCTCAGGAAGCAAATGCAGCCCCTGCAGCACAAAGCAGGATGATGCTGACAGCCTGCTGAAAGTAGAAATACAGAAGTGCATCCGAACAACAACAGATTTGTGTTCTGTGCTGAGCAGCTGACAGATGCACGAGGGTCCTTTCAGCTGCTAACTGATGCATGTTTGCACTACTCCAGGGCCAGGCAGCGTTAAGCAAGGCTTGGCCTTTCCCAGCACAGGGAGAAGGTCATTCCATCTTCTTTGCCTCATCCCTGCCTGGCTCTAACAGCTGTGCAGGGCTTTGCTGAGCACCTCCTTCCCCCAGGGAGGCACTGCCACGTGGGCATATTCTGTAACTGCACATTCCTTCACTTCCCTTCTGCAAAGATCAAGTTAAGGTAGCTTCACATGCACTGGTTTTGATATTTAAGATGGATAAACTGCAATTCAGTTTTTTATTCGTGTCACACTGTGCCATCGGCAGCACAAAGCCTCAATTATTTGCTCTGGACAGTTGGATCTTTACCTGTTCCCATACCCTTTCATATAACACACACAAGGGAGTACATCTCATGGGGATCAGCTGTTCTGCAGGTGATCAGTAACTTCATTTTTAAGTAACAGACAACTTTGACTTGAACCTGAAAGATTGGTGCCACTGAAGGACTGAGCTGTCACTCCCAACTGAGTGTGCACTTTCACAAGGAATCCAGGCAAACAGCTAGAAACTGGGAGCTCTCTCTAACCCTGTCCACTCTCAAAGAGCAGTAATGATTACCAATATTTCAACATTCATTGGGAGATTTACTTTCCTACTGAAATATGATCAGAATATTCAAGGATGCAGCTTTGAATGAAGGTCCCCGGCTCTGGGGAGGGGGGTTGGAACAAGATGAGCTTTTTAAGGTCCCTTCCAACCCAAACCACTCTGATTAACCTGATACAGACCAGGGATAAAGGACATTTTGCTATTTACTAAACAAAATCCTACTTGGTGTTTATGTTTGCTTCCTTAATACCAAGCAGAGTTAACCTCTCCCATTAAAGTGCCTTCCTGCTGCTGTTGGGGTTTAGACACAGCTGTGGGTTTATGTTAAGATAAACATTTCCACGTGATTTCTCTTTGGGTTAATCATTAAGTGTCATTTCTGTCAGTGCAGAAACCTCCCAAAGGATTTCAGCTGCTTGTCAGAAGTAGTTTCCAGGCTGAGTGGACATTAACTTCAGTCCTCTTCAGGTTCCTGCTGTTACAGGAGGGAAACTCCCTGGATCCCATACCTTGGAATGCACAGGATTGGACTGTAAGGTCTCCTGGGTAGAAGGGAGTTTTATCTGGTTTTCTCCCTGAAAAGGCATCACAGCAGCCACTTTCAGACCACAGGGCTGGGAGCAGATTATCCAATCCACTTCCTCTTTCCCTCCTGAGAAGTTTCTAGATGAGCGTTACAGCATCTGCACTCCTCATTTTCAGGATGACAGCACAGTTTGTTACCTTCCTGTTATGAGTATGAACTTGGCGTGATTTTGAGTAGTTAAGGAAGTGCAAATTAAAAAAAAATCCAGCCACCTTTCGCAGTATCTGGTCCTTGATCCAGCAGGAGCACAGCTGAGCCCTCTGTCCCTGCAATCCAAGCCCTCAGGCCAGGCCAGTGCTGCAGCTCCTGGGAGTGACCTGACCCCAGTTCTCTGCTCAGAGCAAACTCCCCAGCTCAGAACAGAGCAACAGTGTTGGACTGCTCAAAACAGCCACACTGACTGCCTTGTAAAAACAAAATAATAGTTAATTGAGTTCTAAACCATCCTGACAGTTATTAGTGGCCTTTTTCCATACAGCACTACACTCCACCATGCCTTGGCACTGCAGCTGCCTGGGGGAGTGGACCAAAATCCTACTAAAAAATATCCCAAAATCCCTTATTTCTTTTCTAGTCAAGAAACTAGGAAAGAAATGGACTCTGTTGTACCTGCTGAACTTCTGTTCACTTTCTCCTTCAGACTCCTTTCAGCTTCAGAGCCCCAGTCTGCCCCTCACAGCTCAGTGTGCTCTTCCACAATGAATCCACTCCAAGAGCTCAAAAGGCTCTGAGCTCCCTTTCATCCTCCCTCCTCCTTTCTCCTCCGAGTGCAATAATGATTATCAATATCTCAATATTGTGCCACGTCCTGGGATAGATTTTTCTGCTTGCTGGGCTTACCTGGACTCCACTGGAGGCTGGTGTTTGGTGAAGGCCTGCCCAGGTATTCTCCTGTGTCATCTTTTCAACATGAAAGCACTGCAGGAGGAGCTGCCACATGATGGATTTGCATTAAACTCAAACCCAAATTATCTACAGCAAAGACAACACTGGCAAGGACCAGCATTAGTGCCAAGGCTTTTGTGACTCCACCGTTACACGCAGATCCCAAAACAAGGTTGCTTTCAATTGTTCCTATTTCCCTTCTCACTTGTTCAAATTCCTCTCCTTTTCAGTGAGGAATCTTATTTTTAACAAAACAGTTTAGAAGTTTACCCTACTGGGTCTCAGGGCTCACAGATCCATCTACTATCATTTCCATGACTTTTATTCAAGTGGAATCATTCATTAGCTTCAGTTTCTTATGAGGCCAGTATTGTATTTTCCAAATCCCTAAGATAAACCTACACTGCATCCAAGAAATTCAAAGGAAATTCCGTTTTTCCATCAATAAAAGTCTTTGGCATAAACAAATGCCTGATATTTTATTCAAATACATACAAGATTTCTAATGATCATCACCCTGAGGATCATCACCCTCAGCTGCAGAAGGCACTTCCTAAAGAGCAGCAAATATCTGCCCAGGAGAAGCCCATTTCTGGACATGATTTTCGCTGCAAGTGGAATGTAACAAAAGGCAAGCTGCCTGTGGGGAGAGCTGTCATCTCCCAGCCCTCATTCCTGACTCCTTCATTGTCTCTCAAAGCTGCCTAGAATTTCCTAACTGCCTAGAATTTATTTTAAAGCTGTCTTATAAAGTCTTTGATTATTGCATTTGAATGTAGAAGCTCTACATAAATAAAAGTAATTAATGAAGATCTTGTCTAAAGAGGAGTTGTTGTAGTTCACAAGGTGGTGATCAGTTAAGGGTTAAACTCAATAACTCTGGAGGTTTTTTCCCAGCCTAATTCTGGGATTAAGTAATCTTTGAAAACATGATTGGCATGTTTCTGCTCAGTTCTGTTCCAGCTGAATCCAAAACACCCTGCTCAGGCTTTAAATCCGGGCCGGACTGCTCGTGAACACAAAGGTTCTCCAAAAGCGCTGTTGAGTCGTGCTGGTTTTTCTTCCCTCTGCAGCAACTTCCAGCAAGGCTTTTCCACTGTGTGTCATCAGCGAGGGCCCCTGCTGCTGTTTGTTGTCCCTGGGCGGGATGCAGCCCTGCTGTGGCCCAGGAAGGTGCCCTGGCCCCGGGGCTCAGCGGGGCCCCGGCGCGGTGTCGGCGGCGCAGCGGAAGCCCAGGTTGGACGCGGAGCTGTCGGGGGTGTTCTGGCTCCGAGCCGCACAGCGGTACCTGTAGCAGTAGGACTGCACAGCAACACAGAAAAAGAACTTCTTAGCACAGCTGGGGCTCCTCAGGCAACAGCTTGTTAGATTAACAGATTAATTAGTTAGATTAATACAGCAAAACGTTGCCATCGCTGTGGGACAAATCGATGAAGTGCTACGGATGGAAAATCGCTGTGTTAGAAATTAGGGAATCCTACATGGACACCAGCTGACACAAAAACTAGATTGAATGGCAAAGTGTCTGATAAAGTGTCAGCCAAGAATCTCTCCTGCTCTGGGAAAAAGCCAAAACAACCATTCAGCCTCCCCTCAGAGGCTGAGCTGTGTTTCCATGCACTAATGCCCCACTGGAATGGACAGGTACTGGCACCTACCTGGAAACATTCCCCTGAATGAGGTGCCAGACTTTTGGGATGGGATGTAAAAAGGTGCCAACTTCAGGCTCTGTCAGCTCCGAGAGCACCAGCACACAAAGATCAGTCTGAGCAGATGGCAGGCACCTAATAAAGAGCCCTTGTACTAACAGTAGTCACTGATTTTGTCTTGATACACAGCCTAGTTTTATCACCTACAAAAAAAGACTAGGGCAGACTAGAATCTTCACAAACCTCCAAAACGGGTCATTCATCACTGAAGAGCCTATTCCAGTGTTAATTTAATCAAAACTGCTAATTAACATCTGACATTGATTTCACCTAAGAAGGAAATCAGTGTAGAAAATGGGATCTCGCTGTAGAAAATTTAATCTAATTATGAGAGTGATTTGCCAGGCACAGGCTTTGCAAGGGAAGAACAGGACAGCTTTAATGAAAGAGGAGATGTACAAGGAGGGCTTTTCAGCACTGCATGAGCAGAGTTTAAAACACCATTTTGTGTCATGAACAGCCATCACTCTGTGGTGACATGCTGGCAGTTCTGAAGGATTTTCAGGTATGCCACCAACTCAGCTGAAACACTTCATCTCCCAGCCAGCTCTGCAAACACCTGATATCATTGAACCATGGAATTATAAAGGATTTGGGATTATAGGGCCCTTAAAGCTTATCCAGTCCCAACTCCCTGCCCTGGGCAGGAACACCTTTCCCTAGGCCAGAATACTCAGAGCTCCATATCCTTTCTGGATCAAAAGTCATTCTTAAAAAACAAAGTCACATCCATACTTTCTACTCTGACAAGTATCACTCAAGCTCTATCATGAAACACCATTAGGAGCCTACATCAATTTTAAGTTCTGCATCTAAAACCCATACCGATTACAAAAACTTGCTTTAAGTCCAAGCTAAGCAAAAAGAGGTCGTTAGGAACATCAGGTGTTGCTCTCCATAAATCCCATGAAAGCCCTTGACAGGCTGCCAGGAAACTCTGTCAGAGGATCGTGGTCAAGTGCTTTCAGAGGGAAGAGGAACGTGAGAAGAGCACAGTACCTTATGGCACATGTAGGATCCACCCTTCTTCACTCTGTCCGTGCCCGAGGACGGCCCTTTCTGGGGAGAGGAGGACACTGGTCAGTACTCAGGGCATAACTGCTGATTACAGGGAGCCAGGAGATGGAGAAGGAGCAATCATAAATATTCCAGACACAGATGTCAGTGGTGTCTGAACCAGACAGCTGGAAATAATTCTGCCCTACAGGATTTGCAGGTGACAGGAACTGTGCTCCCTCCCCACTGCTGCAAATCTTTAACATCCCAGGTGCTGCCCACTGATAATGCCTGGTTACAGGGAGGTTCCTAAAGAGGATTTTAGCAGGAAGGAAATGAGCTCCAGCTTTCCTCAGTGACCACCCTGTGACCAGTCTGGTCACACCTGGCACGGATCCCACCCCACTCCCCTTCTCAAGGGGTACACTGGTCTCCCACCCAGCTCTGCATTACCAGGGGTGATGTTCTAGAAGAATCTACCCCAGAAGAGCATTTGTAACTGAACATCAATCCCAGGGACTGTCAGAAAACCTTGATGTTGGTACTCTAGAAGCTCCTGCCTGCACCCCCTGACTTTGAAAGCTTTGTGTGTGGAAGTTCACCACATAAATTGCAGCAGCTTCATGTTTATTGCCAAAATTTTTATGTGTGAAAAAGAATTGGGCATTTAATGGCACACAAATACTCAAGGAAAGCCACACCCTGAGGCAGCATCTGCTCTTTCCAAGCCTGGTGCTCCTCCACAGCACAGCCCTGCTCCCACTGCAAGGCCTGTGGAAATTGTCCCCACAGCACCTGCACAGTCCCTGCTCTGAGATAAGCCTCCAACCAGCACAATCATCACCCAGCCTGGTAATCTCATTTTAAAGGAAGCCAGGAGAAAACCGACCTAAAAAAAGTTCCATGGGAACAAGACAAAGCAGAACAATGGGGCTGTGGAGCAGGATTTCCCCTAAATGCTGCAGGGCTGAGCAGCAATCTGTGCAACTGGCTCCAAAGACACTTTTATAAACAAAGAGGAACATTTTTGGTTAGGGTTAGAAAGCCCTTAATCTATCATGGGTCAGCAATTACAGAGGACTGACCTGTACTGAGCAGAGTGTGAACCAAAGGCTCCTAAGTGCATCTTTTTATTAACTACAAAGTTCTTCCACCAGGCAAAAACCGAGCATCAAAGGTCATTTGGTAACAAAAAAACCAATTTGAATTCACCCCCACAGCCTCTGAAGGAGGATTACAGCTCTGAAAAACTTCACCACATGGAGAATTCTGCTGTAGTGTCCTCCATAAATCTGTTCAATTATAAAACATCATTCTCCTATTTAAAATCAGTGAAGGTAAAGAGATTATCATAAAACAATTGGCAAAGATGTCAGAAAATCACAAAACCAATAGACATCATCAGCATTTGCAGTGTTAATATTTGCTTGTGCACATATCTCACTTATAGATGAAGGAAACTGCCTTGGCTGTGTTTCCCCTCATAAAAGCTAATCACAGCCCAGCAATTAAGGTCACATTTGATTAAAACAAGCAAATCTCTGTTCTATCAGCACCATTGTTTTATGGCCTGACCTGGAGTAGTGCACCAGCTGGTACTGAAGGGGAAGGACATTGGTGCAAAGGGCCAGAGCTGTCCAGACCTTGATCCCAGATTTAAACCCCAGAGTTTACTGTAAATTAATGAGGTTATTCTGTACTAGAATACTGCAACAGCCATATTGCAGTCTGATTACATGAGTGCTTGTGCATTCCATTGCCAAAGCTCATAAAAGTAGGATTGTTCTTTAAAAGTTGCTAAAAAAAAACCCAGCTTTTTTTTTTGTTAATGAAAATAAAGTTGTATTTCTTTCATTACATCAAACAAATGCTTTCTGATGGTGCATGGTGATTTCCAGTGCAGAGCCACATGGTTACTCTGTTTTGAGAGAAATCAGTTTTCAAACAGAGAACTGCAGCTGGTACACAAAAATCAGAGCCAGAAGTCACCACAAAATAACCCCTAAAGGGCCTGTGGGTTGATCGACCTCACACACACACTTGGCTTTCTCTGCTAAATGATCAGTTACATTTTTAGGGAGGAAATTGTTCACTGGTAGGGTGGGCAGCCCTGGCACAGGTGCCCAGAGCAGCTGGAGCTGCCCCTGGATCCCTGGCAGTGCCCAAAGCCAGGTTGGACACTGGGGTTTGGAGCACCTGGGACAGTGGGAGGTGTCCCTGCCATGGCAGGGGTGGCACTGGGTGGGATTTAACCCAAACCATTCCGGGATTCTGTCTCTGCAGTGAGGCACCTTCATTGTAATTATTTATTTGAGACATTCTGATTTTGATGATGCCAAGGTTGAATCACTTCCCTGCTGGATTAAGGTGATGGTGGGGAACAACTATCCTGTGAATTTCGCTCTGTTCAGCTGCCAAGAGTTTGCTGAAGTTTTAAGCCCAGACACTTCAGGAAGTATTTAAAAACTAGGTGTTAACAATGAGGCTTTTAGGGGTTTTTCATATGCAAACTGATTGTCAGAACCCAGGTCGGAGGCAGAGCACTTCAAAGTGAATTCCAAAGGGTTTTTCTGGTTAAATGGGTAAGGAAACTGCATCTCCTCCTGTGAAAAGGTGTCCCAAAATAGCCAGGCTGCAGTTATCTTCTGAGACATTAGAACTGATTAGCACCAGAACTATCAGAGCCCAGCTCTTCAGTCTCTGCAGAGCACAAGGCAGTGTAACCTAAATATAGGATGTGTTCTCTGGGCTGAAGAGACTCTGAATTCTTCCAGAGGGTCAGAGCTCAGGCAAAGTTTTTTAACATATTTAAACACCCAAAATCTTCAAAGCAGCATTCTAGCACTGAAGAGATCTGAGCTATGCTGGGGATTGGTTACTAGGAATGGATGGAATTCTGCACACAGATTGTTGGGGGGGTTTCATAATTAATTGTCTTGCCTTCACAAGTAATTACCAGGAGTAAAAATAAACCTGGAAGTGCTTTGTAACTTGTTAGCAAATAAAAACCACTGTGTTTGGTGGGGGTTTGAGTGACAAACTCTACGTGGCCTTACTTGTATTCATAAATCATGGGATTGACTCATCCTGGATAAGAGGGAGAGGAGCAGATCTAACACTGGAACTGGAATCTGCTGAGACAGAGCATCAGTGACCCCTCACATCTCACTCTGCAGGAACCTCCATCTGCCTGCCACAAAGGAAAACAAGCATTCACCTCTCAGAGCCTGGTGACTTCTCCTAAAACACAGTTTTATCACATATTCAGTTTAAAACAAGCTACCAGAAGCCAGAAAGATAATTCATGATGGTTTGTTCTCTGCCTGGGAGGGGCAAAATAAATACAGCTTGCAGCAACATAAATGAGCTAAAAACCTTCCTTTTTTTAAAGAAGTCATTCCACAAATTCTTGATTTCTGTAATATGAGGCCGGTTTGGAAGTATTCAATGCTAACCATGTGTGGATAACTAACCAAACACCAAATTGCACCAGAGCACTGCAATTCCAGAGTGGATGAGCTGGGCCGTGATGCTCCCGAATCAGGGGCACAGAGCAGGAAGTTTTCCAGCAGCAGGGGGACCCTGGTGACAGAGGGGATCCTGCCCCTGGTGCCAAGCAAACACTCACAGGGTTGTGAAGCTCCTGGGGGGAGTGGTGCACAGCCCACCAGTCCGACGTCCACTCCCAGGCATTCCCCACCATGTTGTAGAGGCCGTAAGCATTGGGGGGAAAGGCAGAGACCTGCACAGGACAGGGAACACAGCTCTGAAACCACACAAACAGGCTTGGAACCTCACTCCAGCCTGCTCAAGGTGCACTCTGAGGAGCCCCAAAAGCAGCACCACATCCGCAGTGCAGCCCTGGGACACTTCTGCATCCTGCATGTAAACCAAACAGGACGGAAGGCTGTGCCACCTCTGTGTCCTCAGCACCCTGTTCCAGTGTGGCACAGCATTCCTGGCTGGTTTTGGAGACTGTTTGGCACTGTTTGATCAGCAGACACACCTGGCATTAGGGACTTGACCCCACTCACAGCTCCCAGATTCCCCTCCCACAAGGAAAAGCCAGGGTGACTGCCAGCCCCTGCCTGTGCAGACTCTTCTTCTGATGAAACTTTTGGATTTACTTAGCTACCATTAAATAATTCATTCACATTCTTGATTGCCTTTAAAACTCCACTCTGGTTGTTATACTAGACAGGCTCAGCCTTTCCCCAAAAGGGAAGTTTAATTTCTTTTAAATTATTGTGTGATTTTTGAGTTCACAAAACTGTGAGGTCAGAAGTGCAGGCAGAAAATACTTCAGCTTCTGACTACAAACTGATTGGGAAGGAGGAAAAGAGGTCAGCTTGAGAGGAACTAGAAGTTAAAATGAAAGTAATCTTTACTTTTCAATTAGCTTGTAAAAGAGTCCCTTGATAATGCTCAAGCCTGCAGTGAAGTTTAATGCAACTTAAAATCTAAAATGAAAGAGTACAGGGATGGAAAACAGCCATTGCTCATCATCCTGAAGACAGACCTTGATTTTAAAAAGATTATGCTGGATTGTCTTTGAGCCACACTTACAGGTGCAGTCCCCTTGTACCCATCCTCTGCCGTGTTGTTGGTGGGGAATTCTCCCTGCCAGATATTGGCATAGTGTTGCCCTTTGGGCTGCAATTTGTTGCCCCATGGGAAAAGCCTGAGGACAGACAAACAGAGCAGCTGTCAAACATTGTTAATTAAAAATCAGTTATACAGAACCCCAGACTGGTTTGGGTTGGAAGGACCTTAAATCCCATCAGTGCCACCCCTGCCATGGCAGGGACACCTCCCACTGTCCCAGGTGCTCCAGCCCCAGTGTCCAACCTGGCTTTGGGCACTGCCAGGGATCCAGGGGCAGCTCCAGCTGCTCTGGGCACCTGTGCCAGGGCTGCCCACCCTTGCAATAAATACCTTTTTCCTAATACTCCATCTGAACCTCCCCTCCTTAAGTTTAAACCATTCCCTGTGTCCTGTCATTCCACCTCTTGTCCCTCTCCAGCTCTCCTGGAGCCCCTTCAGGCCCTGAGCTCTCGCTGGAGCTTCTCCTCTCCAGGTGAGCCCCCCCAGCTCTCCCAGCCTGGCTGCAGAGCAGTTCTGAGGGTAACAAATCCCTCCCAGGGCCTCCCTGAGTTCCCAGCCCCTGTCAGGGACTCCCCTGGGACAGGTACCTGTTCTCCAGGCCCCCTCGGCAGCTGTACTCCCACTCAGCCTCCGTGGGCAACCTCTTCCCTGCCCACGTGCAGAAGGCCACGGCATCATTCCAGGAAACATGAAGGACTGGATGGTCCATTCTGGGAACAAAACCAACAGCACAGGCTCCTCAGGGCACCAGGCAGCCTCAGGGCTGCACAGCTCGATGTGACACCCCCACAGCTGCACCAGGTGACTTTACAGGAAAGAAGTCACTTAAGGAAAGGCAGCAAAATGCTGGAAGGGAAATGCAGCCATCAGAGAGAAACAGGAGGAGAAAATAATTAGCTTCTGTTTGTCTCGTGTTGCTGCCACCTCCAGCTCTCCAGTTATTTCTGGTTTGTGGTTTCTCAAGTGCAGCACCCAGGAGGCAGCAGAGAACTGTCCACACCCTGCCCTGGGGGAGCCTGGCTGCTTGCAGAGCCAAAGGAAAGTGAGCACCTGCAGCACCACCACTGCCAACCCAGCCTGGCACAGGGCACCTGGCACCAAACCAGCCTGGCGAGGGCCATCTCAGCCAGAAGGCAGAATTCTCAACAGGAACTGCACATTGCCATTTAGTGGTGACTGTTCTTCCCTCCCCTGTGGCCCCTCTCCTGCTCTGTCCTGTGCTTGCTGTCAGCTCTGCAGCTGTGAGGAAGAGGTGACATGAGGAAGAGTCTTACCAACTCTATCAGCTTTTGCAGCACCCTCTCCAGGAAACTGAACTGCAGAAATTTAGCTGGGAAGTGATTTTCCCCAGGTGCTTTAAGCAGTCCACAGTTTACAAGAGCTCCTGTCTTTAATGGGGTTTGGTTCCAGGACTGACATTAAAATCCTTGTCTCTTTTTCCAGAAAAAGACAGAAAAAAAAAAATTGCCCAGGCATTCTTGCAGAAGGATCCTCCCCATCCAAGCCTCCAATGGACCAAGATGCTCCCAGAGCTGAGGGTTCAGGAGAGGGAGGAACTTCCTATAACCTTCTCTTCCCTGCCCCATTTAAGAACCCAACATTTCCCTGTTAACCCATGGGGCCACTTCCCCATGGCAGGTTCCCAGCAGCTGTGCCAGGCCAGGTCTGCACCAGCCCAGAATTTCCAGCTCCTGTCTGCTGGCTCTGACCTCAATTCCTGGCTCCCCCTAACAATGCCTCCAGCTATTATCTCTATTTTTGCCTCAGATAATTCTTTCCTTGCCCTTGGAGAGCAGATAACTCGTTACTGAGCACTTCAGCCATCAGATGATGGTGCACTAACAAAGTCCTGTCCTTAGAGGACTCAAAAACCTACTAGATCTAGGCTAGAGAGTATGATTTGGTTTCAAAATGCTGTTAGAAACTTTCACTCGCTGATAAAGTGCCAACTTCATTGACACCTGCCTAGTCAGAGGAGCAGTTGCAATGTTAGAGGTCCCAAATGAAGACAGTAATTTGATTTTCTAGGCCTAAAATTCATCCCTCTTCACAATGGAAAGCAATTGTATGAAGACAAGGATCAGCAAAGTTTCAGAGTTTGTGCAGGCAAAGCATGGCACTAACTGTAAGAAAAAGCAGAGTTTTCAAAGCATTCAGAGGTTCTAAATAGTCACAACTGATTTTTCACAGAATACAGTAAAAAATGCACAAAATTCCTCAGTCTTCTGTTGCCAGAGAAAGAGACTCTCAAATCCCAAGTGGAAGAATTCACACTACCCAGACTCCTGGGGCGTGCACACAGTGAGGACTGATTCCTCCTCTCCAAAGAGGTGACTAAATAAAAGCCCTTTCCTGCAGCCCTGTTCCTGGTGGGATGCCCAGGGATATTCCCTGTGTTTTATGATGGAATGGCTCTCATGGCTCACCTGCTGGAGATGCTGGAGTCAGGGCCCTCAGGATGCCTCCAGCTGGCTCCTTTCACAGGCAACCACCAGGGAGCAGCTGCCACCTGAAAAAGAACAAGAGCAGCAGGGAAGGACAGTTCAGTTCCCAGCTAAGGCAATTTCTGAAAAGCCACCAGATCCCTTCCAACCCAAAGCAGTCTGTGCCTGCATGAATTCCACCTCCTGGTTGGCCTAAGGAGCATTTTCACCCTAATTATTTGCTCCCTGGACTCAGTGTTCTGACATCACTGAAATAATCCCCTGATGATGCCCTTTAGCTGGGGTCAAACACTCGTCTTGCAACACATTTGCTTTCCAGGTCATTAACCCACTCAGCTGATTTTTAATTATTTGCTCTCAGCTTCCAGAAGGTGGAGACAGAAGAACCACACAAGGGAAGTGAGTCATGAAACCTTTCTCCTTTTTTTCCCCCCAGCTGGTTTGCTGGGAAACATCACACACCAAAATCATGGGCAGCAATGCAGACACTGAGTAACTCTCTCAAACCAGAAGTCCCAAATTTGGTGCTTCAATGCCAAGGCGTTTTTCCTGGAAGACATTCTTTAAGGATTTCTTCCATGAGGCTTTCTTCAAAGCAATGCTTAACTCTTCTGATTCATATTTACTTAGAAATCCTTATTTTAATAATGAGGCCTTCACTGAGGCAAAGAAAGGAATATTTATTCCACCCATCAACAGTGGGTTTATTCCAACAGTTTCCAAAATACTCCAATTAGAGAGATAATGTCTATAAAGAACAAAAATCAGAGGAAATGAGCCTGGAATGCCTTAGGAGGCAAAAAAACCCAGAGGCTGGTTAGTCCTAGAGCGACTTTGTCAAGTGTTATCCACAGAGGTAGGAAAGATGCCAAGAGTGTTACCTTTAACTCACCACAGCTTCAGAGCAAAGTCCAAAAAATCACTGCAAGCTGGTGTTGAGGAGACCCAGAATCAGTCTGCTCAAACAATTTTAACAGCAGCTTCTAGGGGGAAGCTGCACCCTTCAACAGAACATGTAATTACATGCGTGTGGGAGAAAAGATGATGTATGTCACACAGAAATCGTCGAGAAAACTCTGGTCCAAGCTACACATCAAATCACTCATTGGATATTTCAGTAGCAAGTGCCCAAACACATTGTCCTGAGTTTGAGCCCCTTGTCAGGCTGTGCTCTGACACTCCCTGACAGCCCTTCCCTCCTCCCCTCTCAGCACACAAAGATTTTGCCTACAGCACATCTGGGTATTGAAAAGCACCCTGGAAATCAGCAGCAATCCTGGACTAAAGCTGCAGAGCCCAAAGCTTTTGGGAGCCCTGGGGAAGGGCTGTGAAATGCCTGAGGAGGCAGCAGGGCTCCTCCAGGCTGGGAAGGTGCTCACACACGGCGTGGACACCCTCCCTTCCAAAGGGAACACCTAAGCACCAAAGAAACCAAGATGTTCCAGCAGCCTGCTGGTGACCCAGACATTCTGTCCTCTGCTATCCCCCTCAGTGGGACCCCCCGAGGCAATGACAGCTTCTACAGACCCTCTCTGCCCTCCCCAGCACAATGCCAAAAATGCCAACCCCAGTTCTGGCTCGGTGTCTAGCAAAGGACAGTCTCACCCCAAGCAGAGCCACCACCCTTGGCAAAAAGCATGAGGAATATCTGATCTCTCACAGCTCTGTTACTGAGCATTCACATCCCAAAATGAGACCTTCCTGCAGATACTCTGCTCAACTCTCTCAGCACGAAAGCCTCAGAGTGACGGGGCTGCTAAACTGGTACAAAGGTCAAGAGGTTTAAAACTAGTCCCATTTAACCAATTCCTTACCCATATGGAGGTTTGACCTTTAAACTAAACTGAAAATAGGCCAGAAATCCAAAATTAGCATTTTACAGCTATTTAAGGAAAAGAAAAGAGCAGCAGAACCACTTGGTAAAGCTAAAATCTGAAAGATCACAGGAAAGATTTCGACAGTTTCTAAGCACAACATATTTTTGTAAATTAAACTGCTGGGTTTTGGATAAAAACATCTCTGCAGGAGACTGCAAAGATTTACACTTTAGACGACTTTAATTTTGGAAAACATTTTTGTGATGCAAAAGAAAAAGCAGATGCTTTCAATCAGGCTGGTTTATTTTAACCCAAGAAAAATGTCTCTCCACAGGAAAGCACTGTGTGTGCACAGCTCCCAGTTGTGGCTCTGCTGAGCTGAGCACCAAATGGCTGCCAGGCTCTGCAGAGCACCCAGAGCAGTCCCAAATGCAGTGCTGGGACAGGGATAACGGGGAGAGCACGGAGAGCCTGCAGGAATGACCTGGAGACTCATCCAAGGCAGCCCCTGGCTGTGCTGAACACACCCCGAGCTGCTCCTTCCAGAAATCTCCTACCTGATATCTACACTTCTCCCCCAGAACTTCTCACAAGTCTTTAAAGCTTTTAATTGCTCTAAATCTAATTAGCAGAAGAGCTAATTAGACAGAGCTATTACAACATCACAGTTAATACAGCCAAGTCCTCCCTTGCCAGTAATGAGCTTAGTTACTTTCATAACACTTCACGTTCTGCTTCCCTCTGAAACATGTTCTGTGCGCTGGCAACAGATTCCTGCTGTCCAAGTAGCAGCAGATGCTGCTGGATAGAGCTTGAACCAGAGGACAGTCCCCTTGCTTTGGTTAATTGTGGCAGCATGTCACCTGTGCCAGGTTACCCACACCTGCAGTGCTCACACCCTTGAGTGAAGCACAGGGAAACACTTCCCAGAGCAAAGCGGAGACACAAAGGTTTGATGTGGTCTGATCCAGCTGGAAACGGGGATTATCCAGCTCTCCCCTCCAGGATTAAACCTTAAGAACTCCCTGTTCTGCTCCTTACAGACCCAGAGAACTGTGAAAAGGGAGCCCTGTGTGCTAGCACTGGGAAGAGCTGGAACAATTCATTCCAGCCCACGAGCTTTGAGCAGGGCTGGAGCGATTTGCAGAGCTGGAGCCTGAGCTCCCACAAACAGCCTGCAGAAAACTCTCCTCCTAAGTACTCCATCCTCCTTTCCAAGCAGCCTGGGACAGCCTAACTTTAATTGCTCCATTACCTCACAATGTCAAGCTTTTTAAACTACTTCACAATTACCCTGAAGAAAATTCCTTCCTAAATCAATGTAGAAAAATAAAATTAAAGTGGGGATCATCAGCATTACCCTGTTGCTGCTGCTGCAGTAGGGGAATACCCCTAAAAACCACCCCAAATCCACTCAGCCCATAGCCAGAAAAGCATTTATTAGTCCTGCACTAATGTGTCACAGGCCACGTTCAAGAAAAACAACCCTCAAATTCTAATCAGATTTATGTACCCGAAAAATTACTAAAAATAAACTCAGAGTAGCTCATCTTGGCTCATGCTCCTACATTTCCATCAAGTAGCAAGTCCCCTGAAATAGCAAAGCTGTGGATCTTAACCTTCAGGCAGGCCCACAAGATGATGACAAATTCATGCTGCTGTCCAGTCATACAGCACCAAACATCAGCTTTTTTTATGCTACAGCATTCTTATGCTATTTTAATAACATATTCTAAAAGCCTTACAGCAGATCAGGATAAACAGCTGGAAAAAACCAAAAGTGACTGCAGAGTAAGAACTTCAGAATTAACTGTGTGAAAAGAGATTTTAAGTGAAAAGCAGCCCAAGTCTGGAAACCACATGAAGAATCATTTATTAAGTGGTGGATTCTTAAAAACCCACTCCAGTTCAGAAGCTGACTTAATAGGTTACCACTTGTTTCAATCAGATGGTGTTGAGCTCTGTACATCTTTAATATGCAAAAGGATCTTGCTAACATTGGTAGGACATGAGAAAAAAATTGTTATTCAGTAAATAATTTTTGGATGAGGTTTTATTTTATCCATGTAAGGCAGATACACATAAATCTCTGACTGTTCTTCCTCCTCTAAACCAGATCTTAAACCTTGAGCACTGATTAATAAACTACTGAAGAAAGAGGCAGACAGAAAATTGAACATTTTCAGTCAGGTGAAAATTTTAAGAAATAAAAATGATTATTGTGCAATGGACCCACTTCACTGTCCCCACAGAGAACAAACCTGCTGTAATTATGGACAAGGACCGAGCCAGGGCTGGGAAATCCTGCCCCACACAAACCCAAACTCACAGTTAGCAGAGCATTTGTCCAGCAGGGAGCTCACACCTGCATCAGGGGCTGGACTAGAGCATCTCCAGAGGTCCCTTCCAAGCCCAGCCAGCCTGGGATCCTGTGAATACCTGATTTTGCCAGCTCCTGCAATTCCCATGCTATTTATTCTATCAATTAAAAGTCCCAGCTCCCCCAAAGCTCTAATTACAGAAGAATCTGTTCTCACTCTTAATTTCTAATGTTAATGGCCTCCCTCATGAGCTCAGGAACGGAAGCAACAAGGGGGTTTGTTTAATATTGAATATTATCTGCCTTAAAATCCAGTATTTTACAGAAGTTTGAAACTGCACACCAAGGAAAGGCAGCAGCTTTAAAATAGATTTGATTTTACTTAATAAGTCATCAACTACAAAAAATATTTCAGACTTGCTTGGAAACAAGCACTTTTATGAAGGCACCTTTTCTTTGCATGAGGAAAGGTCACTGAACTTCAGTTCAGACAGTGTAAAACTTCACAGCCCTGTCAATCCTCCAAGAAAAGTAACCACAAATACGTGATGCTAAAATCCAGTCAGATTCATTAAGTGCAAGTTTTGGAACCAGAAGAAGCTTCTTTTGAGGAACTGATATTCCTGGTGAAGGCAGACACCTCTGGAAGTCTAATTTCCAGCCAACATCCAAATCTGCACTCTAATGGTCATTTTTTCCAATAACCAAGTGCACATGAGCTGTAAGGAAAGGATGTGCACAGATTTATCCTGAGGCACAAACCATGCCCTGCTTAATTTAAACTGCAGCTCTGATAACCACGGGCTAATGTTCCTGGCAATTCCCAGAGAGAATTCCTGCACATCCTTCTTTATCCCAGCAGTGGGAGTAGAGCACAAAAGCCCACAGAGGAACAGTTCAACAGCTCCATCTTCCAGCTCCTTGCAGGGAGCAGCTGAAGCACTGGGGGCTGCAAGAACAGCTCACCCTGCCCACACTGGCACTGCTGTCCCACCTGCAGCCAGGTTCCTCTCAGCAGCAGCTTCAGCTGTTCAGCTGAAATGCAGAATGTTTCACTTTGGGGTTATTGTGAAATAGGCAAATTGCACAGCTCCAAACTGCAGAGATTTCCATACAAACAGGGATGAAAGCAGCATCCCACAGTTCTGGATTGGCCACAACTCAGTGTTTGCTTGAGCTGCCAGTGACCCAATTCCACTGCATTCCAGATCCAAAATTCCATACCCTCACAGACAAAGGCAGCACACACATTTGTATGCTCTCAGACTCTTCAGTGCAGAATTTATCTGGTGTTGAATCAAAAATTATTTTTTCTGCCTTCCACGAGGCAAGAATAACAATGTCCCCACTACTCTGCAGTGAGCAAAGCCTGAGGCTGAACTCCAGTTGTGCCATCCTGGTTCCCTTTTCCATGGTACCAGGACAACAAGGATACTCCAGCAGGACTTGGCAAGAGCTCTCAAATCCCCTCAGAATAAAATACTATTGTGGAATGGTTTGGGTTGGAGAGACCTTAAATCCCACCCAGTGCCAGCCCTGCCAGGGCAGGGACACCTCCCACTGTCCCAGGTGCTCCAGTTCCAGTGTCCAACCTGGCCTTGGGCACTGCCAGGGATCCAGGGGCAGCCCCAGCTGCTCTGGGCACCTGTGCCAGGGCTGCCCACCCTGCCAGGGAACAATTCCTAATTCCCAATATCCCATCTATCCCTGCCCTCTGGCAGTGGGAGCCATTCCCCTTGTCCTGGCCCTTTCCAAAGTCTTCTTCCACCTCTTCTGGACTCTCTTTAGACCATGGAATGGGCTCCAAGGTCTCTCCAGAGCTTTCTCTTCTCCAAGCTGCATGTGACAGATTTAAGAGTTGAAGTTCTCATAATTTTTTAAGCCCACACAAATAATTTCAGCTTCAAAGGACCTTCCCCCTCACCCTACAAAATCCTTTTCCATTTGAAGGAGCCCTCCCCTGCTCCATCAGCAACACCCTCATCTGGCACAGCACTAAATCCTCCCTCTGCCACGTGACCACCACAAACTTGGAGGCCAAAACTAAAATCTGAGTTCCCAGAAATCTGCAACAATTCCATCCTTGGCTGCTACACCCCTTTTTACTGCTTCCCTTCCAGAGGCTGAGGCCAGCCCACATTCCTGTCAGGGGCTATCTGGGAGCCCACCTCACCTCCAGGAAAGGCACACCCAGAGCTCCAACAATCACCCTGGGAGCTCAGCTGGGTCACTCCTCAGCAGCTGCCACCAGCCCCAGCTCTGCCCTCAGCCAGCGCCTTTGAGGCTCTGATAAATCTGCTCTAAAAACTGGAGAACACAAAGTAGCCAAACACAACAAAACCCCCAAGAGACACACCCGGCTCATCATTTATAAATTATTTCATTTGGTACCTCCACTTTCACCTTTCCCCAGTTATTTCACAGCATGTGAAATACTGCTTTAAACATTTACATTCCTGTTGCTCTTCCCCTATATTCACATTTGCATTTCATATCCCTGTGCTTCACCTGGAGAAAATCCTTGTCAAAACACTCCTGAGCCCCTGAGGCACAGGAAAACCACAATCCTTTCTCCCACTGGTTGGTTGGAGGGATTTTCAGTGCCAGTAACACACCAATATTTGTATCTTATTTCTGCTTTTCATCTGATTGTTTATGATTGAAGAAGGTGACTTTTAACAGCAAGTTTACTTTCAACAACTCCAGAAAACCTTCACAAAGCAGCAGCCAAAAAAGACCAGTTTGGGCTCCATCCCAGGCCTCTGGCATAACACTTGTCCTGTGAGCACTGCAGCCAACACTTGGAAATTTGGCTGACACGCTCAGCAAAGTGGCTCCCAACACTCTGTGTTTACAAAATTGCCAAGACTGAGCTTACAGCAGCATTCTTGGGGTTTGTTTGTTTGTTTGTTTTAAACCACAGAAAGTGATTTAGGGATTTTGGCAACATGGAGCTACACAGGAAAAGGAATTTCTTCAATACTGACTGCTGGGAAGATGGGATGAGCCATTCATTTTTTTTTAATTTGTATTTTTTATTATTTTTATGAAGGCAGAACAAATCCATGGATGGATTTAGCATCAGTTATGCCAGTGGTGGGAACTGCAATTTAGTCTTATCTCTCCCAGTGCACAAATGCCAGTCCTGAATGAAAAGATTACAAACTGCACTTGTAATCTTCCTCCCCTGGCAGCAGGAACCCAAATCCCACATTCTTTGCCAGTCCCTCAGAGCACACATTCACACAGGGCTTCCTGAACCCTCACAGCTCTCAGGCTGGCCCTTGAAAACAAGAACCAAACTGTGCCCCATCAGAGCTGAGGGTAATTCTGACAGGAGGGGACCTCAGGAGGTGATTTTGTCCAAACCTCTGCCCAGAGCAGATCAACTCAGGCAGGAGATGACAGGACACAACCTGCTAATCTGCCAGGAGCTGCAAAGAGGACCTGACCTGTTAAGGAGGATGTAAATAAAGCCTGAGGAAGGCTCAGCAATACATTCACATCAAAAAAAAAAAAAAAAAAGAGGAAAGGGAGGGCAGGGAAGATTTATTAGAGAACTTTCTTTCTTTTTAAATCAATATTCACTTTCACTCAACAGGAAAACTGGATCAGCTCCAGAGGAGTCAGCAGTGCCCCTCCCAGGATCACTGTGGTGCCCAGGGGGATGAGGGGAGCTGGAAAAGCAGCAAATGAGCACAGGATCCTCTAGAGAGGAGGAAACATCATAAACTCCAGCCATTCACAGCATAAGGAATCTTGCAGACTAAGGCTGAACTTCTCAGGTAGGAAGGGGTTGATACCAATTTTTGCTCATCAGGAATTGATGTTTTTAACTGTTTTTTAAAGAAAAAGGACAGAGGACAGATTGCAAATCCTCCCCACTTCAGTCCATGATTCCTGGCCAAACACTTCTCCATAATCCCCATTTTTGCACCTGGTTCTGAGGACAGCACAGAGTTCAGTTTTCCCTGCTGTGATTGCCAACAGAGCCCAGGGATTGCTCAGGGATTTCCCCCTGCTGTGCTACTCACTGCTTGGTCGATGTCAGCCTTCACTGCTTCACTCAGCATCCCCTCAAACACAAAAGAGTCACCAAACTTCTCTGCCTGTGGAAAGAACAAAGGATTCATGCATTATGTCATCAAAGGAATGCTATTCCTGGAACCACACTGAACATTTACAGCTTCGTTTTATCAAGGATAAGAAAATTCAGAGAATCATTAAGGTGGAAAAACCTCCAAGACCATCAAGTCTAACCTTTGACCAAACAAATTCTAATAGTGGATTTGAGTTCTCTTTCAAGGAAGCTGTTTTGGAACAGAAAAGGGATTTTTTTTCCTCTGGATGTTGTTTTTGTTCAGCAGACACTGGGCAGATGGCAGCTCAATGAGCTTCTGCACATGTTTTTACTTTTATTAATTAAAAATGCAGTTCTGATTGTCCCAACTGCTTACAGTCATCAGTCTAATATGAAAGGGCATGTTTCATTCCTCTTATTTTTCCTTTTGGAATTACAATAAAAGACTTGAGCCTTGTCACTTACTGCTCCATCATCACTAGTACCATATTTTAAATTGCTGATACAACAATAAAGAGTTAAAAGTAACTCAACCATTGTATCTAGCATTATAACAATCCAAAAGAATAAAAAATACAAATCATTTCCACCAATCACAGCGCATTATACAAGAGAAAAAAGAGGGAGGAGGTGTAAGTGGAGCACTCAATGACACCAGCTGAGCCACGGAGCCTGCAACAGGCCCCAGGTGATGCAGTTCTACCTGCCAGGGCTCCAGGAACATTTGGATAACTCAGGCACAGGGTGGGATCACAGGGGTTGGAGCTGATGATCCTTGTGGTCCTTTCCAGCTGAAGCTATTCTGTGATTCCACATTGAACCCACCACACACGTGCTCATCCCAGCAGCTGTTTGCTACAAGCAAGTTTAGTTCTACCTCAAAATAGTTAAACCACCTTTTTTCAGAATTATCAAGCTAAGAAACAGAAATAGACAAAAGAAGCTCTTCATCCAGCCAGAGGATCCTGCCTTCCAAATGAGAACCAGCTCATCAAGTGAACTCAGCAAAGTGCCTCCTTTGAGATTCAGGCTTTCATTTCCCTAAAAGGGCTGTCAGGGCTTTGTCAAGGCAGTGTAGGAACAGGCAGCTGGCAGGAGGGATCTGAGCTTCAGGCACAGGTGGCTCCTTTCTGGGAGCAACCTCAACATATCCTTAGCCCATTGCTCCCAGGAACAGGCACACAATTATCACTGCAGCTGCTCTTGTCTCCTGCTTAGGGACAGGGCTCCCTGTCACCAGCAAGGAGCTGTGCTGAGCCAGCCTGCAGAGCCCTTGGCCATCTCAGTTTGTTAAATCCCTTCTCCAGGTTTCTCTACGACAAGGAAAATCTTACCTGGTTGTACTGGTACCAAGGGCTCCAGGACACAAATATCAAAAAAACCCCAAGCAAACCACCCCAAAAACCCCTGTAGAGACCGGCTGGCATCACCCAGGCTGCAGGACAGATGTGAGTTCAGGTGGCAATTATTAAACACAACACCAACACCTGACTGTCCTTTCAGCTACAGCAAAGCCAGGCAATTCCTCCTCCCCACCACCTCCCACAGAAACACTGGAGCGTGCAAATCCCCAACAGATTTGGGACCCCAAAATACTTGTCACAAGCATCATGCCAAGGCAAGCCTGGGTTTCCAGCTGGGAGGAGCCCTGGTGCCTCACCTCAGTGACGTAGCCCGTGGCATTGACAAAGCTCTCGAAGTCCTGGTTGCTGACCTCGTACTGGTCCATGTGGAAGCTGCCCAGGTGCACTCTGCGGGCTGGCCCCTCTCCATCCTGCTGGATCTCGGGCTCCTGGGTGCCCATGGTGAACACCCCTCCTGGGATCAGCACCATCTGCACAGCAAACACCCCAGGGGGAGGCACAGTGACCCACTGAGGAGCTGCTTTTACTCCTCATCCTTGCAGGTGGTTTGCAAACAGCATTTTGGGCAGCCCATTTGGGGAAACAGCAAACAGAACTGCATTTGGGAGCAAATGCCCATTTTTCACATGAAGTCTGGGTCGTGCTTGTGCTCTCGTGAGGAGAAACGTGGCGTTTCCGATGTTACACTTTGTTATTTCTGCAGTTACACCACTGCCAGGGCAGGGTAGTGAGAATTTGGCATCCCCTTACTCATCCCATTTCTGTGTTTCTTCTCCACTGTAGATCTCTCCTGCTTGGGTCCCTCCCAGCAACACCTAAAATCCACACAACTTGGAACTGGCCCATAAAAAATGCTACAAACAACTTCTCCTTTAGACATCTGAAGCTGGCTGTGTCCTCTCAACTTTCTCCACTGCAAAGAATCTGAGCTCTTACAGACTGTCTGAAACTGACTCCATAGAAGGGCTTCAGGATAAATTTGCTTACATTTTTTAGGACTTAGGAAATGACAATGTGGCGCAAAGTTGCACCACTTCCTCCCTCCCAATCTCTCTTCAACCCTCAGTAGCTGAAAGATCTCCCTGAAGAGATTTCCAAGCTAGGCTCCAAGCTCACTGGGCTAAAACTATATGCAAAATTAACTCTTGTTGGCTCCCAGTTCTAAAACCATGCTGGAAATAAATAAACCTGTTTGTGGGTGATGCAGAGGCCAATGCTTCTCTCACTTCTCTGCTGGTAAAGATGTTTTCTAGCTGAGCATTATCAAGTTATGTTGAACTTAAACCAGCAATAATTAGCTTTCATTACCTACTGTTGGAGCTGCCAGCTGCATGAAGGGTCAGAGGATTTTTCCATCCTCCAGACCCACAGTGAACTGCTCAGCTTTGTCACACAAAATATCCATCAGCGATATGGATCCTCAGCACAACGGGGATTATTCAATTCATACTCTTTAAATGTTCTCCAATTTTGAAGCGAGTTCCCACACTGCCTGTTGCACACAGGTTTTCCCAAACTGCAGCTCCCCAGCATCACAAGAGAGGCAGCAGGAGAAGAAATCCCTCCTGTTTTCCTGTTCTCTCCGCGAGGCAAAAGCGAGATGGGGCCAGAAGCAGCACCCGCGCCCAAGCCCAGCTCCTCAGGGGCGCGGCCCACCCGCCTATAATTTAATTTAAGTCTCCCCACGGCAGTTCCCCGGCTGTTCCGTTAGCCCGGAGCAAGCCGTGCTCCACCGGGACCCCTCAGGGGGGGTCGGTCGGGGCCCGGCCTCTCAGAGGGGTCGGTCCCGCCGCTCACCGGCCCGCGCCCGGCGCTCCGTCCGCTGCCCGCCGCCGCCGAGTAGCGCCGCGCCGCCGCCTCCCGCCCGTCGCCGGCGGCCCGGCCGGCGCTGCAGCCGCAGCCGGCGGTGCCGGGGGTCGCCGCCGTTCGCACCGGCACTGCCAGCAGCAGCGGGAGCAGACAGCGGCACAGCCCGATGGGCGCCGCCATCTTGGCGGCGGCGGCACGTGCCGCGCGCGGTCACGTGACCGGGGGCGTCTTAAAGGGGCCGCGCCCTGAGGGGGCGGGAGTGGGGCTGGCCCCTCATGACCCCACTGTCCCTCCCTGTCCCTTCGTGACCCCACTGTCCCCTCCTCACCCTTCATAACACCACTGGCCCCTCATGTCTCCTCCTGTGCCCTCATGACCCCACTGGCCCCCCCTGACCCCACTGTCCCCCTCTGTCCCTCCCATCCCTCCCTGTCCGCCCTGACCCCACTGTCCCCTTCTGTCCCTTCCTGTCCCCTTATGACCCCACTGTCCCCTCGTGTCCCCTCCTGTCTGCCCTGTCCCTTCATGATCCCAGTGTCCCCTCCCATCCCTCCCTGTCCCCTCCTGACCCCATTGTCCTCCTCTGTCCCCTCATGTTCCCCACTGTCCCTTTGTGTCCCTTGTGACCCCACTGTCCCCTCCTGTCCCTCCTTGTCCCCTCATGTCCCCCCTGACCCCAATGTCCCCCTGTCCCCCTCTGTCCCTCCTTGTCCCCCCGTCCCCCCCACAGCGGTACCTGCAGAGCTCGTGCGCATTGCTGAAGGCTCTGCTGGGGCCTCGCTGGTCAGGAGAACATCGAGAGGGAACTCCGCAATAATTCACCTCAATAAACACCTCAGCTGCCCACGGGGATCTCGCCCGGCCATAAACACCTCAAATGGCCACACGGGTGTCACACAAGGGGAGCCAGGCCCTTTCCTGGAAGGTGCTTTGGGATTCCCACTCTCCATCACAGAACTCACAGTTCCTGTGTTCTCCTTCATTTTTCCCGCAGTTTGCTGTAGTTGTTGGAGATTCTGTAAAATCTTTCTTGTGGAAGTTTCTGTTCAGAACTGTCAACAGAACATCATCCCCTATTGTAAATCAGGTGAACCTGGTGGGAAGAAATGATATCTGACTCCAGAAGGCTGAATGGTTTCTTTATTAAAACTATACTATAATAGATTAATATATTATTTAAAGCAGATACTAAAACTACAAACCTGCTTTTTCTAATTCCCATATCTAACTCACAACTCGCTGAGAGTCCAGCCCCAGGTGGGTTGGATTGGCCATCAGCTCAAACAATCCTCACCAGAATCCAACCAAGCCATCACCCCAGGGAAACAATTCTCCAAACACATTCCACATGGGAAAAACAAGGAGCAGAAATAGAAATTGTTTTCTCTTTCTTTCATCTGTGCTGCTCTATGAAAAAATCCTGAAAGAGAGAAGAATGTGCCTGCCACAATCCCCTGCTCTAAAACAGATCTTCACTCATCCTGCGGGATATTAATTCAAAAGACTCAATATAATTTTGGCTTACACTGGCAGCAAAGCGAAGCATGAATGAAGGAGGGGGTTTATGGTTTGGTGTGTGTGAGCACTGGAAGGAGCTGCACACGAATGTGTTTGCTCTATAAAGTTTTGCTGTGTGTAAAATGGCAGTCCTGGGAGGCCTCACAGGGAATTCCAATTGGATTCCAATTGAATTCGAATTCCAGTTGCCCATCATTAGGTCCTTTTGCTTTGTGTGCTCCAGAAAAGCGTCAGAGTGCAGGAAAACCAATGACTGAAAACTTAATTATACAAGCAACCTTGCTGTTTTGGGGTCAGAAAATGGAAATATTCCTTTTGTGTTGATGCAGTGATCTTTGCCCTTTGTTAAGGAATGAATGGCCATGAAAATGAGAGTTAAACCCAACTTATTTTCTCCTGCTAAATATTTCCCAACACAAGTTACTGAAGCGAGAGCAAAAAGTAGGCATCCAAATTCTACAGGCTTCTAGAACTGAAAACACTCTGTCGGGATAAGCTCCCCTTAATAAAGCCCTGGGATTCTGGCTGTGTGGTGCTGGAATTCAGGAAAATCAGCTGATTTCCAAGGAGCTGGGACAGCTCTCTAGTGTATCCTGCCCATTCGTTCTCATGGCTCGTTTCCCTGGAATTCTGGTGTGCATCATTTGTGTAGTTCCATCAGGAGGGTTCATATTCCTTACTCTTCCCAGAGAACAGATGAAACAATTACAGAAAATCCAACTTCCAGCCCGAGATCCTGAGGACTTGGAGAACTTTTCTTGCTGTGGATCATTTTGTGCTCAGCTTTAGTTTTTCTCTCTCCTCACACCGAGTCCCCACGCTTCAGATCTTGTTGTTATTAAAATGTGATGGTAATGAGAGATTTTCCAGCACTTCACTGAGAGGCTGAGGTGTTCCAGCATTTGTCAGGAGTGCTTTTCATCCCTGAGTGCTGCATGGATCTCCCTAAGGATGGGGAACTCCTGGGATCATCTTCCCCATTGTGAAGACCAGCCATGAGCAAGAAGAGACTGACTGATCCTCAGAGTCCTGGAATATCTTCTGCTCTCATTTTCCTTCCAGGGCTGTTGACCTGCAGCTGACAAAAGAGACAAAACCAAAACAACAGAGACAAAACCCATGCAAAGCCACCTCACAGGCTGGAAGTGCAATGTTTCCAAAACAGCCCAGGGAAGCCAATGGTTAGTTGTAAATTTGTCAACATAAAACAAGACAATAGAAATAAAAATAGAAAGAAATCAAAATAGAAATAAAAATACTTCAAACTTCATTTTAACATCTTTCATCAGTGCTGAATTTCCATAATTGCTAAAAATAAAGTAGGAGTGGAGCAGAATAAGGTTTGAAAAGGAGAAAAAGAACAAAGTACCTCAACAGCAAGAAATAAAAATCCCTCACAAGTTGTTTCCTGTGACTGAAACCACATGTGAAATTGGGCCAAACACTCACAGTACAGCTCCCAGGGCTGCAGTGATACCTACCAAGGAGTGCTTTTTCACTATTTCCTCTCTGAATTCTTGAGTTCATTCCCCTGACCCTCTGGGGGTGTGTGGGCTCCAAGCCCAGCCCTCATTTGCTGCTGAGTGAACAGGACTCTGTTCCCATCTCAGAGCTGTTTCCTGGAGGTCCCATTATCAGGGAAAATTCCTTTAAGGGAATACTCTGGTCCTTCCCAAAGTGACCTTTCCCACTCCCACCCTGCCCTGCAATTTTACCTCTTCTCAATGCTGTAAGATTATAGGAACCCCTTGAACTCTCTGTGTCTGCAGCAGCATCCCACAGCAAATTCCTAAAGACAAATGGAAACGTTCTTCTGCATTGGAAACTTCCATGATTATCTTGTTTTTGCCAGTACCCCGTCAAATCTAGTGAGTTCTTCGCAGAGCTTGGTCACTATTATTGACTGAAGGCCCAAAAATTGGAGCATGTAATGACAGGACAAGGGGGAATGGATTGCAGCTGACAGAGAATAGGTTTAGGTTGGATATTAGGAGGAAATTGCTTCCTGTGAGGGTGGGGAGACCCTGGCACATGGTACCCAGTGGGAGCAGCCGTGGCTGCCTCATCCCTGAAATTGTCCAAGAACAGGTTGGATGAGACTTGGAGCAACTCAGACCATTCTGGGATGCTGTGAGATCCTCAGCCTTTGAAGGAAATGACCAAGACCCAGAATCAAACATAGTCCACATGCAAAAATGTGCCCTTTGGTATTTGGGAGAGGAATGTCTTTGGAGGGGCAGCCTCCATTCCCTCCGTGGGCAGCCCATTCCTGTGTTCTCCCCCAGGGCTGCTGCTCGGGTTTATCCCTCAGTGCTGGGGCTATTTTAAGGCACACTGTGTGCAGAGCTGCTCAAGGTGCTCAGCAGGCAAAGCTCTGCCCCTGGCTCTGGTGACAGCCCTTCTGTCACTGCCTCGGATCCACTGCAGCCACTCACAGCCTCCTCCTGCTGAAGCCATCCAGAGATTAGATTCGATTACACAAGAATTCATTAGGATTATCTAATGATATTAGGCACTGCTACTCTGCCAAATTCCTGATGAGTAATGGCTTGTAGTATTGCAGCCGTGTAGGAAACCCATAAAACTCTGTTCTCTGACCTTCGCTTCAGTTCCTGAGTCACAGGCTTCAGCTGCTGCATATCCTTGCTCCAGAGCCACAGCTACAGCTCCTCTGGAGGTATTTTTAATGGAGAGCCAGTGCAGGGGAAGTTATGTTGGTTCCAAACTGGCTAATCTGGGCTTGTTGCCATTCACCAGCGTTATCCTGCTGCTGTAGAGAGGGAGACAAGTGAGGAGCAGGCACCATTCCTACCTGTTACCCACGGCAGCAGGTGGGTGTGAGTGAGAGTGAGCGGAGGAGCTGCTTCCTTCACCTAAATCCCAGTTAAAGGGATGCAGTTGTTCTGCAGGCAAACATTGCACCTACCCCTGCACGGCTCTGGCTGCTGCCAGCCAGCCAGAGAGGGCAGGAAAATTAGGGTGGAACTGTGGGGCATAATCTTGGCTGATATTTAAGGACAAATAATTACATAATACAATAAATAAATGAAATATCACTATTTTTTATTCGCTGCTGGTCATTCTGGCTGAAGTTGTGATGTCTCGTTAGTCACACCGCCGTGCTGGAATCTTAGTGAACAGGAACTCCAGTGACACTCGCTGTTTCCAGAGTTTGGAGCCGTTCCTGCAGAGCAGCCGTGACTCTGCTCAGACGAGGGCTCACACCTGAGTCACGGCAGAGGTGACAGCACCTGTGCAGGCAGGTGCTCACCTCAGCCCTCACCTCCCCGCTATTCTGCGCTCCCAGACAGCGCTGACTCCTGGTTTACTCAGTGTTTACCCAGCGTTTACTCTCGCAGCCTCTGTGCCCGGTACTTCCGTACGCTCGCCCTCTGCCCAGGGCTCTGTGCGGAGCCCCCTGGACCAAAACACATCCGCGCTCCCAACCGGGAGGGTTACCTCCCATCACTGACAACACAGAGAGAGTCCATCCCCACCACTGGGGATGGGACCATCGGGGATCCGTCCCCACCGCTGACCGCACGGACCCGGGGATCCGTCCCCGTCCCTGACAGCACGGACAGAGAGAGTCCATCCCCACCACTGACCGCACGGACCCGGGGATCCATCCCCATCCCTGACCGCACGGACAGAGAGAGTCCATCCCCATCCCTGACAGCACGGACAGAGACAGTCCATCCCCACCACTGACCGCACGGACCCGGGGGTCCGTCCCCATCCCTGACCGCACGGACCGGGGGTCTCCGCTGCCCGCTGCCCCTGCCGGAGCGCGGCGCGGGGCACGCTGGGAGCTGTAGTCCTGCGGGACGCGCCCCCGCGGCGGCGCGGCGGCGGCGGGACTCGGTTACCCAGCGTGCCTCCCCGGCTATTTAAGGCGCGGCGGCGGGCGCGGAGCGCAGTGACCATGTGGACGCGCAGCTAAGGCGGCGGCGGGCGCAGCCTCCGGGAACGGGACCGCCGCCGAAATGGAGCTGCCGAGCCGTCCATAGCCCTCCCCGCCGCCTCCGGAGCCAGGTACGGCCGGGAGAGAGCGGGCACGGCTGGGCAGGGAGGGAGGCGGTGAGTGGCCGTCGGGGCAGCCCCGTCCCGCAGCCCGAGGGATGCGGCTCGGTGCTGGGCGGGGATAGCCGGGGATGCAGCCCGTTGCTAGGCGGGGATAGCCGGGGATGCAGCCCGCTGCCGTGCAGGGATGCATTCCCGTGCTCGGCGGGGATGCCCGGGAGTGCAGCCCGGGCAGGACCGGGCAGAGACCCCTCCGGCGTCCCGGCGGTCCCGCAGCGCTGCCGGAGCGGGGTCCCGTCCCCCGGACCGCCGCGGGCTCGGCGCTGGAGCTGCGCGCCCGCTCCAACTTTCCCCGTGTTTTTGCCCCCGTGCTCGGGGCTCTGCTGCGAGGGATGTTTGGTGTTATGTAAACACTTGTGAGCGCCGATGGGGACTTGGCTATGGGCGATCTTCCTCTTAAATGGTCAAAAAGCGGGCGGCTGTGGGTGGATGTTTCGGAGGGTCCCGGTGACTGGCCTGACAGGCCAAATATTTGGCTGTTTCCTGGACTACAATAACTGGACCTCGGCGGGGGAAGGGGTGGGGGCACATGTGCATTCCCCATGCGTGTACGTGGGATTTGCCACAATGCCGAGCGGCTTCCCGGCTTCGTGCAGCGCTGGGGGTTGCTGGGGGCTCCCCCGGCGGGGCAGGGCTCGCTGTGCCTCTTGCCGTGCGGGCTTTTCCCGCAGGGAACACGCTCCGTGCGGCGGGACCAGCTGCGCCTGGCTCAGCCCTTCCCCGCCCTGCCCCAGGTGGGTTCGCTCTGGCTGCCAGGAGTTTGTCTGAAAAGACTCCAACAGGTGAAAGGCTGGAGTTGAATTTATCGCCGTGCCACGGTTCTGTGCCTGCTCAGCTGCAGATGGTTTGGGCTGCGGTCCTGCTGCTCACAAATCAGGAAGGGAGAACGTGGCTAACACAATCCAGATCTTTGCCTGATGAAGATTTAGTGACTGCGTGTCGTGTAGGGAGTAGGGTATGTGGGAGCTGCTGGTTTTATTTATTAGTGAGGGTCGGTACCTGTGCATGTGTTTTATTTCTTGAAGTGAGTTTAGTTATTTGCCTTTGTTTTCCGGGGCATGAGCCTGCTATCCCAGGACTTGCAGATGAGTTGAGCGGGAGGGTTGGCTGACTCCGAGGCCCATGGTGGAGCTGTTTTCCTTGCAGGGCTCAGCTGTGGCAGTGCGGGATGCCATGTGAGGCCAATATCCTTTCCTTCCCCTCAGTGCTTCCTCTGGGGCCAGGAATGGGCTACCAGGCGCTGGATTTCTCTTTGGTTCTTTTCTATACCTTGATTTACACCAGTTGCCTCGCACAGCAAGTATCCCATGCTCTGAATGCCTGGTGGTTGTGCTGGTGGAAGCAGTAACAGCACTGCAGGGTGTTGTGGCTGGAACAGAGCTTTGGCTGCCCAGCACTGGCTGCTCAGTGAGTGGAGAAAGCTGGTGGCATCCGCCAGGCCAGAGGTTCAGGGTTAACAGGACACTTGGTGGAACAAACGTGGGGATTGACCACCATGGGACTCAGCAGCTTGAGCTGGTGTGAAGCTGTAGTGCTCAGTATGCCTAAACCAAAACAAGGAGTCACTGTGAAAACAAAACCACGGTTCTAGTGTGTTTCAAAACAAGCTGATGCTGAGCTGATTATTTCTAATGTTTTCTTTAAGCCGCCCCTTGTCAATAACAGGGGTTTTTCTTGTTAAAATACCGTATTTCCCCAAGATTAAAATGTTTGCTTAGATGAGGGTTTTTTCCCCCATCTGTTTGTTTTGCACTGTTGATTAAGCCTTGAAAATAATTTCGTCTTACCAGGTTTCATAAATTAGGAAGTAAACAAACAGGAGTAAGTTTGCTTTGCCCTTGCAATCATGGGGTGGAGCTTAGCTCCGGGAAATGGTTTTTATGAGATGTGCTAATCCTGAACACCATGGTTGGAGGGTGGAGGAGGCCTTAGTGAAGAGCACAGGAGGGGGAGCATTTGGTTTATTTCTTCCATGGTGGTTGGTGGATCTGCAGGTTTGGATGAATGGAACTGTCCTGGGACTGATGAACAGAGTGGAGGCGCTGTAAGGGACAGTTGTGATCTCTGGTTCTAAATGAGGGGTGTAATTTTGGGAGGAATTCTCACTGAAAGGGCTGTCAGGTATTGGCAGGGGCTGCCCAGGGAGGCTGTGGATTCCCCATCCCTGGAGGTGTCCAAGCAGCACTTGGATGTGGCTCTCAGTGTCGGGACTGGGCAGGACTGGGCACAGCTTGGACTCGATGATCCTGGCAGGCTTTTCCAGCCTCAGTGGTTCTGTAACATGATGTTACCCACAGCAGCACCAATCCTCTCATGTTCCCTCAACATTTTGGTGTGGTGTAGTCTAGAAAATGCACAAATTGAGTTAAAGTGAAGAAATAATCTCAAGTCCTGGCAGCTCACAAGTGAGGCTGTTGCAGCCTAGAGGGAGAGTTGCAAACCACGCTGTGCAGCTGCTGTCTGGTGTGAGGTCTTGCTCTGATTTTGTAGTGACTGCTCTGCTAAGGACAGCACTGAATGTCCCAGACAGCGTGGCAAGCACGAGAACAGGGCACCTGCAGGGGTGGCAGATTTGGGGTGTATTTTGGGGATCCAGCTCCTCCAGTACTGTGTGTGTGCCAGAGAAAAGGGAACAGCCCCAGGGGCTGGTCAAATTGGGGTGGTCCAGAAGTCTGTTCTGGAAGCAGAAGCTCCCTTTGGCTGCTTCTTGTCAGATGAGCTGGTCTCTCCTGGTAAATCGCTGAAATGGACAGCATTGAGGTGGAACTTCTTGTTCAGTGCTGTCAGGCAGGATTAAAGCAGATCCCAGATATCCTGAGCCCTTGTCTGGTACCTGCCCTTGAATTGGAGCCATCACAAGAGCAGGTGCTGCTTGTTCTGATGAGCTCTTGGAGCAGGTGTAGCTGCTCTTGGCCACCTGGGCTCGTTTGTGCCCAGGCAGGGAAGAGACCAGTGCCACCTGAGCTGTCCCAGCACTGGTGTGGCATCAGCACCAGGGCAGTGCCAGTGCCTGACCTGGGCACTGCTGGGGCACCTCCAGTCTTGGGGGCAGCTCTGGGACCCTCAGTGCAAGAAAAACATTGAGGGGCTGGAGTGTGTCCAGAGATGTGGAGCTGGGGAAGGGTCAGGAGTAGCTGGGAAGGGGCTCAGCCTGGAGAAAAGGAGCTCAGGGGGGACCTTGTGGCTCTGCACAGCTCCTGCCAGGAGGGGATGGGCTCTGCTCCAGGGAACAGGGACAAGAGGAGAGGGAACAGCCCCAGGCTGGGCTGGGGAGGCTCAGGTTAAAGATTAGGAAAAACAACTTCACTTGAAAGGGTAGTCAAACACTGAAATGGGCTGCCTGGGGAAGCAGTGGGGTTCCCATCCCTGCAGGTGTTCAAAGACTGAGCAGATGTGGCTCTGCCTGATGTGGTTGGCTGGGCACAGTGCTATCAGTTCAACTCAATACCTGGAAGGTCTTTTCCAGCTTCCATGATCCTGTGGTCCTGCCTGGTTTCTTGGCTCTGGTGGTTCCCCAGTTCACAGCAGACTCCTTTGGAATATCTGATGTGTCAACTTGCAAAGTGTACTGGGAGTCTTTGAGACATTATTACCCTATAAATACAAGATAGTTGTAGTTGTAGGATTGTCTTAAAGCCAGGAGGAATCTCAGGCTCCCGTGGGAGGTGGGATGAGGGTAGTGGCTCTGTAGTAGCTGGTAGACGAGCTGCTGGCTCGCCCGTGGGTGAGTGTGAGGGAAGGCGGCCTCAGCAAAGCAGCTTATGGAGACCAAAGGGTTTAGAGGCAGAAAATCATGTGCTGCTAGAAGGTTATGTAAATGTAACATCTCTGCCACAATGAGACTGTGGTGTAAATCCTGGTTCCTAAAGATCTGCATTACTGTATGTCCCAAATTAGTTTCTTCTGCTAAGATAGCAACAGAAAGTGAAGGTGCTTGGGTGGCCTGGAGCCTTTTTTTGTGCTGTTTGTGTGTGAGAATCAAAATCTGGGGTGTCAAAAGCTGCCTAGTTTCATCCAGTGGCCTGTGCTGGGTGGGGACAGGTGCTGCTTTAGAGGCTGGAAGAGCTGTAGAGAGGGTCCCTGTGCTGCAGGGCTGGATGCTGGCTGTGCCCATGGCTGTTCCAAGTGTGTGCCCTTCCACCGAGCTCTCCAGGAGGCTGGGTGCCAGAATTCTGCTCCCCATGGACACTACAAAAGGACTACAGCAATTATTGCCTCGTTCTCTGGTTTGGCACGAGCAGCAGTGGCTGGGGATGGAGGCCGATTCCTCTTTCCAGGGTGCTACAAGTACCTGTTAGATGGGCAGAGGCATCCAGAGGCTCCTTGTGTGATTCTTGCTTGTGCTGTACTTGTTGAGAAAGAATTTTCAGGTCTTCAGGGCACTTGTGGTTTATGGGATGAAATTTGCTGAGAAAAGCCATGGCTGCTTCATCCCTGGAAGTGTCCAAGGCCAGGCTGGACAGGGCTTGGAGCAATGTGGAGTAGTGGAAGGTGTCCCTGCCCATGGCAGGGGGTGCAATGAGATGATCTCCATGGTTCCTTCCAACACAAACTGTTCTGGGATTGTATTCTGTGAAAAAGATGAAATAGAAACTACAGGAACTGTAATTCAAGCGAGGAAAGCTGCAACATTCAGCTGTGGATTCCAAACTCAGAGGAGTTTCATTTTCATGCTTGTGGTTTTCGTTGTCAAAACTTGGATCAGAACTTCCTAGCAGCGTTCTGTGGAGAATAAAATGCCAATTGATATCTGAGCAAGTTAACCCTCTGGATAGAAAATGTGTTGGAAATGTGCATGGAAGTCTGTGGTACTTGGGGATTTGTTGCTTGTGGCAATGTGATTGCATCCTCATGTGCCAGAACTCCCAACATGAAGAGTGCTGCAGGAAGCTGAGTGTTCATATCTCACTGGTGATCTTCCCTGGAAGTGTTCAAGGCCATACTGGGCAGGGTTTGGAGTAACCTGGTCTAGTGGAAGGGAGTGGAACAAGATGATCTTTCAGGTCTTTTTCAAGCCAAGCCAGTCTGTGCCTCTGTGATCAAAGGAGGGGGAGTAGCTCTGAGAAATAGAAATGCCAGATATTTCTGGATTAAGATATTAGGTAATGCCTCTGCTTCTGGACTAATGTGATGCTGAGCTCTAAGGGAAGAGGCTAGGTTGGTTGAAGCCAGCGTCACAATGGACACAGGCAGTTCATCCTCTCCTCGTCTGGTGCATGATCTTCTGTGGGCAGAAGATGATAATGTCTGAGCATGCACATGGAAGACATTTCTGATCATTGTAGGCCAAAAATGGCTGCTGCTCAAAGGCTATACTTTGTTTTTTATTTTATGCAATTGTTTAGTAGCAGTTTTGCATGAAACTTGTATAAACATTTCTTTTGTGCCTTGGCCCACCCTGTCCACCTCTTCAGAAATTCAGAAATCTGCCAAGAAGTTGTGAAGAAGAAAGCTTTGTTTGCAGTCCAGCTCTGTCCCATCTGCCTCCCACGCCAAGGAGAAACACATGGCCACAGATGCAGGCTCGACCTCAGCTGGCTGATGGCGCTTGATCCGAAGGGTTAATTGGGAACTTCTGATTAAAATAACTCTGCAATCCTTGGCCGCTTCTCTCTTAAGTGTTCAGCAGATTCAGATGCTAATGCTCGTGGGTGGTTCAGTATTTTGAACCTTTGCCTTCTGGAAAATTACAGTTGGGAGGCCAACAGGTACAAGCCAGCCTGGGAGCTGGAGCCTTCATCTGTAACGCAGCCCGGCCCATCGGGGCTTTGGAGCTCAAAGTAGGTCCCCTTGGCCACCAGTGGCTCTCCACACGTGCTCATCATGTGCTGGCAGTGGCTCCTCCTCTTGGGCTGGTTGTCCGGGGCGCTGAGGTTTTATCCAGAGCCAGCGGAGGTGTCCGGGAGGGACGAGCGGCGCACGGGAGGCTCCCGCCTCGGCTCAGCGCAGCCCTCGGAGCCTGCAGGGGCTGCCCACGGGACACCAGCCTTGGCTTCTCTGCCAGAGGGGACCCAGCTGTGCCGGGGGACGCCCTGCCCAGCCCAGCCCTGGAGACCGACAGCGGGCCCGCCATGGAGGAGAGGGAGCCCCCGCCGAGGTGCGGCGCTGGCCGGGGAAGGGGCTGGGGACAGGCAATGAGCGGGGATGGAGGCTGCTCGAGGCACGGGCGACGAAACCGCTGCGGTCAGCGAGGTTTGGGTTTGCTGAGGGGTGCCCAGGGTTGATTGGGGTGCAGGAGCCGGCCCCTGCTGTGGTGAGCCCTCAGCAGATAGCTGGCCACACAAAGTGACATTGGGACTGCTCCGTGCCCTCTTCTTCCCTGGCCATCCTTGTTCCTTGGCCGAGCTCCAGCTGGTGTAATAAACCAAGCTTGCTCTCTTTCCCCGTGACTTTGGTTGTCCTGGTCCTTGTGGCGTGTTCCAGCTCTCTCCTGATAGAAATATGCTGGAAAACATTGTGTGCTCATCGGGGCCTCGTCCAGAGGCTGACGTCCAGGCTGCCTCCTCCCAGCAGGGCTGGAGCCAGCAAGGATGGACTTCAGGAAGTATCAGCTTCAGCAAGTGCTCCTTACTTTTAACAGGATTAAGAAGATGCTGTCAGGTCATACTTAGTTTGGAACAAAAAAATGTTCTTTTTCCCCTGACAGTGTGTCTCTAATAGAGTTTCTCTTTCCAGCTGTCTGCAGATGCCTGTCAATAGGACCTGTCAGTCATGTTTCTTACCTCAGTTAGTGGCTGTTGTGTAAGGGATTGCTGTCAGAGTGAAATTTCCATGCTTTTGACTTGAATTTTCTGTAAATAGTTTGTTTGGTTGCACTGGGCAAAAAAATAAAAAAAAAAAAAAGCGCCCTTTCTAAGGAGAAAAGAACATTGTGCACATTTGCTTTCCTGTACTGAGGTTTTACTGAGGTTAAAGTTACTGAAATGAGTTGCTTTATCTGTTTTCTTAACTGCTGTTGCACCTATGAAATAGTAACTTCGGCATAACTCTGTCACTGATGTGATAAAAAAATCTATTTATCTGTGGAGTGGCAAATAGTATGAATAGAACGTGATTAACTCATCCCTCCTCTTGCTGTGTGAATTTACACTCCTCTCTCTACTTATTTTTAGAGGAAGGGGAAGTGTGTGCTTGATTAGATGTGCAGTGAGCGATCTCCCCCTGGGAGCAGAGGGGAGTGTGAGCTGGTGGATGGGGATTTGGGAGACCTGGATTCAGATCTGGGCCCCGAGTCTGACCTGCTGTGTGTCCTTGAGAAAGTCACAGTACTGTGCTGCTCCCTCCTTCCCCTCTTCCCTAGCCTCCATCTTGCCTGTTCAGCCTGGAAATTGGAGGAAAAAATCTGCTGCATTTTGAGCGTCAGGAGGAAAAATACTTGGTCTGCGAAAGTGCATTTCTCCTCCTTAATCTAACGGTTCATCAGCCGCCCATGTGTGGCAGATAGCAGCCTCCTGGACATGAAAGGTTGCAGCTGAAGGGAAAACAAGATCCTGTGGTAGATAAATGTACTGCACTGATAGGTTTTTCTTTTAAAGGGTAATCTCTGAAATGGAGCTCCATGTGCATAAAATGAGCAGTGCTGAACCCTCCCAGCGCTGTCCCTGAGCTGGGTCCCACAGCAGGTGAGGGGATCCTGGTGTTCAGGACATGGCCTGCTCCACACATCCCAAAATCTCTTTATTTGCCTTTCCCTGGCGAGTGCAAAGAGCTCCTTTCAGATTTGCTAAGCAGAAGCTTTGCAGATGACAGAGCTCTGTCCTCAGCCCCAGCACGGTGATTATTCACCGGGTGAGCTTTTAAATAAAGCACTTCCTCTTCTCTTCAGCTGTTCTAATGGGATTCTTAGGAATCTTTCCTGGCGTCCTCAGGGAGGAAACCTTCCTTTTTTTACTGAATGAGAAACAGCAGGTTTGGGTTAAGATTTTCAAGTTAGCTGCGCCTGTGAAAATACAGAATGCTCTGCGGGTGTTATCCAGAAAAACACATAAAGTCTTGATTAGTCTGTAGGGCCAAATTTTCAGCCAAGTAATCTTGTAAAATTTGGATTTACCAGATTATCCAAGCACTGGATTTTCAGGATAATACAGTGTTTGGTTGCATTTAAAAAATGTTAACTTGCTTGGCCTGATTTATCAATATTAATGACCCGATACAATTTAATTCAAACACAGACTTACCTGGTCTTGGGGGTTCTCAGATCTGTTAATTTCTGTTAATTAATTTCTGGATGTTTCTGCTTTTGCCATTAAGCAGTTCTTTGTGTTTGCTTCTTTGTTGTCTCTCTACCCTTAAACTCTGGTCTTGCTTCTGTCAAAAACTGAAACAGAATTAAACTTTCCCTCTGGAATTTCCTGTCGGCGGTAATGAAGTTGAAACACTTAAGTACAGTTTGAGATTCTATTCTTAAACGACCGAGATAGTGAAAAAGACTTTGATAAAGTGGTGCTCCAGTTTTGGTACCAGTACATATAAAATTGCCAGTGTTTATTGAATTGAGCACTAAACCACAGTGCAAGCCTGCCAGTAGAGACCTGAGTGCATCCTGGGACTGCAGGGCACAGCAAGGAGCTTTTTTCTTGTTCTAAACAAACACCATCAGAAACATTTTGGAAAGACACAATAATTTGTATCCCAGTTGCTGGGAATCAAGCAGCCAGCAATAAGACACATTTGGGCTTGTTTATTTTACAAACAGGATTTGCAGTCGTGGGGTAAAGAATTAAAATCCCACACGAAGCAGACGTGCGAGACATGCAGTCAGGGAAGCAGCTTTGAATTCTTTGCAAAAGCCTTTTCAGAAATGCTGGGGATGAGGAATGACAGGGCAGGGATGTTGTCACAAAGAGGAGGGACTTCAAACGGGGCCTTGACTCGGCTCTTCAAGGAAAGCAAACTCCCAGCGCCGCTCTTGGAACCTGTTTTTTCTGATTTAGTATCGGGAGTGAATTGAGTGATGGGAGAAATTAGCGTGAAATGTTTACAAAGCGGTTCATTTCCCATTCTGAGCGTTCCAAAAGGCAGCTGTCTCATTAGGTGGTTGGTATTAACAGTCCGTTTGATTTCGTGGTGTTTTCGCTGTTAATCTGGCTTTAACTGCCCTATGAAATGTGTTTTCTTGAGAAAAAGGATTGAATTTCAAGGGCTATATTAAACTTATCCTGGCTTATTCAAGGCCATTAGGCTGAGCATATGTTCTGTTTGTGCCCTGAAATCCAGCAGAGTCCTGAGAGCTGGTGGGAGCCGTTCTGGGTCTGCAGAGCTTCTCCTTGGCTTTGGGGACAAATCGTGGTCAAGGGCTTGTCCAAACCCTTCCTTTGCCTTTCAGAACCGGTTCTGTTCAGTCCTTTTCACTGTAGGAAAAGCAGCTTGTTTTGAAGGTGCACACAAGATGATCTGGAGTGAGAAATATTCAGAACTGAACCCTTGGCTGTGTCACTTTCTGTTCAGTCAGAAGATTAAACTCGTGGTGGTGTGGTGCTCACCAGAGCAGAGGGGAAGTGCTGAAACTCCTGGGCTGAATAGCAGGTTTTCCTGGCTTTAATTCTGTGCCTGAAATTAGCCAATGCATGTGCAGATACAGCCCCATAGAGCAGAGCTGGCAGAAAAACTTGTAGATCAGTTTCTTGAAATTCACATGAAATCCAGCAGAATTTATTTTAGTTACTTTCTTAAACAGAAACTTGATTTTTGTTTTCCTGTGCAGATAAACTGTATAGAAAACATACTGAGGCACGAGCTTTGATATAGACATGAGGAAACAGTCACCAACAGAATTATAAAGATTCAGGCTTTCAAGGCTTTAAAAAAATCCTGTAGAATGTGTTCATATCTCAGGCATTTTTTGATGTCTATGAGCAGATATAGTTAACTTCTCAATGTACAGCCCACTTTTAGTTCATGTTTCTTTTGTAGCCTGGCAAGTCCTTCTGCCTGTTAAAATTTGAACCTTCAGCTTAGTGGGAAAAGAAATTTATTTTTACAGCTTGGGTTGCTGCTTTGGTGTTGCTGCCACCTGAGTTAAGCTGCTTGGAGAGACCTGACTTCATTTTTGCTAGCTAATGCCACGCTTATCAGTGCTTCATCTTTGATTTTTTAAAGTGAGTTTACCTGGAGGGAATCTTGTTTTCCTGCAGTGTTTAAGGGGAAGAGGAGGACAGTGCTCCCTGGGTAACACTGCTGTGTTTCAGCTGGAACAGGATGAATTTCCTGCAGGAATCCCCTCTTGTGGGGCTGTGAGAGTGCCATTAAAACAGGGATTATGCACAGAATAACTGCAAATGTTCTCTTTGGGCCGTCCCCTCATCTAGTATAAATCAGTTGCTCTTGGCACTGGTGTATCTAAAATAAATAAATAGTGGGGTAATGGTTGTATTTGTCTGTGGAGCACAATTGCCTTCAAGCAGCGTGACTGTGCTGTCAGGAGAGCCAGTACAGGGACGGTGTGAAAATCCTCCTGTCCTGCACTTCCAGGGGGTTCTGATGGTCATCCCTGTGTGTGGTCAGTGCCTTGGGGAGGGCAGTGTCCCCTCCACTGCCAGGGGGACACCCACGGGTGCTCTGAGTGACATGTGCAGGAGCAAACCTGTTCTGCCCAGTCCCTGTATCCTGTGCTGTGAACTCAGGATAAATGTGCCAAGGCTGACAGATTTTTACTGCCTCCGCTTCTCGCTTGTCCTGCTGAAGAAAAGAATCAAAAATGACCCCCACAGAGGTCTGATTTTGGGAGGATTAGCATGGTCAGCTGTTGCTGACAGCATCTTTTAGGAAAAGGTTTTCAAACTGGGTACCTGGGGACTTTGCACTTAAAAACTTGCCAGTTCCACTTTTTGCTTCTCATTTATTTCCCAGTTGTCAGAGGTAGGAAAATCCTCCATTTGAGGTGGCTGATCATTCAGTGTGTGGTGTCAGTAACTGGAGTGGTTTTGTTAGTGCCTTGTGGGGAGACTGCAGAAAGCTTTGAAGCTCAAAGCTCAGTGTGGCAATGACTCTGCTCCCTCCTGCCTGTGGGGTCACTGAGTCCCTTCTCCATCTGCCAGTCCAGCGTGCTCCTGAGCCCTGGCCAAGCTGAGCGGCCACATTTGAGGGAGAGGTGTCAGTGGGACTGGTTTTGGCTATTAAAAAATAGAGGTAGCCAGTGTTCAGTTTGACTATGGGGGAGCCTGAGGCTAAATCTTTATTTTATAAGAGGCTCACCCTGGTGAATTGGCTTCCCGAGGTGGTGGAGCATCTCCTGGCGTGTTGGAGATAACATCCCACTGATGGGTGTTAGAACAGTGTTCAGCAATCCAAGAGGAGAGGCAGTGAGGATTTACGTGGTGATTAAGGCTTGAGAAACAAGGTTATTGTAACCAGATCATCCCTTTGTAAAGCCTAACTCCAGCCAAGCTGGTGTTGTGAGGAGCACAGCTCTCCTGGGGGGAGCAGCACAGGCTGGGGTTCCAGGCTGCACCCCAAACCCAGCTCTGCTGGGATGCCTTTGCAAGCTCATCCAGGAATTCTAAGGATGATCTGGTGAAGAGCCCAGCTGTTCAATTCACTGCTTAAGAGTTACAATTTCATGGTATGGTGGGGTCTTCCTCAGTGAAGAAAAGGTGAGAAAATTGAGGCTGTATCCTGGAAAGTGATGCAGGAATTTGCATGTCCATCCCTGAGTCTGGTTTTGGGCAATGGTCTGAGATTTCTTTGTTTTTTGACCAGAAAATATCTCTGATGGAAGTCAATAATTTTGACCTTCACATCCCTTGGGAACACCTGTGGTGAGCATCTGCCTCTTGTGAGGAAAAAGTAATTCCCCCCACAGCCTGGAAAGGAAACCTAAATGCCAGGTAGAAAGGGTTAATTTGGGCGTATTTGTGGTTTTTGTTGGCTTAGACAGCTTTTGCTTTGGGCTGTCCTAATTCTGGGCTGAGCCTAATTTTGAGGGATGAAAAGTTTTTTAGTTTGAAGTTGGTAGTTTAACATCCAAGTCAGGAGATGGGGAAAGTTGTATTTCCAGTGCTGCTAATCCAGTCACTCTGCATATTTCTGTTATGTTTCTTGCCATATATCTTAAAATAGGTAGCAGTGTTTTTCTGTCCACTTATCAAGAAAGACTGGGAACAGACTGTGTAATGTGCAGTGGCTGAAGGACTTGGCATTTAACAAGCAGCCTGGAGCCTGAGGGTTTGCTTTTGTGTGCACCCATTTGATTCCAGAGGAGCTGAGACCCCTTTACCTGCATATCAGCCTGGCCTGGTACCTCTTGCTTTTCCTGGATTTGTCTTTCATTGTACCCGTGACACAGATTTGTGGGGATAGAATGTCTGTGGTGTGCTTTGATTTAATAATAATGAAAGTTGTTATTGCCATTCCCAGCAGCACAGATACTTTGGGAGTCAGGGGGGAGAGCTGGTTGGAGCTTTTCAGAAGAAAAGTGTAACTTTAGGTTTTTATTGCCCTTTCATAGCTGCAAACATCACCTTTTAGAACTCCATGAATTTGTCCTTGTTGAGCTCCAGGCTCGCCTAACAACCTGATCTTTATGCTTTTGGTAAACAAGATAATGTCCAGGGAAAGGGGATATTTATCCCTCTGCAGGCAGGGCTGTGCTCTAGAATAAGCAGAATTTCCTGCTGCTCACTTCTTCTGCTCTAAAACCACTCTTTGGGTGTCATGGAGAGAGAGGAGGAGGTGTTTTGAGTTTTTTTCCTCAGCTGTGGGAGCGTGGCCCTGGGCAGTGCTGGCTGCCAGGAGGAGCAGCTTGGAAGAGCCTTGGTGCTCCTGCTGTTTGAAACCTCAAGCACAGGAGCTGCTTGAGCCTTTTGAACTCAGTGATCAAAAAGCAGGGCTTGGGAGGATCTCCAGGAAACCAGTAAACGGGCTTGGGAAAGATGTCTTTGAAAATCTGTTCCATTGGGTTTTTTATCCAGGCTCGTGTTGGCTCTTTGTTACTGTGACAGACTGAAATTCAATTTTTTTCTATATTTATTGAAATGACAGGTGGACCCTGTGTCATTTGGACTTGGGGCTTTAGAGGAAATCAGGTTCTTAATACAGCTGAAGTTGGCAGCACTCATTGTCTCCTCAGTGCTACATTTAAGCCATGTATTTTAAACCCAGGATTGAAGTATTACTGATTCCACAGGGATTTGGTTTCCTGATAAAGCATTTGACTTTGGAAAAATATTAATCTTTGTTTTAACATGCAAAATCTGTTCTTTTTGCTGAGCGAGTCTTCATCTAATTCTGGTTTTGGGACTACAGGTCTAAGTAGGAAGTTGCTGGTGGCATGTCAAAATTTTATTTAAAAAATGTTGCCATGAATTGAGTCAATATGTTGAATTTCTCAGGAGCACCATTCCAGCACAAAGGACAACCTTTAAAGGATGCTTAAACCTACTTTTAATTGTGGCAAAGAAAGGTGATTTAGCTACAAATCTGGCTCTAACTGAAGCAGTCCCCTCTCCCTCTGGCAGGTGGGATGGAATGGGTTGGTGCAGCTGCACTGAAATCCAGCATCCTCTGGGATGAATGCCTGCCTGTGAAACAGTCCCACGTGGAATGGGATGCCAGTAGCTGCTTGTTTTTCCCCTGGTTTATTTTTCCAAGCAAGCTCTCTGGCATGCTGGGTTTTCTTTGATACCTGAAGCTCCGCTGTGAGAACTCGCTCGGTTTTTCAAACAAACCAGCAATCAAAGGCAAAGGCTCCTGTTGCTGTAACCTCTGGTAGCTGCACCAAGGAATTCTGCCTGATTAATGTTGTGCTTTATTCTTTATTCTTTCTTCCAGGGGCAATAAGCCAGAGATGACTGACAAGATGTCGAGCTTCCTTCATATTGGAGATATTTGTTCTCTCTATGCAGAGGGCTCAACAAATGGATTTATTAGCACTTTGGGGTAAGAACAGCTGTTCTCTTGTATTAAAAACACCGTAAGAAGGACTAGCAGAGCTCAGCTAGCTCTCCTGAGCCTGATCCCAGGGAATACTGGCTAAAGCAAGGGAGCTTTATGGATAGATCTGGCCCTGAATTTAAAAATGGCCTAAAATGATTATGGCAAGGTAGATTTTGGGAGGCTGGAGAGTGTATCTGTGGCTGTAGTGCAGTTTTATGTCCTTGGTGGGGAGGAAGAACCTTGCTAGGTGAAGAGCTAGATGGGAATGAATGCAATCCAATGATTTTCATGTTGCTGTCTGTCCCGTGTCTGTCCGTGTGTCCCGTCCTGTCCCTCCTGCCCCTTCCCCAGTCAGGGATGGACAGACCCCAGTGCACTCTGCTGACTGCACAAAGGATGTAGCATAGGCAATGGAAATAGTTCAAAAAACATATATATCTAATAAAAAATAAATCAAATCCCTGAGCCAAGTGTTTTAAATATCAGTAACTCACCACTGCAGCTAGTTTGTCCTTAAAATTGAGGTTTAATTTGAGGTTTCTCCTACAAACAAAATTGCTTTTCTCCTATGAAAGGAGAAGATGTTTTGACCCTTGTGCTTTGCCAGACTCTGGAGCTGCAGTGGGAGCTGTGCTGTGCCAGCTCCTGCCCCCTGTGCTTCCCACAGAGCCCCTTTGTGCTGCCTTCCACCAGGACACGGGCAGGTGCTCTGGAGCAGGGGGAAGTGAATGCCAGTCCATTAAAAAGAAAAAAAAAAGCTTTTTCACGTGGAAAAAGCACCAGCTGGCAGAGCAGGGCCGTGGGATTGGAACGCAGCTCTGAGGAGGGTGAGGGAATGTTTGATCCTGCTGAGGAGGATCTGCAAAGATCAGGATCTGGGTGCTGCTTGGGGAGGAGCCCTTGCAGGGTGAGAAGCTCCAGGAGCACTGGCCCCTGTTCCCATGGGTGGGAGCAGCGTGTGGCACACGGGGCTGTGCCCAGCGAGGGGCACAACCTGCTCTTTCTCATTTCCAGTAGCCCTAGGGGCCTCGGGGTGGGTACAGTCACAGCACATTTTTTGCTGCCTGCAGTCCAGATTGCATCTGACAAATGGAGCTCCCAAGCAGGGTACAGAGACAGCATCCTGGTAAGTGCCTCGGCAGGAAAGGATGGGCTGGAATCTCACCTGAGTGACTCCAAACTAACTTGTAGGTTTAGTCCTCTAGCTATTAGGCTTCTGGAAAATAAGGGGGCAGAGAAGGAAGCAGACACTGAAGATGCACCATGATCTATTATAGGAAAGAGAAGAAAATATGGGATGCTGCCAGAAAGGAGAGAAGGTATGATAAAAGCAGGGGATGTAGTAAGTAGGGTTGGTCGAATAGTATTTGGCAAATGTATTTGACAAATTTCCCAGGTCCTCGTCAAATATGACACGTGCACTCTGCAGCCCTGGATCAGCTGTGGAACGGGCCAAATACTATCTGCTGAACACTGGCAACGTGAATTATCCTCTCCATCTGCCTTTCCTCCCAGTCCTGAAGCGAGTTTGGCAGTCAATAACTCCAGCCCAAGTCGAAAGTTGTTCTGCCATGTGGAACCCCTGCGGTGCATGATGAACAGTTGGCAGTGGCTGTGGCTTCTGATGGCATTGCTGATGTTTTCCACCATGGGTGGTCCTTGTGGACATGACAGGCCCCAAGCACGTGTATTTCCTAGGCTTGATGAGATGTTCTCGTGGCAGGCCTAAAGACCCCTCAGTGTTCAGGCCTCCTCTTTGATTTGGTTAGTGCTGTTTCAAGGTAACTGCATTATATAATGGCCACATATCTCTGAGCCTAATTTAAGCCAGAAATCCTAATTGCTATGTGAAACATGAAATGCATTATCATCTTAATAAGCCTTGGTAATCAAATTAGTTTTGTCCCATATTTAATTTAGTCTTTGTCCTGGAGAAAATTGAAGCAGCAAAGGAAAGATTTGTTGTAATTGTCCTCCAGCCCATGTGGAGTTTTGACAGTCTGATGTCATAACGATGTGTAATGACTTGTTATGTGGTTCCTGAAGGTTGAGGAGCAGATACCACTCTACATTCTAATGCTGTCCTAAAGCTCTGAAGAGTCTTCCTAGTGAATATTCCTCTGACATGTTGCTTAATGAGAACTTTACTCTTGCTGTTTCCCAAACTCAGTGCTGTCATCATGATGATTACTGGTGTACAATATATCCTCTTTTGTGTTTCTCACCCTGTAAAATTTTCCTTTTACTAGTTTGGGAAGTTCCTCTTTACTTTGAACTTAATCTCAGATGAGAGAGATATGTTGCACTGAGATTATCTGTATGGGATGATCAGAGTAACCTATTTCCTTGCTGTGTTTGGCCCTTTGTTCACCAGAAGCAGGTGCTTCAGCTCAAATGTTAATACCATTCATGTTGGAGCACCCATATATATATATATAGTACTGAGTAGGGAGAAAATCCATGGGGAAAAAGCAATTCACTCTGAATGTTTGCATATGCAAATTTTAGATGCGTAAAACTGTTGAGCCATCTTAGTTTCTCTAACCTCTTAATTTTCATGCACTTCCTTATTTTCTCTGATTGTTGTCTCAAGATGCTCCCTGCATGTGAGCAGCCTCTGCAAGGAACAATCTCATATTCTAGGTCTCAGTCTTCCTCAAGTTGATTCTGCATGAGAATGGACCTCTCAAACTTTTGACCTTGGAGTTTTACTTTCTACGTTTGTGTAGAAAGCCTCTTTGACAGATTGGTTGTAAGGGGCCAAATTGAGTCATTTAGGATCAAATCAAACCCCAAAGTGTTTGGTTACAGGTGTAATTTTCCAGTTTGGAAGAGGTTTTTGGAAAAAGCCCAATTCCACCTGGATCCAAAGCTGCTCAGGTGGAGCAGTGGGAAAAGGAGCTTCCTAACTATTCCCTTTATTCTGTGGGATTTCAGCTGGCCCTGTGGGGTTGTGCAGGGACAGACAGCTCTGTCCTGGCATTCCCTCTTGGAATCTCTTGGGTTTGCTTGTCCCTGTCTTCCTGGCAGAGCAGGAGGAGGTTGGCTCAATCCCTCAACTCACCTCATGTTTGCCTGCTGAGCAGGAGGGTACATTTGTGCCTTCCTTTCTCTCAGGAGTCAATTTTTATTGTGGCAGTGACTGTTCCTGCCATTTCTTAATTCTTGAGGGGTCACAGGGTCAGTGTCCAGTTTGCATAGCTGTCATATTTTCCTGTTCTCTATTCATACAAACACATTTGCAGCGTGACTCAAATCTGTCCAAGAGGCAGGAGCTGTCCTGAGGCTGTCTGTCACCTCCCTAGAATATGGGCTGTTCTGTCTGCACCTCGAGCAGGGGACATAAGGATGATGCAGAACACAGGAGCAATGACTTATTTATTGTCCCACCTACCAGGAGCATAGCTCTGGGCAACAGTAACAATTAGCTGCATGCTTCTTGGAGAGATCTGGCATAAGTTGGCATTTGGGGAATGTCTTCTGCTGAAGTGGCCACTCGGATGAAATATTGCAAGTGAACGACTTTGGTTTTGTTGGCGAGGTTGGAAGGGGCTGCAGGGGGATGGAATCTCACTTCACTGCTCATTTCTTTGCAGCCTTGTGGATGATCGATGTGTTGTGCAGCCAGAAGCAGGTGATCTTAACAACCCACCCAAAAAATTCAGAGGTAAGTGGGTCAGACAGCTCCTTACCTCCTTACAGAGGTAAGTGGGTCAGTCATTCCTTCTGCTTAGGAATGACTCTTTATTTTGTGTGGTGATGTTTAACAATTTCTGACCTCCATGCTTTCTGTACCATATTTTAGTGTCATCTTCTTCCATGAACGACAACCCATGAGGAAAAATGTGTGTGTTAAATGTCTGTGGGACTGTGGTGGTCTAACCTGAGTCAGCCCCTCCAGTGGGATGGGGGAGAGAATTGGGAGGGGAAGAGTGTTCAGATAGAGCAGTTCAGGAGATAAAGGAAAGCTTCACACAGCAGCAAAGCAGAAGAGTGAATTGATTCCCCATTCCCCATGGGCAGGCAGGTGTTGGGCCAAGGCAAATGCCACCTCTACAGGCACTCCCAGCTCTGTATCCTGGTGGTGCCCCATGGTCTGGGCCATCCCTGGGCTTGGCTGTGTCCCCCAGCTCCTCTTGCACCCCCAGCCCTCGCAGGGGAGGTGAGGAGCAGAGCTCTGCTCAGCAGTAACTGAAACATCCCTGTGTTAGCAACAGCTTCCAGCACAAATCCCAAATGTGGCTCTACCAGCGACTGCAAGGAAAACTAACTCTGTCCCAGCCAAAGCCAGGAATGAAGAAAGCTTTGTGAGGGGCTGGGCTTGAGGTTGTCAGTTGTTCACCTTTCAGATCTGTCCAAATGTTCACAATCCCTGAGAATTTCATACCTTTTTCTCCATTCTATCACACATTCTTTCTAACTACCCAGTACCAAACCTCAGGGAAGAGGAAAATAAAAAGGAGCAAGCGTTTGCCACAACTATTGTTGCCTGACCTAATTTGATATGAGCTACCTTGGGCTTTGCTTTCATTCTGCCAGGAAACTTACACTCAGTGATAAGAAATTATTGCTCTACTTTTCAGTTTGGCCAGGACTGACTTCTGCAAGAAAGGCCTCAGACAGGAAGAGAAGCACTCACTGGGATTTTGTTTGCAAAGACCCTGAATTCTTTTTCCACCCCTGGGTTGCACCTTTTACCCAGAGGATAACTCAGCCAAATATTTTACAGTTTTGGTCTGGATTTTATCGTTTCAGGTGTAGCAGTAACTGCATGTTTTGTTGCTTTGGATGAATCTTTTTTCGTTGGTTATGCTTTGCCTTTATCAGGGCCTCAGAATCACCACAATTCTATTCAGGTTTGGCCACAACTGCAGGTGATTGCCCTTGAAAATCACGTACAGTCTGTACTGCTAGTTTTGCTTGCTGTTATTTGGGTGGTTTTGGGTTTTTTTTTGCCATGACATGATATCACATATAATGAAACTCTCCTTTTAAAACATTGCTGAAGTCTGTGAGCTCTTGTTGGTTTTTCTCCCTTTTTCCTGGAAAACTGAAGAGCTGATAATTGAAACACTAAAGAGGCAACCTGGGGAAGTTTCAGCATTCAGTGGTAAGCTCTCTAAGAAAGAACAATGTTGTTCTGTGGAGCAGAGCCTTGGCTTTTGAGGCATTCTTGATGTTAAAATCGTATGGAAGAATAAAGGCAGGTTTGACTGAGACTGCTGGGTGCAGAAGGAGGAGGAGGGAGAGACAGAGAGAGAGAGGAAAGAATGAGAAAAAGGCAATTCTTGCTAGCACAGTTTAGGAACTGCAAGTACAGAGAGACATTTGTCTGACATAAAACACCGTGGTTAGACATTGTAAATGTTCTCATATTACTTATAATTTATACAGGGAGAAAGAATGGTGTGAACCTTTTCCAACCTTTGTAGTTACTTCAGTGAAGCTTTCATGGGGAGGTTTATGCTTAATGGTAAATGGCAACAAAAGTCATAAAATTTTAGCAGGCTTTTCTCTTATTTATACACATACTTTGTAAGTGTAGTCTGAGATAAAATGCTTTCTGTGATAAATATGCTCAGGAGAAGTAATAGTGGAGTTTATCACCTCATCTTCACGGGGAATGGAAAATACTCCATTTTTATGCAGCAGTTGGGTGGGGCTTGGAGCAGCCTGGAGTAGGGGAAGGTGTCCCTGCCATGGGGGGGGACATGGGATGAGTTTTGAGGTCCCTTCCAGCCCAAACCATCCTGTGAATCGTGTTGGTCATCACAGCAGCTGCAGGCCTGAGGAGTGGGGTCAGGCACTGGTGGTTAGGGAGGAATGTTCAAAAATCTTCCTGGAGCAAGAAGGAAATGAATCAAATGGAAGTGACTTGGATTCTACCCTTAGAGAGGACTGGGAAAACACTTCTGTGGTTGTGTGACCTGGTTTATGTCCCTGTGCTCCAGGGTGTCCAGATGCAGGTCAGACCCCTCCTGTGAGGGACACTGAGCCTGTCACCCGTGGCCAGGCTTGGGGATCTTCTTTTTTGTACCATTTTTTTGAGAAGTGTCATTCTGAGCTTCTTAGAGCAGATCTGTATTCCGTGGGCAGGTGTAAAACTGTTGTAAATACAAATTTCATGCTTAATCAACGTGAGGAGAGATCTCTAGAAGCAAGATTGACTGCTTAGATATGCATAGATGACTCCAAGAAAATTCAGTGTGAAACTCAAACCTGTCTATCCAGTGGCAGAGTGAATCCACCCTGCTTTTTGCCCTAACCACAGGTGCTTCAGGTTGTAAAAAGTCATGTTGCCAAGGCTACATTTAATCCCTTGCATCTGGTGGCAGCAGCAAGACCCTGCTCTGGAGGGTTGGGGATTTTAGACCCTTGAAATTGGAGCAGAGCTGCTGTGCACAGAGTGGGGGGTGTGTGCACCATCCCTGTGCCTGCAGAGAGGGATTTGGCAGCAGTGTTTAAATGTGAGTATTTTGTCACTAAACACTGGTAACCTGCTGGTGGTGTGAAAATGGCCCTGCCTGAGCAACCTGCTCCTAAAAACAGCCCCTTCCCAGCCGAGGGGGGGTTTGTGTGCTGGGAAGTCTCTGCTTGGGAAAGGACTGCCTTGGAGGCAGCGAGGGATGGGGGTGGGAGTGTGGTGGCACAGCAGGATGTGCTGGAGCTGGGAGGGGTCCTGGGCACACCAGGACTGCCTTTGTTGGCAGAAGTTGTGGGAAAAGTTGGCTCACGGATGGAGCTGGTGGTGGGGGAGCCCTGGAAAGGGTGAGGTGCAAGAGGCAGCTGAGAGTCACAGGGGGTTGGAGTGTGGAGTAAAAGTCTAAGTGAGATGATTAAAAAAAAAAAAAAGAAAAGAATTTCAGGGTTATTAGATAGAGAAAAGTGAAGTGCTGGAGTTGGAAAGAGCTCCAGAGGAAGGTAGTGCAGCATGCTCACTCCTGTGAGTGTTTATCTGCATTTATTTCACATATTAAATGCTGTGGTGCCTCTAGGTCATTAAAATATTCATTTGATCAGTGGAAAGTGTGAAGGCTGATTCTTTTCCTTACTATGTTCCATCCCCACCAGAATTATTTAGCACCTGAGGTCAGTGGTTTGAGGTTGTATGGCAATTATGGTATGAAATTTCAGTGGATTTTTTTTTATTCTGGCTTTCTGTGTCCACTTTAAATACAGCGGTTTGGGTGTGTGTGGGGTTTTTTTCAAGTACAGGATTTCTCTGGCCCTTCGTGTCTCCAGCTCCAAACAATTCAAAATTCCTCTAAAACTGTTTTTCAAAATGTGAAGACTGAAGAGTGCGTTCATTAGGGTGTTTCTTTTTAGTAATGTTAATATGCAAAAGAGTTTTTTTTTTTTTTTTTTTACTTAAGTGTTGTAAATGTAGTGTGTACAGATGAGATTCCTGGAAGAAATCCTACTTGTATGAATCTCCAAAAAAAGAAAGAGTGTGACATTCCCTTAGTTATCTGCACTTCTTTAAACAGAAAAGACATTTAATGTTTTTATGAAGCCCTAATTGCCATCTCTGAGTGTGACTGTGCAGCTGAAGAGTGGCTGTAAATGCATTTCCTTTTAACGTGCCTGGATTGATGTGGGAAGTGTGAGCTGGAGCTGACCCTCAGCTGGGCTGAGTTTCACTGGAAATCATTCCTGCTGAAAGACAGAGATCCTGATTGCTCGTGGGAAAGGCAGCCCTGCCGTGCTGCTGGAGCTGCAGCAGAGCTGGGGGCTGCTGCTCTGGGGCTGGAGCTGCTGCCCTGTGCCTTCTGGCAGCTGGACTGGGCATTTGCAGAGGTTTATTTGTGTTCACTGGTGCTGGAGCGCAGCCCTGCACGAAGCCAAACGTGTTTGTTTAATGCAAGGCACTGCTACTACAGCAAAACAGTCTGACAGGCTTCTCAGGAAATTCCTTCCAGCTCTTTATTTGGGATGCAGAGCTGCCTGCCAGCCTTCCAGCAGCTCTGCAATAGCTGCTGGAAACTCTGGCAAAAAGGGCACTCACTGGGTTAATTTGTCCAGCAGCTCCCTCCTTCCAGAACATTGTTTTAGCAGTTGCTGGGCAACACTCTTTTTTTGGCAAGATGTTCAAGGAATGAACCCATATCTTAGACTTAAAATACCCTCATGGCGAAGCAGAAGAGAGGAGTAGTTCAAATTCTGTTTGTTCTTTTGATCCTAATCCACGCTGGGCTCCTGGGGCTGCTGCCTCTGCAGGTGTTGGGGGCCAGCCTGGGGGCTGCAGCAGCAGGAACTCCCCAGGCAGCTTTAATTTACAATGATATGGGCATAAAAACTGTATTTACTATGGATCATGGAATGGCTTGGGTTGGAAGGGACCTTGTATTTCATCCAGTGCCACCCCTGCCATGGCAGGGACACCTCCCACTGTCCAGCCCCAGTGTCCAGCCTGGCCTTGGGCACTGCCAGGGATCCAGGGGCAGCCACAGCTGCTCTGGACTGCCAGGGAACAATTCCCTCCCAATGCCCACAGCTGTGATGGATGTTCTTGAGTTATCCCTGTGCTCAGCACTGATGAAGTCAATGTGCTTCTCCCTGGCAGAAATGTTTTCTGTTTTGTCCTTTGTAGCTTTGCCATCACTTATCTGAAGCCTCCCCACTCCTGCTTTGTGTTACATGGAGGAAACCCCATATGAAGGAAAAATATGAAGGAAATCTGTGATTCATGCAGGTCTGCTGGAGGCTCTGGAATTCTGGTGCACACATACACATTATTTACCCTTATTTAGCCAGGGCAAGCTCGTTTATGCTTTGGCATCAGGGCTGAGATTAGGGATTCTTTCAGCTGGAGGGTCACATAAGTAACTGTCCCAAACACTTCTGAAAATTAAAAAAACAAAGCTAAAACAAATAACCAGGTCCTTCTGCCTGTTGGTTTTGGAGGAGTATGAGCAGCAGGTAGTGCCCTTTGGGGTGGTTCAGTGCCACCCTCTGTGTTCATCAGGAGTTTTCTGTGGGATCAGCACCAGCCTGGGGCTCCTGTGGGCAGCCTTGAATCCAGGTGCTCTCCATGCACACTTTTCCTGGCCTGCTGTGCTGAAAGGGATGATAGCAGTTTTTAAAGCTTGGATGTGAAATAGCCTGAATTGTTTGACTCTCTCAGCTGAGTTGGAGTGGGTGTTCTGCAGAGGTTTGAGCTGGAGTGATGGTGAAGAGGATGGGATAGACCTGAGCTGCACAGCCAGGTCTGGGCTTCTTTTCCTTCTGAACATGGAGTTTCCAATGCTGCTGAAATGCTTGGATGCATTAATTATTAAAGTGCCTGGATTCCTTTAAGAAATATTTAAACTAGAGTCTAAATATGGCTTCTTTTTTTCCCCCCTCTGATAGTAGCAGTTCAAATAGCAGGATTTGTTTTTCGTGCAGGAAGCAGAACTTTGGGGAGTGCCTGAGTGCTGAGGCCAAAGCCTTCTTGCAGAGACATCCATCACTTGCAATAGAAACTCCTTTCCAATATTGAGATGTCCAAACCAGATTAAAATGCCCATGCTGAATACCAGAAGTAGAAAGTTGGAGCATAATAGTGAATACCTACTAAACAATGTCTGTTTTACAGCCAAACACCATAAAAAGAAAAAAGTTACCTCTTACCCTCTTTTCAAAAAGAATAAAAATCAAAATAAGAAGTGTAAAATCAAAGTAAGTTGTTTGATGGAAAAGAAAAATGATAAAAATACAATCTGTTGTTGTGTCTGTAATTTTTTTATTCAAAATTGAAGCATTGAGCATTTTGAGTAAAAAAAAAATCTTTCAGTCTTGCTGAATTAGGATGTAGTTAAATCTAAAATACATTTTGCTGCCTTGATGAGGAATCTTTCAGTATTTATAGAGCTGCTCTAGAAAACTGCCAACTTGTATGCATTTGAATTTGCTGCCCTTTATAAGATGAAGAAATTCTGAATCCTGTCTCTGAATTGTGAAACTTTAGCCCACTGCAGCCTACGTGCAAGCAGATGTTGGGGACAATTGTCACTGCAGCATTTAGATATTTAAAAAAAGCAGGGAAGTTGGAAGTGTTGCTTTTCCATGCAGACAAGTTTGCTTCATATCTGCTAAGGCTTGGGATGCCCTGACTGGGGGGGATGCAGGAATCAAAGGCAAAGTTGATTGGGTTTTTTATTGTGGAAGGTGAATTGGAAAGCAGTTTTTATTTCATTTCCCACATCTTTCAGTGGTTCCTTACTGGCCTGTGAGTTTGTGGGAGATTATTTGTGGTGGATGACCAGAATATCCCAGGGACATCCTGACTCTGTGGTGCTGTGTTAGCCAGAGGAGCTGTGGCTGCCCTGGCAGTGTCCCAGGCCAGGCTGGGCAGGGCTGGGAGCAGCCTGGGACAGTGGAAGGTGTCCCTGCCATGGCAGGCTGGGAATGAGATGAGATTCAAGGTCCCTTCCAACCCAAACCCTTCAGGGATTTACTGTAAATCAGGTGAACCCAGTGGGAAGAAATGCTGATGTCTGACTCCAGCTCAGAAGGCTGAATGATTTCTGTATTATAACTGTACTATAACACATTAATATACTATTTAAAGGAGATACTAAAAGTACAAACCTACTTTTCTAACTCCCATATCCAACTCTTCCCAACTGGTGACCCTGTCTGAGAGCCCAGCCCCAGGTGGGTTGGATTGGCCATCAGCTCAAACAATCCTCACCTGAATCCAACCAAGCAATCACCCCAGGGAAACAATTCTCCACACACATTCCACATGGGAAAACAAGGAGCAGAAATAGAAATTGTTTTCTCTTTCTTTCCTTTATGCTCCTCTATGAAAAAATCCTGAGAGAGAGAAGAATGTGCCTGCCACAGGGATTCTGTGTTGATGTGCTCAGCAGAGATAAATGAGTGGCTGAGCAATCACTGGCTTCATTAAGGGGTTGGGATTTTTTCTGTGTCCCACTGATGGATGGGAAGGGTCTGTGTGGCACAGATTGAGAGGGCCTGTCCAGCCTGGTGTGACAGCTGGGGACAGAGGAGGTGCTGGCTCTGTGAGCACAGAGGCTGCTGGGCTGTGTTTCCCTGCTGCTCTGTCCTGGAGTCCTGTGGCCAAGCAGCTGTCTGCCAACTTGTGGGCTCCAGGTGCTTTCATCTGGGATGTTTTGTACAGAGATGAAGGCAGAGCAAAGCCCCTTAGAAACAGAGAGTGCCATTAATATGCATAACTGGAACACCATGTGAAACCCAATCTGTTGGTTCAGGTACAGCAAGGAAGGAGGGGGGATTTAATTTATTATTATCTCTCTCCTGGGGAGAAGTTTGAGCCGTGCACTTGGTCTCTCTGCAGGTGGGGGTGGCAGTTCCATCCTGACGTGTCCCTGTGTGGGACAAGGGTGGTTGACTGTGCCCAAAACTGAAGAAATAAGCAAAATGCTCTTTTGAGCACTTATTCTTTCTCAACTCTTGCAGGTCTGAGCCTTTTCCCCGTGGAAAGCTCAGGGTATTTCAGGTAGGATCGAGGAAGGGATTGCCAAAAAGTAGTGCTGAGCTATTAAGTAGAGCAGTTCTGTTAATAAACCTGGTCCCAACCTTGTAGACAAAAGAGTGCTGTGGCTTTGTTGCCATAGTTTCAGTGCAAAATCTGACCTTAGCTACAATAACATTCGGTTAGAAAGAACTAGCTAATCAGTTTTCTAAAATTAGTGTGTTCCCTAGTACATAAGCCAGTATGAACAGGATATTTAATGAAATATTATACTTAGTCACAAGAGCCCAAGGGAGTGAAATGCCTTGATGAATTGTGGGGGTGGGGTGACATTGGTGCCTATCTTTTAATATAGTTAAGAAAATTTGTGGTTCACTTAATATTCAGAGTAGTAAAGTGTGTTCTTCTGTACACCCCATGGATTTTGCTCTGTTCCTTTTGGGAGGCTCTCAGAGTGTGTTCTGTGAGCTGGCAGGATTGGGGTGCTGGGGGGGTCTCATCAATCCCCAGCACTTGCAGAGGAGCTTCAGGTAAACCTCAGGGTGTGCTGTGTTTGCTGCCAGCGCAGCCTCTGCTCTGCAGGGAAGGGATCTCACTCGTTTGGAAGGATGCAGACAGATGGATAATGTCATCAATTGTGTGGAAAAAACCCTGTGTGTGAGGACAGAAGTCTCCCAGGTACTGGGAACAGCTTGAGCTGTACATTCATTATCTAAAGTGCTGAGAGCCTCAGGTAAGGTGTGGGGTGTAAAATCCTGCTGGCAGTCCAGAACACCCCTCTGAGAGTGCATTTATTGTGCCCAGGCTCACTGACCTGGCCCTGGGTGAGATTTTATCCATCTGTGGTGTCCTGGAGCCAAAGATTTGTTTCTTTGCAGTACAGGAGCTGTGATGAATTCTTATGTGCAAGTTGAGTATAAATATAAAAACTACAAAATAGGTGAGGCTGGGTGGGCTGTGTGTTCTTCTGTTTGGAGTTCTTTGGAGCTGTGTTCACCTGCTGTTGGGTGCTTGAGACTCCAAAATACACAGGGAAAAATATTTTAGACAAGGATCATCTAAATGATGCTTCCCAGTTTGGTGGGAACTTTGGGGATTTGCTAGCCAGTGAGTCACAGCTGCCAGTGGATCATCACCTCTTGTGGCAGGGCTTTGTAGGTGAGGTTAAAAGTGCTTGTACTGAGCCAAAAGCAGCTGTAGTTCCCTTGAAGACAATCCCAGGGCTTAGCTGTGGGCTGTGCTGTGCTGGGTGTGTGGGAGCACAAACCTTTGGTGCCAAATGCACTCAGGTTTGGTTCAGAAAAGCGTTTGCAGCTGGGAGGTGCTGACACTTGCAGGGCTCAGCCTCTTGGCTCCCTTGGCTGGATGATTCCTGATGAGCACACAGGGAAGGTGTGATCCCTGCTCCTCCAAGTCACACCTAGATTTGCACGTTGATGCTTCAGGAGTTTTGTTTTTAGGTCTGCCTTCCCCAGTAAGCTTTAGGGAGCCACATCTGGCCTCTCCAGCTTTTTCCCCTTGACCTGTCTCTGTGGCCAGGTTTGGTTTCCTCTCATCCCTTGACCTGCTGTGGTCATGAGGTGTTTGGTGGTTCAGAGGGAGCAGGTGAATGCCCTGTGACACCCTGGGCAGCTCCTCTGTGCCAAACTCTTCAGCCTCTTCTGTGTCATCTCCCTTCTCCTGCTTTTAGGGCACTGTGAAGTTCTGTGCTGCTTGCAGTAGCAGGAAATTATAGGAAAAACTTCAATTAATTTACTTAAAAAATAAGGCTTTATACTTCCAAATGAGTTACTGCAAAAATATTTGCAGTTCAGGTTATTTACTTAAGAAGACAAGTGATAAATATGCTAAGTACCCATATCAAGGAGGCCCTGCAGGTGCTGTGTCCAAGTGCCACATGGAAGTCATTCGTCCAGGAGGAACCCAACCCAGAAATTAAATAATTTCACTTCTGATTTTCTGGGCAGCCTGTTCCTCACTGAGCAGGAGTCCTGACTGCAGTGGTGGTGTCTCAGGGAGGTAAAGCTGCAAGTGTTTGAGAGCAGTCAGAAGGAAAGTGGTGAGGCTGCCAGCCGTGAAAATGTGCTGTGATGGAAGGCAGACCTTGCCAGGTGTCCTCAGCCAACACCACACCCCGTGCCACTCACACACATCTCCCACCCTTCCCACCCTGCTGGAGGTGGAATATTCTGCCCTCCTCCTTGCAGGATCTGGATTCATCCCTCAGCATGAAGTGTGGTACTTCATGTGTCAACACCTGAGTGTGACCCCTCTCCTGCAGTTGCCTCCAGCTGCATTCTGCACATTGCTGGGTGGAGATCCAGCTGCCAGTGCTGATCTGGTGATTTGGGGCCCGAGTGTATAAAAACCTCCAGTCTTCCCTGCCTGACTTGAAAATTTGTGATCCAAACTCCAGGAAATAAGTGAGCTGTTGGTGAAGGTTCTTGTCTCTGAAAACTGCTTTGTGTTGTTTTTGCCCTCCAGAGGAGAATTTGCTGCTTTGAGGTCAGTCTTGAAAAGCACCTGACTGGATCTTTAGGAATAAACTGTTTGTTTCCTTGCTTGGCAAGCTGGCTGGCTGGGGGTAGGGAGCTGCAAAAATCCTGGATTAGCTTTAGTGGCCCCTGAAAAATGTGTAAAAGAAGCCTTATGTCTCACATGAGTGTGAAAACACCAGAATAGCCATTATAGATTGACACTGACTGCGGTGTTCCTTGGAAATTTTATTTTGATGAACAGCTATTCAGTCAGAGAGGAGCTCGAGGGACTTGTGTGCTAGGGCTAACACTTCTTCATCCCTAATCTGTGAAAATAGTCAGCACTGAGCCCTCAGTGTTGGCAATTATCATCTGTTTTGGTTATGTAATGTACAGAAGTTCAGGGAAAACAGAGCTCCTTGTGTTGTGGTGGAAGAGCCTTTCTGTAGCTCTCAGTGAGATGTTCAGAGGAAGAACTCTGCTGCAGCAGAGAAACCATGACAGTGCTGAAAACACTGCCACAGGATCCTCCCTGCCTCAACCAGAGCAAATGATGCCTGGGCTGGGTTTTATTGAGGATACAGAGAGCTGTGCTATGCTGCAGCAATCTGGTAGCACTTAGACCTTGTATTTAGTGAATGTCAAGCCTTTTATTTGTCGAGGTTAAAAATTATACAAGGAAAAAATAAACACAGAACTTGCAGGCATGAGGAAGTGAGGGAGCTGGATGAGGGAGCAGCCATCCTGAAAAGGAAAAAATCTGAGCTAGAGCTGCAAAAATGCTTTCCCTCCCTCTGGAGCAGCACGTGGTCTCCAGCCAGCACCAGCTGGCTTTGAGCAGCTCCAGGGGCAGAGGTTTGGGTGGTGGTGGCCCAAACTTCTGGGAGCCAGTCCAAAGGGGCTGCTTTGGGCTGGGGATTCCAGCCCTCAGCTGCTCCTGCTGCCATAAAGCTGCATTTTATCATCAGAGAAAGAGGAGTAGGAATAAATCTCAGCATTATTGGAGTGTGAGCAGCAGCAGTGTGGAGAGAGGAAGAGTTCAGTCTCCTCTGAAGGACAGGACCAGGGAGGGCTGGGCTGGGTGTTGACTTTGGTGCTTTCCCAAACTCCTCCCAAAAGCAGGAATTGCAGTGCTGATCTGGCAAATGCTCCAGCCTCCCAGCTTTGATTTACCAGCACCAAGTGGTGGATCTGTGATGCTGCCTGGTCACAAATGCCTCCAGCCCAGAGCCTTTCTCAACCACAGCATTTTCATCTGCATTTAACTGCATTTTTATGGCAAATGCATCCAGGTGCCTTTGACTTCTTGCTCTTGTCTTAACACCAGGATTAAACAAAGAGGTTTTTTGGAGCCTTTATTGCAACTTTACTGGGGGTATTGTTGACTTACTTTGTTCTGACCTTCAGAAGTGCATTTTCCTTGTTGGTTGAAAAGCAAATCATGTCCTTTGTTTAGGTGATTGCCACAAAAACTGATCAGAAATTGAGGTTCTGTAAGAGTGACTCGATCACCACATTTTCCTGGGAAATGAGAATTGTGTGTTTGCTCTGGGAGCATTTGGCAGTGTTATGGGGTGGTGGCTCTGCAGGGAGAATAATCCATCCCTGCTGCAAAGTGCATCCTCAGTAAACATGAATGGCAGCACCCTGAGCTCCAGCCTTGGAGACTGGAGGTAGATCTGAAGGCAATATAGATTTTACAAATAACATTCTTGGTTGGCATTGACAAGCTTTAAAATAAGTGAAGAATTTTTCCTCCCACTCCCTGTCAGGCAGATGGCCTTGGTCATGAAAAATGACAATAAGGAGAAGATCCTTCAAATATGATCTATAAGATTTAATCCCAAATATAATTTTTTCCATATGCAGCCTGTCATGTGCTGCAAGTTTTTGTGTTCTGAGACGATTTGGGCATTTTGACAGATGATAATTCTGCACTGGGATCAGAATTTGCCTGCAGAGAACTCTGGGCTCTAGCAGCTTATTTGTATTGCAGTCTCCTTACAGGTTCATGTATATATTTCAATATGTATATATAAACAAATAAACATTGTAGGAGAAAGGAGTACAACATATAGAGATGATTTTATGTTCAATTGTAGCAGCTTATGCTCTGAATATCCACTAATACTTCACAGCAGCTCCTTTTAATCTTGATATCACAGTTGACATTTAATTTGTAGTTTTTATCTGATGCAAAAATAACTGAGAAGGATGTGTTTATTTTTTAGTATTTAGGTGCAGTTACCTTGAAAGATCAGGAGGCATCACCACAGCTGCTCAGTGTTCCCAGCCCTCAGTGCTGAGCAATACTGGGAGGACCTTGAAGGCAGAGGAGTAGCAGGGAGAGCTGTGAAGAGAAAAAATGTGATTTAATCTGTGCCTTAGTGGTTGATGGAGGGGAAGCCCTGCAGCTGTGCTGAGGCTGAGCTGTTCCAGGATGTGTTTCCAGAGGGGTGTCACAATTCCCTGTGCTGCCTCTGCACCCACTAAATGGAGAGGGGGGGCTCGTGTAAGGATGGGAAGAAAAATCTTAGCAAGGTTTTGAGATGTGGAGTCCACATGGAGTTCTTATTCTTCCCACTAATGAGTAAAGCAATGTTCAGAATTGAACAGGAGAAAATATACCATTTCCAGGGACAGGGTTTTTTTCTGAGCAGAAATTCCTTTCTTTGAGCTTTCAGTGTTATTTTCATACCTGATGGCTGCATAGATCAGTGCTGTCCTGAGGATCTTTGTGATCCTTCACCAAGGTTTGTTCCTGCCTAAAACCAGGAAGGGATTGAGGGGAACCCTCTGCATCTCACACTGAATTAATTCCATCTTGCTGTACCTTGTGTTCCCTCCAGGTATTTGCACTGTTTACATTTGCTGTTCTTTCTTGTGCCTTTGCTGGGTTTGTCTGCTCTGGGTTTTTAGAAGTCTGCTGAGCCTGGTCCTTGCTCTGATGTTTAATGCAGGATTGAAGTTAAACATTGTGTTGGGAGCTAGATATCAAAGTACTCAAAAACCAAAAATAAAATGGAAAAAAAGCGTGAACTAAAGAAGCTGCAGCCTTAGACTGAGAAACTTAAGAACTTTAAAAGAAAAACTTTTATCTGTCAGATTTTGAAGTGCCTGTCACTTAATGTTCCTTCCTTCAAGTCCTGGTTGGAGGCTCATTTCAGAAAACCACAGTGACTCAGCTACTTTGAATATCTGTTTTGTGGCGCGTGTTGGAAGCTCCCAGAGTTTCTCCCGCCTCCAAATGTGGTTTTGATTGGTGGATAATTCACTGGCAGTATCTTGTGCACTGTGCTAATTTCAACCACACTTCCAATATTTAGATTTTTAAAGTGTAAAGGCATAGTGCCATGATATTGGTAAGTAGAAAGGAGAATGTTTGTTTATAAATAATTATTATTTTGCAAGTGTAAAGGTAAGCTTACCTAGATTTTTATTCCAGATAAACGCTGAGTTCCTCTGTACAACATTAAATGTTCTTGAGAGCGAGATTTGCCTTGTGCTGTGATGTCCTCAAGCTCTTTGGGAATGGTGTGGAGAGAGTTGGTTCTGGGCAGAGCTCTTGCTGAAGCAGTCAAGCAACCTGGTGAGAGTTCCTGACTGTACCAAAGGGAATTTTTGAGCAGATCCTGTGTAAATACACACAAACCAGAGCTGGTGGAGAGTGCAGGAAGGAACCACGTGGCTGTGGTCGGGCTGCAGGAACCTTTCCATTCCTGTTTAACACTTCTGAGTGTTACATTCCACTCAGGCCATGTTTTCCCCCCTTCCCCGGGACCCCTGTGACTCTGATCAAGATAAGCCTGGACCCCTCCTTCATGCCCCAAAGGGGTTGGTGGAGAGCCAAGAAGCCCTCCCTGCCCAGAGCCTGGATAAACCCCTGACATTTCCTGCTCTCTCTCTTTCCCTGCTCTCCCCCCTCCAACCATGGAATAAAGAGCTGGACAAGTACATCGGGGTGAGAGCCTCTTTTGAACCTTTGCCCATCTGCTGATGTTTCCCCCCTCAAGGCCTCGTATCTGTGGGCCAGCCTGATAATTTAGGGGCTGAGAGAGGGGGAAACCACAGCTGAGGATGGCAGGGATAGATGCTAGGGGCTGGGTATTTGTGATGGTGGGGAAAGGAAGGCGTGCAGTGGAACAGCCTTTTCCTCAGACGTGGATCCACAGGAGTTCTTCATCCATCCGTGATGGAGCTCTGACAGGCTCCTGGGAGGGCTTGCTCTGGTGGTGCCACCACCAGCTGCCAGGTGGGGCTTTTGGGGCTGCCATGGAGCCAGTCCCACCTCTGGCTGGAATTGCACAAGGGCTGAGCTGCTGGCCCGGCTCTGCAGGCGCTCCTGGTGCTGCTGTGAGCTCCCAGCGCTCATCTCGAGTTCCTCTCCCCCAGTTTCCCCTGTGCAGGCAGGGTTGCCATGGAGGAGAGCGTGGGGTGGGAGTAGGCAGGAGCAGCTGCTGGAGGGCAGCGGGGGAGGATCCTCCAGCAGGGCTGCTCCTGCAGGCAATCCTGGGAACTTGTGCTGGCCAGAGCTCCGTGCATCCCTCGGGGAGAGCTCCGTGGGCCGTGGGGAAGGCTGGAGTGGAGCTCTCATGAGAGCCAAGTGGCTTTCCCTGCACTGGGAGGGAGGGAGGAGGTGATGGCCTCACGGGCATGGTGGTCTTCATGGATCTTTGGGCTTAGTCAAGTTCCTTGTCCCCCCTGTGTACATTTCTGCATTGTTTAAACCAATTTAAAAACAGACTGGATGGTTTAAACTGATTTAAAAAGACCCTGACTCAGTGCCAGGTTTAGTTGATGAGGAGGTGTCTGCTCAGAGGTTGGACTTGATCTCAAAGGTCTTTTCCAACCTGGTTCATCCCATGATTCTGCCCCTTCAAGGATGTGCAGAACAACTCTTGTTACTTCTTTGAAAGTCCTCTGCAAGTTTTTAATCTGTTACTTTGAAAGTCCTCTGCAAATTTTTAATCTAGCAAAAGGGTGTTCTGCTGCTGAACTGACAGATCCATCTGCTCCATCACAGGGGGTTTGTCAACAGTTTCAGTTTAAACATTTTTAGTGAAAAAGTTGATTTGTGTATGTAACAGGCATATGGCTTAAGGCTTGTACTCAGCAGCTGTTTGGGTGTATTTATTAGGAAAAATACCATGCAGGGATGTTTGGTAAGAAAATCATGTTCAAGGGCGAGGTTGGGGTGTTTGAAGCCACACGAGCAGCCACAGAAGTGCAGGCTGGAAGCTTTCTCAGTTCAGCGGTCATTTGTGTCCCCAGACGTGGGACACAGTGTCTGGGAGTGTGGGCAAGCTGATGACAACTTTCCAGACATGCTATATCACAGAAATGGAGATAATGTGCATGAAAACTGTAACACTTGGCAGTGTCTGTAGTAGTGCACTTCAGGGCTGGAGTAGCAAACCCTTTCCATCCCTGTGTGCAGCGTTCTGTCCCTGTCTGAGCTGCTGTCACACTTCCAGCCTCAATATTGCCCTGTAAGAAATACAGGATTATTCTCAGAGTGTCATGGAAGCCATTTGCCTCAGCAGCTGCTCTGCAGTGCATGTGATTCTCCAGCAGCTCATCTGTTTCTCCTCAAATACGGAGTTTTTGTCACATTTTGGCTTCACCAAAGCCTTCAAAGCTTTCTGAATGAGCAAGAGGGGAAATCTGCAGAGTGGAAGTGCTGCCACAGGGCACCAGTGACACTTGTGTTCATTAATGGTTCTCTGTTTCTGCAAGAGCTGACATCGTGGAGATACAATTCACTGAGTTTGTGACAGCCAATATCTTTTGTTTACACCCATAATCCTTTCCTGGAGAAGTTTTTCATCTCACTTAAGTGTAGTGTTGCAAGTGCTTGTTAATAAAAAATAATGGATTTGTTCTGTAATACTTAACGTGCAGTTTGTGTATTTGAGTGGAAAGTGGCAGACTTCTGGAATGTTTTCAGTGAGCAACGAGAAGGCATGGTTGGTATAGTGAAATTCACCTTTTAAAAGTCCAGAGAGTTGGCAGACAAATTTAGCTCGTTGCTCCTAGTGGTGTCCTCTTCACAACAGCTCAGTAAGATGGGAAATACATGTGGAAAGTCCCAAGTGCTCATCAAGATCGAAAAGCTCAGGAAACTGCAGATAATCAGCTTTCACATCTTTTTCATGTAGTTTTTTTTTTTTTTTTTTTTTTATATAACTTCCTTATCCTCAGATGATTTGAGGGGAATTTTTGTTCTGTTTGTACCATTTATCTTGGAATAAGGTTCAGATATTTCATCAGGACAGTTTGCACTTTGCATGATGGAGCCCTTGGATAACATCAATTATCTGGGTTTCATTTGGGATTTGCTGAAACAGTTATTTCTGAATCTATTTTTTTGAGCATCTCTAATACCAAGGACACTTGCAATGCAGATTTTTTAACTTGTGTTTGGTTTATCATGTGGGAATTGCTTGTTGGATTGAGAGGTTGAGAATCTTGTTTTTTCCAAAGGTTGGAATTGTTGTGGGTAAAAGTTATTCCTGTAGTCTGCAGGTGAGTAACAGAGCCTGGTGCTGTCTCGTGCTGCTGCAGTTTTCCTCTGGAGCCATAAATGTGGGAAGCATTGTTTTAAACCTGTAGGAGGGCTGGCAGGGGCACGGAGCCCTCCTGGAGCTGAGGGTGCCAGGGGCTGGGGTTTAGGGGCTGGAACCAGCAAGGGGCACTGCTCAGGTGTGCTGAAGTTCTGAGAACTCCTCCTCAATTTACAGCAGAGCCAGAGAGGGCTCCAGGAGCTTTTGGAATGCTCCAGCCTGGTTCTGGAACCACCAGGGCTGGGTCCTTCTGTGGGACTAAATCTGAGTGGCCACCCTGGCCACGTGTCACCATTTCAGGATGTCCCCACCAGAGGGTTTCACCTCCTGCTCTGTGGCTCTGTCCTGCTCTGCAGACCCGCAGTTGTAAATGGATATTATTGAATCTGTGGCATAGAATCAGATTTTTTTGGTTGCTTCTGCTGTTTCTGAATGCCAGGATTTTGTGCAGAAAAGGAAAATCCATCTGAAACCTGATTAAATTAATCTGAAACCTGAAATCCTGCAAATCAAGGCACAAAACTGGTGTAGATCTGGAAGCAGAGACTCAGAGACTGGACCACCTGACACAACCAGAAAACAGTTCTAATGCAATTATGATACAGTTAATAATTGGAAATAAAGACAGTGATTGAAACAAATGAAGGAAGAGAACGGAAAGGAGCAGACAGTGCTAAAAGATTATTTCAGTTAATTTTTCTGAACTTGGAAGGTTATTTCTGCTTTGAGGCTACTGACAGGGGTGGTATTTGTGAGCCAAGATGACTCTTTGCTGACTCTGGGTGGATGTAAGTGTAGGATGCTTTCAGTGGTGCAGCTGGTGTTATTTAATAATTCTCCCAGCCCATCCATCACTTCTGAATCCAGCATTCTCCCTCACTGATTCATGTGTTATCATTGTGTCAGTAATGCAGCTTGAAAGATGGCTGAAAACACTGAAAATACCTAATTATTGTTCTTTGAGGAAAAGGAAGTTTTTAAGTCGCTGTAGCACAAAGCAGCTTGAATACATTTATTTTCTGTGGAGTTCTCAGGTACACACAGAGGATATTCTTTTTACTGGGTGTTTTTGTCTCCAGGATTTCAGGGCAATAAGGGAGGCATTGTCAGCACCTAAACCAAGACTTCTTTGCTTTGTAGTCGCACACGGAGTTAAAGAAGTGAAACTTGTGGTTTTCATTGCAGGTGTGTTTTAACTCCTGGGCTTATCCTGTGAAGTTTTGGTGTTCCTGTGAGCTCTTACAGCCTGTTCTCCTCAGCTGTGATAAACCAAGGAGCCAGAGAAGCTGCTCTGTCTGTTGGAAAATAGACACCAAGTTAACAGAGTGTTTATTTCTGCAGAAGGCTCACACTGGGAGCGTGTATGAAACATCCCCAAGATGGATGATAGCATGTTCTGCTTCTTTTGCTGGAAGACAATGAGCTAGTAGGGCAGGCAAAAATAAATTGAATTACATCCATGCGTTTCAAAAAGAAAGGGGAAAACAACAGCTCAGCTAAAGTTGAAAAAGAAGCAGCTTCTCTTTAGCAGCTCTGTGTTTGTGCTTGTGTGGAAGCACTCGGGCAGCTCCCTGTGGGACACACAGAGCATCCCCAGGATCTGGGACTTTCCTTGCAGGCTTTGGGTTAGATGTTAGAAAAAAGTTTTTTAACAGAAAGAATGATGAAGTTCTGGAATGGCTGCCAGGGGAGGTGGTGAAGTCCCCATCCCTGGATGTCTTTAAAACAAGCCTGGATGTGGCTCTGGGTGCCAGGGTTGAGTTGAGGTGTTGGGGCTGGGTAGGACTCGATGATCCTGGAGGTCTCTTCCAGCCTGGTGGCCCTGTGGCTCTCAGGAGCTTCAGGAGATGGCAGGTGTGCCCCAGGGTGTCCCTCACAGTCTCTGGGCTGTGAGTTTGCTGGCAGCCCTGCAGTGCCAGCCCCACGGACACCCCGAGGACGTGCTGCCAGCGGGGTGAGCGCCTGCAGGCCCGTCCTGGGGGGCTCTGCTTGAGCCCAGGACCAGGGAACGTTTGTTCTCCCCATCTGCAGTGCAGCCCAGCGGGGCTGGCTGCTTCCCATCCATGGCTCAGCCCCAGCTGTCTGCGCTGCCGGATCCAGCGCGGCTCCGCTGCCTTGGCTCCCGCCGCTCGCTTCCCTTATTTGGTAACGCACGGCTCTTAAGCTGTGCCTGCAAGAGGCTGTTTCGCTGCTTTAGGGACTATTTTCCACTTTCATTTTTGATCTCTGAAGCTGTGGATTGTGTTTCAGCAGCGGTGCTGGCACAGCTTAACTCTTAAGTGCTGTCAGACTGGAATATTGTGCTTTTTAGAAGTGCTTGGCTGTTTGACTTTCTGCTTTGCTGCTGCAGAGGCGATATATGGCAGCACTTGTGTTTACGGGGTATATACACCTTGTCAGCATAACCTGCTTATTAAAATGACTTCCAGAGTGCATCCTTCAGCGCTAGGATTACGTTCTGGAGGCCAGATTTTAATTAGCTGTATGATTTGTTGGCGTTTTCCGTGCTGTGTTCCCGGGAGGGGAAGCGGCGCCCAGCGCCGGAGCGAGCTTGGACAGATTGAGCTGCATCACTTGATAGGGCTCAGCAGAGCATCTCTGGGCCCCTGCCAAAAAGGATGGGGACTGTTTAGAGTGGAGAGAAGGGAGAGGCCTTCGGGAGGTGAAAGACTCAAGCCCAGCAACAGAAAGCAAGGAATCAAACTTCCAGCCTCGGTGCAGAGGTGGGCAGGGCTGTGCTGCTGGGTTTGCCTGGGAGTGCAGCACAGCTGGGCAGCAGGATTGCTCTGCTCAGCTCCAGGCTGTTGTTTCCTAGAGTTAAGGCAGGCCTGGGTTTTTTGTGTTTATCTTTGCTTTATTAAGCCAGTTTCTGGAAGGCTGAGCATCTGTGGCAGCTCAAACCTCCTGGGTGCTGCCCATGTCTGCCCACAGTGTTGGTCACAGCTGGCTGTGCTCTGTGAGCTCTGCAGAGGAGACACCAGCTTGGGAATTTGCTCAGAATCTGTCAAAAACTGCTCTCAGTTGGCTGCATCCAGAGGGGAGGAGGGTGGGCACGTGGCAGTGTGATAGGGAAGGATCCATGGTGTGGGAACTGTGGTTAGAAAAGGAGTTGTCAGTGCTGTGCTGTGATAAAAAGTGCAGTTGCTGCCTTGGAAAATACAGAAAAAGGTGCATTGCTAAAAAACCAGTAATTCTTTTTTCCAGTTTTTCTTTCTGACAGAACCTCAAGTGAAGTTTCTTGTACTTCCAGAAAGGTATGAGAGAAAATCCAGCAGGGAAACAGGCAGGAACACCCCTGATTAGGCTCAATAACTCAATCTCAATAACTGTGGGACAGAGGAGCCTGTAGATACTGCTGGGAGAGGGAGAAGTTCTCTTCTGCCATGTCCATGTGGAGAGGGAAGAAAATCATGGCATGAAACTGTAAAAGTGAATGGTTAGCTACAGGAATAGTGGGGTGCTGGAAGGGAGCCCTTTGGGTGCTCGGCCAGGAATGGAGCTGGTTCTGCCCTGGGAAGGGAAGGATGAACTGAGGAAGCTCTCCAGGGGGCTGCCAGCCCTGTGAACCTGCATTTGGAATTCTGCAGGAGGCAGTGGGCCAGTTCAGCACCTGGTGCAGAAGGAAAGAAACAAATAAGCAATTCAGGCAAGGGATCCCAAGTGCTTCATTAGCTTAAGAAAAATTGAAGCACTAAATTCAATTTTATTATTTCTTCCATTCTTCCAATCAGGACCTCAATAATATTATCAAATATTTATTTAATCTCCCTACATCTTTTTTTGGCAATGCAGTATGTCTTTAAGCCAAATCCATTTAAGAGCTGAAAATGGAGTTGCTTTTCTGAACAGCTGAAAAATTTGCCTTTTCTCTTGCGTGATGCTGTGGTGGTTCATTCCTTGAGAAACACACATGAAATGTTTTTAAATAGAAGTGACTTTTATTATGCTGTTCAGTCAGCTCTGTCTAATAGCACAACAGTGTTCTTTCCATGCTGGTCAACACCGACGCTTCCAGAGGGGGTTTGAAATTTGATCTTCTTTCTTCTTCCTGTGCTCAGACAGTCCAAGCTTTCCCTGCCTCCTGCCCCCACTTCCTGCCCTGTTTTCAGCAGGAACTTTCATTTGGAAAAGCAGGAGCAAGTGAAGAAGCAAATGTGAGAATGAAATCCAAGGGGTGAGCAGCCAAAATGAAATGAAATTCAGCCAGAAAATAAATATGCTTTGGTTTACTGCCAGGGTGAAATGTAGACTGAAAAGACTCAAAGATTTTGAGGAGGGAATGTCACAGGGTTCCTGTCCTGAGAATTGTGTTGGTGTCTCACAGGGAGATTTGTCATGGAAACTATTGAAATGGGGATTGGGAATGGCTTCCTGGGTCAAGGATCCAGCTCTCAGGCTGGGACAAAGGCTAGAGCCACAACCATTGACTAAAAACTGCTTCTGCAACTCCTATGACATTAGTTTGCTGAATTCCCTTCGTATAAATCCTTCTCCTTGTGTGTAAAAATTGATTTTCAGTGCTGGTGAGGGAGAGAAAGGGATGGCCTTTCTATTTGTCCAGGTGAGCTCATGTTCAGGGTTTCTTTTCATGCTGGAGCTGAGGTGAGACACAGAAAGGTTTCTCAGTGGGACCAGCAGCTTCCTTGGGATCCTGGGTTACCTCACATTAATGTGTGCAGCTCTGAACCCCTCACTTGAGGTTTTTTTTCTCTCTTTTCCCTCTCCTCAACACGAAGAGATTTTTTTTCCTGCCTTGTATCTGTTATTAGCCAGGAGCCATCAAGGTGCTTTGATGCTTTATAAAGAGATTATTCCTAAGTAGTTTCTCCTGGTTGAGGTTACCCATTGTGTCCATAAATGAGGCTGTACTCTGATGCTTGCAGGGATAGCTGGTGCATTCACTGTGTCTTTAGCAGCTTTCTCTGAGAGATCTCACTCTTTTTGCCACCTCAGATCTCTTGTAGCCAGTGTTGCCCATCCAGGGACACATTATCCATTGTGATGGCAAGGAGAGGAATGATTTTCTGAATGGATGTCAGATGGGGTATGTTGTAGTTAAATCAGTGGGGTTTAGGGTTTTTTTCCTTTCTACTTGTGCTGCTCTCCCTTCTGGCTCTGTGTTTTCACGCAGCATCTTCCCTCAGTACCAGAGATAGAAAAAAGCATCTGGTCTTTCCTGCAAATGTTTCCTTTTGGAACTGCCTGTATATCCAGTGTCTAAATATTTCTCTCTTTTCGAGTAGCAGCTTTCTTTTTGAAGGAGACCAAAGAGGTTACGTGTAGAAATAAAACAAACACTGGTGTGTTCTGAACTCTTTGGAGCACAAGATGTTTACTTAAAGGTGCATTTCTCAGGTCAGCTTTAGCAGACATTGATACCCAGTGTCCAGCTCTCAGGTGGATAATTTTTCTCTCTCTGAAATCTCTGCTCAGTCTTCTCCTTTTGCTTTGATACCTCAGCTCCAAGTTAATAACAATTACATTATTTCCTGTGTTGCTATAGCTTGAACAAATGAAGCAGCAGTTCCCACTGCTAGGGCTTTGCATAAATGAATATAATAGCAAGAGGGTGGTTACCCTCGTGTCTTGCAGATAGGAGTTGAGGGTGGTTATTTTAACATAAAAATTAAAATATATTTAGATCACAAATCGTGCACGCTCTCAATTTAAATGTTGGTTGCAAGGGTGATTTTCCCCCTTTATTCTGCTTTAAAAAGCAAAGTGTTGAAAGCCCTTGAACCACAAGATGCAGCAGCACAAAGCAGGGAGGTAACAGACGTCACCACAGCAGAAACTGCTAATAAATTCTGTCATGTAATTAGTTCAGGGCTTGACTCCTGAGCCATTGGGCTGCTTTGCAGAGGGCTGTGATTGCTACAGCATCCTTGGGCCTGGGATTGAATCGCAGAATGGGCTGGGTTGGAAGGGACCTTAAAGCCCTGCCATGGCAGGAACGCTTTCCACTGTCCCAGGCTGCCCCAAGCCCTGTCCAGCCTGGCCTGGGACACTTCCAGGGACCCAGGGGCAGCCCCACGTTTCCCTGTTCCATACCCATGCCCTGCTCACCTTGCTCACCTGTGCTTCAGCTTCCCCACTCGTGCAAGGGCAGCGTGAGGCTGGAATTCAGCTGAGATCTTCCACCAGGCTGAATGTGCAGGACCCAGCTTTGGTTTCGTGCTGGGGTGGAGCTGTGGATGGCTGGAGCTCCTTTAGGACCACAAAAACCCTCCCAGCAAAGCTTGATCACTGCCAGCTGAAAATGAAAGGATGTCCTCTCATCACAAAGAGAGTCATTTCAGTAGGATCAGGTTCTTTTTTCTCCCTCTTCATGGAAATGCAGGAATGATTAATAATCAACACATTTCTGTAGCTGCTTTTGTTCTATATTCTTTGAACCTCTTAGGCTGTCATCTATTAATTTTAAATCTCAGAGGGAACAAGTATAAAATAGATGATGGAGTAATCCAAGGGTTTCTGAAAAGGTGAAACTTGTCTGTGATTGAATACATGCATTTTGTGTTATTCTCTAGGTCTCCTGTGTGAAAATACTGCATTTGAGCACAAGAGAGGTCTTCATTTTGTCTTTAAATAAGCTCCTCATCTTGTGGAGCATTACTGTCCTTGTGAGTGTATTAAAGCTCTGCAATTTCATAAATACAAAGTCAACAACTTTTATTTACAGTATGTCCATCATTGCCAGCTACATTACTTCTTCATTGCTTCTATTCTTTCATATTTAAAATAAAACGAAAAGATACTATCAGTGTGTTTATTCTCTCCTGTGAGCAGGCTTTGGCCTAGGGAAAATATCAGGTATCTAAGTATAGAAAAGTCTGAAGAGAAAATGCTAGATTTCAGCAGGGAATTGCTGGTTTTCTGTTAATTTTAGTTTTGCTGTGCAAAAATGAGTTTGGTTTTTCCAAGTAATGAAGAAACAGCTGTGTTGGTGCTAAATATTCAGTGGATTTGTAAGTGACTTATTTCAAGATCTTCATCTTTATAAGATTTCCCTCATTTGAAAGCTCCCTAAAGTATGTTTTTTGTGAGGGGGAGTAATTTCTCTTGGTTCTTACCTTTCTCCAGTTGGCATTTTGGAGAGTCTGGGTTTAAAACCCGAAATAACGACACACCTTTTTGTTGCCAACGAAGTATTTGATTCCTGCTCTCTCCAACTGCAGAAAAGTTGGTGAAGGCCTTCTCCCAAGTGCTTAAAATAGGCAGTTGGAAAAAATGATAAGTGGTGGATTGCACAACCAGCCTGGCTGGAGCTGAAACTGCTTCCAGATCTTTCTGGAATGGGTGTGCTGGAGAAGGGCAGGGGGAAGGAAATGGGCTGGGGCGCCCAAAACTGAGCTGAGCTCTGGCAGCAGCCAGGATGGTGCCTCAAGGAGCTACAGAGAAGACAGGGGAGAGACCACAAGGGCGAGGAGGGACAGGACCCAGGGAATGGCTTCCCGCTGCCAGAGGGCAGGGCTGGATGGGTTATTGGGGTGAAATCCTTCCCTGGCACGGTGGGCAGGCCTGGCACAGCTGGGGCTGCCCCAGGATCCCAAGGCCAGGTTGGACATTGGGGTTGGGAGCACTTGGCACAGTGGGAGGTGTCCCTGCCATGGCAGGGGTGGCGCTGGGTGAGCTCTGAGGTCCTTCCAGTCCAAAACGTGCCATGGTCCCACAGATCTTTGCCATTCTCTGAAGGGTGTTTGGCGTTGTCTGGGCGAGCTTTGGGTGTCAGCAGTGCGTGTTCTGAGCTGTCCTCACAGACCAAGGGTAGAACTGACAGAGTGGCAACATTTAATGCCCAAAACAATGGGAAAAGCCTCTGAAGGGGAGACTGGAATTGTGTGAGAATATTTGACTTTGTGTGAAAATGTGATCATGTCTTGAGTGGGCTCTGAAATTCTCAACTCCTTTCTCCTATCATTTCAGCCTCCCTAACCTTTTTGCAAATTTGCAATTTTGGACAAGTATTTAATTATATTCTCACATCATCTTATTAAGGCACTACCTAAATGTGACTTAAATTCCCATGTGGTGGAGTCCATTGTAAGAAAAAGAAAAAGCTGTCTTTGTCAGGTTTTTCATTGTGCTATGAGAGCAAAAGTTGGGCATTTGAGATGTGGCTGCTTGGGCTTGGACTGGAGGGAAGGGTTGGAAGTTTAGAATCTGCTGGCTTGGGAAGGAGCACAGTCTAGTCAAGAAGGGAATGTAGAAGAGAGAAGAGCAAATGAAAAGCAGGGGGTAGAAGGAACTGGCAGTTGGAATAACGTTGCTGGCACGTTTCCCTCTTCCTTGAACCCCAAAATACTTTGGAACACGGGGGTTTCTACCATTCCCAGGATCCTTTTGCCAACTCCTCTGTGCTGCTGGTGCACGCAGAGGGTAACCAATCCTCGCTGTGATATTTTGGGGAGCTGCAGGTGGCAGAGGCCCACGTGGGCTGTGGATGTCCCACGGTGAGAGCGTTCAGCTCTGGCATGGTGCAGTTGCAGCCTCGCTTTATCCGTGCAGAGCAGTCGCTGACGGAAGAGCAGGATTTAGCTGGGAATCATTGAAATGCACATTTAATACATGCCCATGTAGCATTCATCATCTTGATGGGGTAGTGTAGGATTATGCAATCCCTTTTTCCTGCAGGACCTTTGTTGCGTGCTCGGGCTTGATGTATCATCATTTGATCAACAGTGACGTAGTATTTTATTTTTATACTACCTCATTGTGCAATTCTGCCATTTTTCACTGTGTATCATGAAGATCTGATAGGAAAATGCATTCCTTGCTGGTTAATATGCAACAAACAGTCTATAAAAAGATGTCGTTACTGTGCAGTAATTGCTTTATTTATCACCTTTCCTATGTGGCTAAAGCTGCTCGAATCACTGAGCGGAGCAGAGAGCTGATGCTTTGGGCTGCTTTGGCTTCACTTTTCATTTTTGGCTTTGGATTTTTGGCTCCTGTTGTAGAAAGAGACCTAACTTCCATAAGGATGGTGTCTGACAAGCATGGGTTTATCTTGCACAGTCATCAGGACTGTGGGTTACAGATCAATGACCACGATGGTACTCAGCCAGCACATCCTTGACTTTGTAAACATCCAAAGCAGCAGGGTCTGGAGAGCTAAAAGTCTTCTGGCCATCAAGTTCATGTAGCTTGACCTGTGGCGAAATACATTTGGTGGCCATACGAAGTGAATAAAGCAAAGTTGAACTTCTCAACCACTTCAGAAATAGATTTCATAGAACAAATACTAGAAAATAAATATATTGGGTGCTTTTCATTGTTTGTTTTAGATCTGTAGCTTTGTTACTAGGGAGAAAACCTACGGAAAACATGTTCTGCCTTCCCTTCTTGCATTGGACAAGGTCAAACTCTTGTAGCCCTCTCTGAGTCCTTCAGGCAGGAGAGGGGGTTACTTGCAGTTAACAGTTTGGAAGTTAAGCCTAACTTGACAACTTTCTTGACTGAAAAGGATGGAAAGAAGTGCACTGTGACTAAATCTAGCATACAATTAATTCTTCTCTGCAGTTCTGTGTGTTAATTGCTGTCATTGTGTGAACTGATGGTTTAAGCAAAAATAGAAAATTTTATAACTGGTGTGTTGCTTACAATGCAGAGTCTTAGCTCCAAGTGCCAGCCCGCAGTGGCTTTTTGAGTCTCTGCTCTGCTGTCAATCTCCGTGAATCATCCTGATGGAAATGGAAAAAATGGTGAAGAGCTCAAACCTGCGAAGTGCGGTTTGCACTTCTGGTGGTTCAGCAGCCCCAGGCTGGCAGTGGGGATGAAGTGGAGCTGAGTGTTTCTGCAGAGATGCAGCTCAGTCTCCCTCCTGGTGCCCTGAGCTCTGCCTTCCCCTGTGGCACTCTGTCAGAGGGCCATGGTGCCGTACCCAGCTCCTGCCGGATCCGTTTTTGGGCTGGTACACCAGGGTGGAATGGCATGATCTCTGAGCTCCTTCCAACCCACACCATTCTGGGATTCTTTGCCCTTCTGTGAAAGGTGTTTGATGTTGCCTGGTGTGCTCTGGGGATGGGCTGGAGGAGAGGCATGAGAAGAGTGATGTTGTCCATCTCAAACAGCATCCAGTGCTGAAATTACCAAGGTCTGTCTCAGCCCCTTCAGCAACTTCAACCTCTGGCAGAGCTGCCATGACCTGTCTCCAGCATGGTTGATGTGCATCCAGAATATCCATGAACACTCAGCTCTGCTTTTCAGGCACTGAGGATAAACCCCAGGTGGGTTTCTCCCCACCTTGCTGCTTCCCAAATTGCAGTGCTTGGCTGTAGGGATATACCAGGAGCCTGGAGAAAGGCCTGATGTCCACTCTGCTGCCAGAGAGGCTGGGAACAGCCTCCTGGCTCTTCTGGCACTTTGTTTGAACTTCTGAGCTGCTACTTTAGGCGCTGCCTTTGAATAGCTGAATTTATTTTTTTGCGTGTTCTGTTGCTTAGCGACGACAGGAGGAAAAACAGTCACTGCAGCTCATGTGGGTTTATTACTGATAAGTTAGCATCTCTGATACAGAAATGTATTTTTAATAAGACTAATGAGCTGTGATTCCTGACTTTAGCCAGGCAGAATGTTGAATAAACTGTGTTGCTGCACTGGGTATAGAACCTGACACCCTTTCAGGGGTTTGATGTTACCTCAAGCCATGCCTTGAATGTCTGTGCTTGTGCAGGCTGTTGTTTCGGGGTATTTTATGCTACTGCCACTTCATTAGGTGAGGAGTTTCTCCTATTTTTTTCCCCTGTTTTTCCTAGTAATAGAAGGGATTTGATTTAAGAATCAACTGACAACAGCAGTGAAAAAAATCCAAAGCAGAAAGCCCCCAGCCTGACAGCTTGGAGGTTTTGTACTTCAGTAGGTAAAAACTGACAGAGTTTACCTGCTGAAGTACAAAATCTCCAAGCTGAAAGTGCAGAAACCAACTCTGTTTGCCTGGGAAAGCACTGGAACATGTTTCCATTTTAGTCTGGTACTGTTTTTGACTGGGACAAGTTATAAATTTTCTGGTCTTGCATCAGATGTTGGCAGCAGCAGTTAGTTTTTATCATGCATAGGGCGACATTCCTGTTGCTCAGAAAAGCATTCGTCTGATCAGGAGCTGTTTGGAATTTGTTTATAAAGCTTTCCTTGCCGCTGGAATAGTTGGAGAGGGTTAGCAGCAAGAATGCAGATGATGATGACTGGCTGAAGTTTGTTGTGTGTTTTTCTAGATTGCCTGTTCAAGCTGTGTCCCATGAACCGCTACTCGGCGCAGAAGCAGTTCTGGAAGGCAGCGAAGCCGGGAGCCAACAGCACCACGGATGCTGTGCTGCTGAACAAGCTGCACGTGAGTACCCCTCTGCAGGGCCCTCCTCACACCCATCCTGCTCTCAACGAGGATCTCCAGCCAGCTTGGCACAGCTAACGAGGAGACACCGAGTGTACGGAGGAATAAATCAGCGTGCAAGATTCCTTCGGAGATGTTCGCTCCCAGTCCTCTGATTGATGGCAAAATCACAGAATCAGCTGAGCTGCAAGGGGCCCACAGGGATCATCCCAGCTCCTGGCCCTGCACAGACACCCCCACAATCCCACCCTGTCCCCAAGAGTGTTGTGCAATGCTCTGGCAGCCTCGGGGCCGTGCCCATTCCCTGGGGAGCCTGGGCAGTGCCCAACACCCTCTGGGGATGAACCTTTCCCAAAAATTCATCCTAAACCTGCCCTGGCACAGCTCCAGCCATTCCCCAGGTTCTCTCTGTGTCTCAGAGAGTGGACAGAACCCCCTCCTGTTCCTGCTCAAGGTCTGTGCCCTCCAGTGCTGTGTCCATGAAACTGGGGTAACCCTGAGAGCTCTCATCTTTAATCTGTGGTAGAGATACTGGTGCTCCAGGGGAGCATTTTGAGTGTTAAAAGCATAAAAAAGGGACCCTTGAAACAATTGCACAGAGGATTCTCAGTCCCTGCATCCCAGCATGGGAAGCCAGGAGCTGCTGGTCTGATCAATCTATTGGGAGTGCTCAAACAAACATCGCTGCTGTTGATATATGGAAAGGTTGATGGGTAATTATGAGTAATTATAAGGCCAGACAGCCTCTCCTTCCTTATTAGCTTGCAGTATTTAATATTTTCTGGGTAAAATGTTGACATTCAGCAGCTGAAAACTCAGTAAGGCAGTTGATTGCTGTTTTTAGAGCTCCTATATAAAAAAAAGCCAACTTAACTTAAATACCATCTGTTGACTTTAGAGTTAAATAAACTCAGTGTTTATGTTAAAATTACATAGCTGGAGTACTTCATGTCAAAATTACAATTCTAAATATTTTTAGGTTCTTTAAGCCTATATTAAGCTCATTGTAGCCTGGAATACGAAATGGCCCCGTAGGAGAGTGTCACTTGCTGATTGCCATATGGCTGCCTCGCTCTGCACTTCACAAAGACCCACTGGTGGACTCCTTGTGCCTCAAGAAATGTATTTATAACCCAAAAGTATGGGCTTGGCAGGGACAAAGCTATTTTGGTAGCACAAAGCTCCCTCACCTGGGCCGTGTTTCTCATGTTGATAAGGGAAGCAGGCTGTGGCAGCAGGTTTAGAGTGGTGGGGGTTCTGGGGTTGGCTGCTTGGTGTATCAGGAAAAGGGAGAGTTGCTGGGTTTTAATGGAAATTTGAGTCTAAATACTGCAACATGTAGAAGAAAAAGGCTTTGGCATTGCCCTGGATTACATTCTCCCCTTCTCTAAGTACATCCCAGTGTGAGTGTTTGGGACCTGACACTTGACCCTGTTCTGCCAGGCTCCTGGAAATACAGGATGAGATTTTTCCCAGGATTAGCCTGAGCCCAGTAATGTTTGCACAGAAATGTCCCACTAACACCTCCTTGATTTGGAGGAAGGATTTGAGTGCCTTACAGTTTTATTGGGGTTTATTCAATCTGCATCACTCGAACATGAAGTCTGATGGCCGAATCAGGTGTGCAGTGATCTGGGGCTTGAAAATAATTCTGTCCTGTGGACACCTCTGTATCAGAACTTCCTCCTGCCAGCCCTGTGTGTCACCTTTTCCACTTTCTGGCACATGGAGTGCTCTGAACCCCTGTGCCTGTGCTCACAGCTGTGAGCTCTGCCCAGGATGAGATTTCTGTATCAGAGCATTGCGTTTCCAACGCAGCTGATGATGTAACATGTGTTCATCATCATCACTTGCCTTTTTTGGCTTCTGTTTGTCTGCTGGTGGAATTTATTGTCTGCCATGGGGCGCTCCATGCTGAGGTCAGGTTATTTTAAGTTAATGCCATTTAAGGGATTTCAAATCTGGGACACTTGTCTCTCTGTGGTCGCAGCATCCGAGCTGCTTGAGGAGCTGACATCTAGTGGCCACAAAAGTGGTTCTCCTGGAGTGACTGGCAGGTTTGGGGAGTGCTTTTAAAGAACATGCTAAGTCCTAGTTGTACTTTCACAGAAAAAAAAATTGATTTTTGTATTTATAACAAATGTGGCACCCAGTGGGGCAGGTCAGTCCCGGCCGTGGTTGCTGTTATTTGGGAGGGCCCTGGTGTCTTGAAGAAACCTTTTCTTGACAGAATACTTGCAAATCAAGCAAAAAAGTTGTATTTTAGTAATACAGAGAAAATGGTGTTGCACTGCATGACTGAAGAAAATTTTGGATTTGAAAGAGCAGCTGTATCTCAGGTTCTCCTGGAGTAAGAAGCCAGTTTTCATAGCTAGCACAGCATCTGAAAACAGCACATTTTGAGTGAGTCCTGGTACTTCACTTTGTCCTGGTACTTCACCTCACTGTAGTGAGTAACTGTAGGCACTTTTCTCCTCCTAGAGAAACCTGGGCCCACCACAGTCCTTGAGACCTGAGAACCAAACCATAATCCTTAATGCTCAGCCTCCTGAAAAGTCCAATTTTAAATTGCTCTCCAGATAGCAGTTAAAGCAAATACCAGATTTATGTTTTTAATTCAAAACATCATCTTTCCTGTGAAGAAGTTCTTTACCAAATGAAATTATTTAAAAACAGCCTGGGCCAAATAGCTCACTTTTAAAACAACAATAGCAAGAGGCTCATTGTTAATTATTACTTAGGGTTTGTGTCCTTATAGTAATTCAATTTTGCAAGGGCTTCCCCTTTGCTTTCCCTGTCAGTGTGGTGCAGGAATGCTCAGCTGTGGCCAGAGGATCCATCACCTCGGAGAGCACAAGCCCAGGTGTGGGGAGTGAGAAACTCTCCAATCCAGAGCTGCAGTGGGCACTGGAGCCTGTACAGGCAAAGGAAAATAAAGAATCAAAGTTGAGGTTCTTTCATTCAATTTTTGTAGAAGTTGGTAAAAAGAAAAATAGAATTTCTGGCTGGAGTTGTTACCCATCCCTTTTTCACCTTTCACCCCTGCTAGGTATCTGCCTTCTATCTTGTCTGAGCTTTTAATCTCATGTTTTATTCCAGAATTTTGTCCAATTGTACCCAAATTACAAGTTACTTAAATGATATGTGTCTATCTCCCCAAACAGTTGAAAAAGGGAATTGGAAATTACACTGTTGGAAGCTTGAAAAAGAGGAAATTAGGCTCTTTCAGATGCTTGCTGTTTTTCCAGTCCTTTGAAATAATCTCGAAGAAAAGTGAGTTTCATAAAACCCCGTTTCTAAAACACTCAGCAGTTGAACTGTTCTCCTTTAATTTCAGCATGCAGCAGATTTGGAAAAGAAACAGAATGAAACTGAAAACAGAAAACTGCTGGGAACAGTCATCCAGTATGGGAATGTCATCCAGGTAGGCTGTGAATGTCTGTGCAAGCTGGAGAGGATTTAGTTGAAAATTCCCAGCTCAGTGGACTTGAGATTGCTGGAATTGATGATCAGGAGTCTGTAGTTTAGCCAGGTTTCACCATGCTCTGAAGTGGGATCCTGGGAAGCAGGGCCTGGGTGGTTCATCTGTGATGAGATCAGTGTTTTATTATGGGTTAATTGTGCTTGGCTTTGAGGTCACCATTGATTTTCTTCAGAAATCCTTGTTAGAGCCCTCATTAGAGTTGTTGGGAGTGGCACATGTACAACACCAAATATCCTCTCACAGTGAAATGTTGACACAAATCATAAACTGACACAGAGAAGAAAATCAATAGAAATAATTACAATTTTTTGTTAGATGAGACCAATCAAGGCAAGAGAAGAGCAGCTTTGCCTCTCACCAGGAAGAGCCACTTAGTCCCCAGCATTTCACAAGTTTTGGTCCTGGGTTTTTTTGACGAGGTGGTTGTAAAGTGATGAGGGCATCTCCATGTGTTTGTCCTAGCTGAGCAAGGGACAGTTGGATTACCTGGAGGTGTTTTGTTCTGTGTCTCTGGCTGTGAGTGGAGTTGTGCCCGAGTCCATCAGGATTTGTACATAATTCAGTTTGCACTCCTGTGTAGCATTGCAGTTGTCGCACGCTCGGGTTATTGAGGGGAGGAAGAGGAGCATTCTTAGAACTGAACTCTGATTCTTATTCTAGCTGCTTCACTTAAAAAGTAACAAATACTTAACAGTAAATAAGAGGCTTCCAGCTCTGCTAGAGAAGAATGCAATGAGGGTGACCTTGGACGAAGCTGGAAATGAAGGTTCCTGGTTCTACATCCAGCCCTTCTACAAGCTGCGCTCCATCGGGGACAGTGTAAGTGCTGGGAGCAGGGTCCTCACATCCCTGGGCACAGCCTGCATTGGGAGGCCTGTCTTGCAATTAATGCAATGCACAAATCTCCCAGGGCGTGATGATGATGCAGGAACAACCTTTTTTGCTATGCTGTCATGAGGGGGAGGAAAATTGCTATGGTAACTTGTATTTTGGAAACGTGGAACGATCTAACATTGGAGGGAATAAGGGACCTAATTAGACTGGCCTTGCACAATTCCTGCTCAATTCAAAATTGTAGGAAGTGTTGAGCTCCTTCAGGAGGTTTGGAAGGAATAATTAGCGTCTTGGCTTTCAGTGTTGTCAGCTTAGAATCAAAATTCGTCATCACTTTGGATACGAGGAGTGAGGTAATAAGGAAGTGAAATGCTTCTTCTCATGGCAAATCTTTCAGTGCATTGCCATTTTAATCCCTTCCTTTGCAGCAGCTGAGTCACTTGGGTATGGAATCTTCCTAAAAGCAGGAGGTCATAAGCTTCAGTGTGCTCTGGGGTCCAGGCCAGGTGTGTTTGGCACCTAAACACAGTGAATTTATCCATCAGCCATCATTTATCCTGTAGCCCCATTGTACCAGAACTCAGCCTGCTTCTTCTGGGAGGCTCTTGAGTTCAGTAGCATAGGAGTTTTTGCCTCAGTCACTGAGTTTAGTGAGCTAAATTCTGAACCAAACAGATCCTGGGGGAATACTCAGACTGGCACCTCTCCAGACTGCAAAAAGGTGATTTCCTCCTGTGGCTCCCATTAAAAAAAAAAAAAAAAAAAAAAAAAAAGAGGTAGAAAAAGAACTTTCTCAGGGTGCAAATCTGTCTGATGCTGCACTTCTCTGCAGGTTGTCATTGGAGACAAAGTAGTCCTGAATCCTGTCAATGCTGGCCAGCCTCTCCATGCCAGTAGCCATCAGCTTGTGGATAATCCAGGATGCAACGAGGTAAGGGGACTCTTGCACAGCTGGAGCAGCTGTACAAACCTCTCTGTGCTTCAGCTTAGCTGTTGTACATGGTTTGGAGTTCAGCAAGGTGGTTGGTACCTGTGGCACTGCTTATTAGGAGTGGTTTTCCTGGTAATCAGTGGCTTAAAAGTCTTGGAGCTCTACTTTCTCTTGGGTGCTGGCAGAGGTTTGAGTGTGGTCTCTTCTGCATGACTGGCCAGAAGCAAGTTGTTCCTTCAGATTCAGGAGCAGTGGCAGAGTGATGTGCCCCCATGCTAGTCACTGTGTGAAGGAAGTTAAATCCACCAGCACAGATGTGTACCAAGTGGCTTCCAAGCAAGTCAGCTCTGGAATTACTTGTTCTGGAGCAGATACAGAAAAGACTTTGCTTCCCCAGAGCAATGCAGGCAGCCTGCAGTGTTCTGGTGAAAATTGTCTGAAAAATCAGACAGGTGCTCATGGCAGGATCTTGTGCAGGCACAGGACAGTGGGACTGATGGTCTCCTTCTCCTTCTAGGTCAACTCTGTGAACTGCAACACCAGCTGGAAAATCGTGCTCTTCATGAAATGGAGCGACAACAAGGACGACATCCTCAAAGGGGTGAGAGGCAGAGCTGTGCCTGAAGGCAGCTGGGGCCCTGCTGGCCCTGCCCTGCTGACCCTGCTGCCTGCCTTTGCCAGGGGGACGTGGTGAGGCTGTTCCACGCCGAGCAGGAGAAGTTCCTGACGTGTGACGAGCACAGGAAGAAGCAGCACGTGTTCCTCAGGACCACGGGCAGGCAGTCGGCCACGTCTGCCACCAGCTCCAAAGCCCTGTGGGAGGTGGAGGTAAGGGAGGGTAGGAACAATTCCTCCTCCTGGCTGTCTGGGTTTGTTGTTTTAGCTAAAATTTTCCTGGTGTTACAGGCTGAAATGAAAATGGCTTCACTTGCTGTGCTTTCTGTGCACAGTCACAGAGGAGCTCTGCTCTCTGATGGTGCAGCACAGAGTTCTGGAGTTCAGGTGCTTTACAGTTCAGGAAAAGAGCACAGAGGAACATCAATGAAGTCATTCTCTACCAGTCACTGAAGTTTAACAACAGCTTATAATTTCCACCGTCCTGCTGAGTGTACTGAAGGCTCTATTTTTGGTGTGGAATAATGTAATTATGTATATCCTCATCTGATAGGAGGCTGCAGCCCCTTGCTAGTCTGTCTGAACTGGCTTTTTAAATTCACTTGGCTTTTAAGCAGAGTGACTAACACCTTGGCCATCAGTGGTTTCTGAAAATAGCCTCAATCTGTTGGTATTATTAGCATTGGTTTATGATTTTTAAATCTGATTCAATTATGAAGTGCATATAAGAATCAAAAAATAAATTGTAATGGTGGGTAGGTGTTTTTATATTCCTTTTTCAGAAGTATCTGCTGTGACATTCAGCTTCTCGTGTATTTCAAATGAAAGTCTGCCTGTAATTAGCATTACTTTGGCATGTTATCAGTCTGTGGTAACTCTCCAGGTGTGTGCAGTTACCTGGACAGTTGAGAGAGTTCTTCCCTGAAAGGAAAAGGTCAGCTGTGATGAGTTTTCTTTAGGAATCAGAGCAGCCAATATGGAGTTACAGGTGTTGGAGGCTCTGCTTGCCCCACTTTGTCAGTAAATATAAATATTCATTCTTTTGTACAGCATTGTTGCATTTGAAATATTTCCAGGTGTCTTCCCTCATCCACTTTAAACAGCCAAAAATTTAGTTATAGCCAAGGGTAATGGATTTGTTGCCTTTTCTAGGGGCTTGTTTCAAGACCTGGCAACACATACACTTAGAGAGCACCTTCTTTAATTTATTCACAAACTGAACTGTTCCCAGCCAGCTCAGAGTATTCCCTGCACAGTCCTGGGGACAGATAAAAGCTGGCTTTGCCTTTTCTCAGCCCCTGCTGGTGTTCCCTGCCCATGAACTGAGGCAGGTCCTGCAGGGCAGGGGGGTCAGTGCTGCATTCCAGGTGTGCTCCTGTCCCTGCAGGTGGTGCAGCACGATCCCTGCCGAGGGGGAGCTGGCTACTGGAACAGCCTCTTCAGGTTCAAGCACCTGGCCACGGGGCACTACCTGGCAGCAGAGGTACGTGGGCTGGGCTGGCCCCTCTGCCTGCCCCTGCACTGCGTTCTCCTTCTTTGGCACCTCCTCAAAATCTGTCATTTCCCACCCTGAAGCTGGACACGGGGAGGGGAGGAGAGTGGTCGTTTGGATTAATACAAAAATAGATGCTAAATGTAGGAGATAAGATGAAAGAACTGAAAGAATATCGTGGTTTGGGGTAGTCATGAGCTGATTACACTTTTTATGTGAATTCTAGAGTCAGGAACTTCTCCTGCAAAGAATAGGCACTAAATAGTATCCTGTCATGTGGGCACTGGAATCAGTGTGACTTTATTAACTGATGAATAAATGGTAAATGACTGAGAGCCTTTGGGGGAATATGAATTCAAATGTTGGTAATTTCTCTTGAATCACTGATTTTTGAGCAGAATCATAGAACTGAGTATAAAATGAAAACACTGACTTCAGACCAGTCTGTAAGAACTGCAGATAGAGAAAAGTCCAAATTAAATATCTCATTTTATATTCTTCTGATAAGCAGATTGGAAAACCAGAAGCATTTTGTCACATGCACACTGCAAATCCTTTTCAGTGGTGATCCAGTGTAGAGCTTTTCCAGTAAATCTTGGGTTTTCTAATCTGCCCAAACAAAAACATGCTATTAGATCATGCAAGAATATCCCAGAGGAGATTGCTCACCTGATCCCTGGTTAGAATAATGTTTGTTCTAAAAGATTTCTCCAAGCCAGTAGTTTCTAGCTGGAAATTCCACTTGGAATTGAAACAACAAAAAGAAAGTATAAACTGGTTAACTCTTTACTCTTGCTCCTGTAGTGATTCTCCTGAAGGAGCTAAATCTCCCTGCCTGTTTGCAGGTTATTTAATGATCTGCAGCCTGGTGAGCCGTGCTGGGTGTGGGCAGTGTGCTCTGCATGCCTGGGGCAGTGCAGGGCACTGGTGACCACAAGAGCTCAGGTGATGCTCAGGCTGTTTGCCACTTGCAGCTGTGCTGGAGTTTTGACGTGCTGTGATTCTGTTCCATCAGGTAAACCCTGACTATGAGGAAGATGACCTGGAGTGTCAGTCCTCAGTAAGTATAGGCAAGGGTATGGTCCTGCCCCTGACTGAGGAGAGCTTGGCACAGACCCAGGGCTGCCCTGGCCAGTGCACAGCTGGTCCAGGCTTTGTTAGTGAAGCAACTGAAAACCTGAGAATGCTCTGGAGGCTTTTAAGGCCTGTCCAAGGAGTGGGTGTTGACACCTTAGTGCAGAACAACCCACTTGGAACTGAATTAACACATTACCTGAACCCCCCTCGACTCCTCCCTTTGTGGCATCTTTTTCTGTCTTCCTGTTTCCTCAACCTTTGCTTCCTTGGAGTGCTGTCCTGCCCTGGGCTGGAAATAAAGTTGCTCAAGGTGACACCAGATGGGACTAGTCCCTGAGGGAATGTCCCCCAGTGCTGTGCCTGTCTGACCTCTGTGGTTAAACAACAAATGTCCTGTTATTGTCTCAGGGAAGCAGGATAACAGAGCAGGAATGGCAGGGGGAGGGTGATTCCAGTGCCATTCCTCTGGTTTTCCTGTGGGAGCCAGTCTGTGTTGCCAGTAAGTGTTGTGTCAGAGATTGAGTGTGTGGTGCTCTGTATTGACAGAAGCTTGTCTTTGGTGTCAGAGGGAGCAGCATTGCTTCAGGAGCTGAGAACAGAGAAAACTGGAACAGCACTTTGCATTGTGGATTTTATTTATTTAATTGGATTTGATAATAGGCTTATGCAGCTTTCCTGGTCATTTATCCTGTATTATGGAGGATTTGCACCATTTGGATATGACAAAGAGCTATTCCTTCTGTCCTTAAGAGATGGATGTGCTGCTTGGAAATCCTGCAGGGTGCATTTTTCCTCCTAAAAGGATTTTTCATTACAGCCTGGCCATTAAAATGCTTCCCTCGCCCTCAGATATTGAGCTGTTTTCCTGATTACTCCTTGGTGGCATTTGGCAGCTTGACTGCAGTAAACATGGCAAAAAAAAAAAAAAAAAACCAACTGAATAAACCCCACCCAGAGCTATTGCTGGGGTGTGGGGGGAATCCAGTACTGAGGTGTTTTGTTGGGTTAATTTTTTGACAGTTGATCAGTGCTGAGGGGTTTTGGGTAGACACCTTGCTCCTGTGATGTGTCCTGCTGACATGTGCATGGATAACATGGGTGCACTGTCTCAGCTCTCTGCTTTTTCCCTGCTCTGTCTCCTTACCACTAGATGGCAAAAACAGACCAGCAAGAACAGGACCAGGAGCACATAATTCAGCTCTGACAGGAAATTGCCGCATCGTTTCTCATTCTCTGGTGACAGGAGGGTGTAGGCTGCTTTATCCAACTTTACCCAAACTCCAGCGAGATCCAAGCACGAGCTGCCTGCAGGGTTTCTGTGCACAGCTCAGTGGTTTTGTTGGTGCTTTCTCCTTGTCCCTCCGAGAGCTGTGCAGGAAGGGTTTCCACGAGCATGGTGAGGTGCCGGCTCCACCTTCCAGCAGCAAAGAGGGCTGCTTTTGTCACCTTTGGGGTAGAATTTCAGTGCTCCTTGCATTGTCCCATTTTCTGCTTTACTGCTCGTGTTCAGCTTTGCCCCAGTTTGAAGAAGTGACCAGTTGTCTCCCAAGGGACAAGCTGTGAGTGCAGAGCAGCTGAATCCCTCACTGGGTTCCCTCCCCTTGCTGGGGGGGATGAAGGCGACAGCTGAAATTCAGAGAATTCATTCCAAGTGAGCGAATTTCTCCCAGAATTTCTCTCCAGATGGACTCTTGAGTGTAGAGTTGCTCCTTCCCTTGAAGGCACGCTCCCAAAGTGTATTTCTGTTCCATACAGATAACTGCCTGTTCCCATGTACAAAATCCGACTTTAAATGTCACTGCTTCACAGCCAAGTTCATTGACTGCAAATATGTTAACTTGGGAGTATCCTGAGGCACAAGCAACACTGGATACCTCTTCCATCTGCTCCAGGATGGCAGTGCCTTGCAGCAGGACTTTGACAGGCAGGTGCCTGAGTGCTGACTCCCTTGGGTGCCACCATCACAGAGAAGCTGAGTGAGAAATTGGGTTCTTGGCCACCTTGAAAATTGCAGCCAGGATTTAGGTGGTTGTGCATGGACAGCTGGTTCCTGTGCCAGGACAGTGAGCAGCTGGGAGTTCCTCGGAAAGGATCTGGAGAAAGCTGTTCCTTTTCCTCAGTTCATCTTTGTTTTTTCCTACCCTTTTTTCCTTTCATCTGAAGCCCCGGGGGTTTATCCAATTGATGTATCTTTACTTTGCTGGAGGAGGCTGGGGATTTGCTGGAACCTTGGGAATAAAGATCCTTCTGCTGCCATGGCCTTTGGAACACGTTTTTGTGCTTGAGAGCAGCACAGGCTGTAGTGTGAGCAGCAGGACTTCCAACTCCTTGATTGGCTTTTTGTTTCTCTTGCCTGAGACTGATGGATGTGGGTCCCACTCTTGCTGCTGAAGCTGATTATTTCCCAGCAAGGTTGTTGGTACATGGTGTGGCCGGGTTTTTATATTTTCAGCTCATTAATTACGTGGTTAGAGGGATAATTGCCATGTGTGGGGTATGTTTGGAGAGCTGGTATAGTGTGAGGATTGGGGATCTCAGCTGATGTGTGTTATCAGAAGCCACTCAGAGCTCCCAGTGTGTGTGAGGTGAATGGCTGGGGGGTTTTGTCTCTTCTGGCACTGTCTGTGAGAGGTGAATTCTGTGTGGAGGTGCTGTGCTGGCACTCAGGAGAAGCAAGGAGTGCTTGGCCAGAGCAGCTGCTGTCAGTGGTGTCCTGCAGCCCAGCCCCTGGCGCAGAGCTCCCCCCGTGTGTCTGGGCTCTGAGGGTGGCTCTGCAGGGCCGCCCTGACCTCGGCGCTTCCTCCCCAGCTGGACCCCGAGCAGGAGGCGCGGCGGGGCCGGGGGGCCCAGGAGAAGATGGCTTATTCCCTGGTGTCCGTGCCCGAGGGCAACGACATCTCCTCCATCTTCGAGCTGGACCCCACCACCCTGCGGGGCGGAGACAGCCTCGTGCCCAGGTACGCTGACCTCTGCCCAGCTCGGGGGTCTTGGGGGGTTTTGAAGTGAAGCTGCCCCACACGGTCTTCCTTTCGTGCTTTGGAATCGGGTTCCTCCTCTAATGAATGCACAAATAATTAGAAAATGCATGAAGCTTGGCTTGAGTGGTTTGCAATTGAGGTATAAGTAAGAAAACACCATTTTGCAGATGGGAAAATTGAGCTAAGTGACTTCCTAAGTTACTTCCTTGCCAGGAATGACCTGAGACTAAAAGCCTTGGGTGTCCTATCAAGGCATTCCTTCCTGTGATCTGTCTGTAGTGTGTCAGGGTGTAACACCAGCTGTTCAGCACTGGATTTTCTGTTGTTTGTGTGTTCTTTACTGTCCGTGTTGAGAAGCTGCTGCACCCTTCCAAGTGCCACACTCTGCACACAGCTCTTTGCTGCTGTTCCCACTGAGAGAGCACAGCAAGTTGGTTCCATCTATTCAGCAGCTCCCTGAGTCACCAGGTACCCATATTTTAGAGTGTCAGGGAGTTCTGGGCTGAAAACCCCAGAGGTAAGGGGAGAAGCTGGCAGCTCATAGCACTGGAAAGGTGAGGATGGGAAGAGGTTTGGATTGTTGCTGTGCAGCAGCTGAGTTCCAGCAGCTCAGAGTGGCTGTGGTTCTGTTTTAGAGCAGAATCTCTTTCATTAAAGATGAAGCCTTCCTCAGGTGAATTCACAGAGTGAGCTAAGGCATTAGGAATGTTGTTCCAGCTGTGGTATGCAGTGTGGACAGAGATGACACTCCCTTTCCACTTGTTCCTGCCAGCATCTCAAAATCCCAGCAATGCAAAGACTTCCCAGCTGGGAAGCTGACTCATGCTGGGGCACTCCTGACTTTCTTTCAGGAACTCCTACGTGAGGCTCAGGCACCTCTGCACCAACACCTGGGTTCACAGCACCAACATCCCTATTGATAAAGAAGAGGAGAAACCTGTGATGCTCAAAGTAAGCTCTGTTACTTTGTGTAAGCACACCCTTTGATTCCTGTACTTCCACACAAGTGTTGGCAGGAGTTTTTCTCCCTGAGCCTGTCACACACCGAGCATGTGACAGTAATGAACAGTGCCTGTGCAAAATATTTGCTCTTAATGGCTCAGTTCCATGGTAGCTTTCTAGTTACACTGTTCAGCTTCTACTCCACAACAGTCATCAGGAGCAGGGTATTTTTTCCACTGGCTACAGCAACATTTTGCCTTCTCACCTGCTGCTCCTTTGAATTTAGGGACAGCTTTGAGCTTGCACAGTGTTCTCAGAGTTTGGATTCAGCAGTGCTCCCATGCTGCCGAAGCACAGTGTGGCTTTTCTGTTTCATTATCACTGAGTGTGAGCCACTGCTTTGTTCCTGCCTTTGGGTTTGCTGATAAAGCTTCTCTGGGTTTCAGATTGGGACCTCTCCAGTGAAGGAGGACAAAGAAGCTTTTGCTATAGTGCCAGTCTCACCTGCAGAGGTTCGGGATTTGGATTTTGCAAATGATGCAAGTAAAGTTTTAGGTTCCATTGCTGGCAAGCTGGAAAAGGGAACAATAACCCAGAATGAAAGAAGGTAAGGAAACCAGAACTGGGATCAGATAATGTTGTTTCCTGTAGTCAGTAACTGTTTCTTTGATAGTTTTATCAGAGTAAGCTATAGAAGAGGGATTTGGTTTCCTCCTTGATGAGATTTGATGTTGCTGTGTCCATAGTGGAGGTTCTCAGGCCTGGATTGTCCAGCCCTCCTTGTCTTCCGTGATGTGAGAGCATGAGAAATGTTGTGAGCTTTGGGGGACTAATCCCCAGCATTCCTCTGCAAATGGAGTGTGGGAATTCCTAATCCATCTTGTGAGGACTGAACATGTGACTTGTTCAAATCCTCTGACCGTGCCTGTGAAAATGTGGCCACACAAAAAGAGCACGGGGTGGCTGTGTCACACCAGGGCCCGTGTGCTTCCACAGCCAGTGCCTTTTCTTTGGCCTTGGGAGAGATTATCACCTGATTTATGGTTTGTGGCAATTGAAAGCAGTGCCAAATAGAATTTGGCAGTTGTTGAGCTGTCCTAAAGGGATTTTCTTGTCTTGCTGCTGCTCTGGTTTAGCTGTTGGACAGTGAGGCTGCAGCAATGGGGGAGCATTAGTTTCTAATTTTAAGTTCTAGTACAAACCTCTGAGCTTTATGCAGTCTCTAATTGCTGTTAGTTTTTCACTTAGCATTTAGAAATCTGTAAACTTACCCTGGCACTGCTCTTTTAGCACAGAGAATTTGTGTTTTCATCTTAACAGCTTTTGGTTTTTCCATAGATCTGTTACCAAACTGTTGGAGGATTTGGTCTACTTTGTTACTGGTGGAACTAATTCTGGCCAGGACGTCCTTGAGGTGGTGTTTTCTAAACCTAACAGAGAGCGGCAGAAGCTGATGAGGGAGCAGAATATTCTAAAGCAGGTAGGCTGGGGTTTTCTCTGAGCTCTGCCTTTGAGAAGAGTTCTTGGAAAAAAGAACCTGGTAACAGAGAACCTGGCCAGGCTTGGAGCAGCCTGGCCTGGTGGGAGATGTCCCTGTGTGTGGCAGAGGGTTGGAACGAGATCATCTTCATGGTCCCTTCCAGTCCAAGCTGCTCTGTGAAACTTTGGTCTCAAATTATTGGGACCAAAACGTCCTTTGAGATTCCAGCTTTCAGCAGGCTCTGGGCAATGGGCTGTAGGCTCAGCATTGCTGGAACTAAAAATTCCAGCAGATGGTGTTGAATAAAGGTGATCAGCTTCTTCTGTCCAGGCTGCTGCATGGCCAAGAACCTTGGTGACTGCAGCGTATTTCTGATGAACCTTTGGAAATACAAAGGCACAGAGCTTTGCCACTAGCTATGAGCAGAAGAAGGCAGTGCCTCATGGGGCTGTGTGTGTGTTTTTTACCAAACCTGTAGATTTTCAAGCTGTTGCAAGCACCCTTCACGGACAGCGGGGACGGGCCGATGCTGCGGCTGGAGGAGCTGGGGGACCAGCGCCACGCGCCCTTCAGGCACATCTGCAGGCTCTGCTACAGGGTGCTCAGGCACTCCCAGCAGGACTACAGGAAAAATCAGGTTGGAAATACCTCTGTCATGACCAACGGCACCAGTGTGGCTCCTCTGTTCAAATAAAAAAGCTTTGTCCCTCAAAGTAAGCCCTGCTCTGCTGTGGCTGCACAGTCAGCAAGAGGTTTTGGGATTGCTGTTTCATTCTATTTTTCATCTGACAGAGACTATAATGTAATTAGCACTGGTTCTAAGAGGAATTTAAGAAAACAACAGAATTCCTGTCCCACACAGGTGAATTATGGGACTGTTCACTCTTGCTGACTACAGGCTCCTTTGAAAGTTGCCCTGTAAATTAAGGCTGTTCAGTTTTTGTTGCCATGTATTAAAATCAAGGTCCTGTCAGATAAGTATAAATGCCTTGTTGCTCTCTAGCCTAGAAGAGAGGGGAGGGATGGAGGCATTAAAGTTGTCATCATTGTTTGCTTTCTTTCACACAATTTGGATCAAACCCAGTTTGCTCTTTGGAGTGTTGGTATTGACAAACATCCACCTGTCTTCTGTTATTATTTCAAATTCTGAGGGTTAATTACAGCCCTTTCCTTCTTGCCTGTGTGTTTTGAAGGAATACATTGCCAAGCAGTTTGGCTTCATGCAGAAGCAGATTGGCTATGATGTCTTGGCTGAGGACACCATCACAGCCCTGCTCCATAACAACCGCAAGCTCCTGGAGAAGCACATCACAGCTGCTGAGATTGACACCTTTGTGAGTCTCGTGAGGAAAAATAGGGAGCCCAGGTGAGAGCTGCATTTCTGAATATGTGATTACCCTTCTCCTTCTGGGAGAAGTCTGTACCTGCCAGCTTGCTCAGGAGGAAGCACAGCCAGTTCACTGTGTTCTGGCACTCGCCCTGCCGTCCCCTCGGGGCAGCAAGTCTTGCTGTGTGCTGTTCAAGTGGAGTTCTGAATGTTTGCTTCCTGAAATGTAGATTGCTTCAGTCTAGAGCAGTGATTGATACCCTCTTGGCTCGTGCTTTCCGACAGGTTTTTGGATTACCTCTCGGATCTGTGCGTTTCCATGAACAAGTCTATTCCCGTGACACAGGAGCTGATTTGTAAGGCCGTGCTGAACCCAGCCAATGCTGACATTCTCATTGAAACCAAGTGAGTTCGTGCCTTTCAAGATGGTTCTCCTGGTGTGAAGCAGAAGGAAGGTGGTTCAAAGCTGAGCAGGCTGCTGGGAGTTGATTGTGTGGGATCCTCAAACACAAGGAGCAGGCTGGGGACAGCAGGTGTCTGCCAGGTGCCTCCTCAGCCCCGCAGGCAGAAACCTGTCAGGTGTCTCCCGTTTGATCCAAAGCACACAGGCTTTGCAGGGAGCTCTGCAGGCTCCTGCTCTGCTCCTCTCCCAGCCCTGAGGGAGCTCAGCTGGCAGCAGAGCAGAAGCTGCTGCAGCTCTGCTCACCTTTCCTCCCGCTGAGGTGGGCTCTGGGTCTCCAGCTCTCCTCTGCCACTGCTGAGGCCTCATAGCAGGCACCAAAAATCCTCTTTGTCTTTGGTAAAGATGGCTTTATTCAACATATGTACTAGGGAATAGATAACCATTATCAAAATACTGCAGAAGGGAAGCAGGTAGTATTTAAAACGCAAATGGCTGAGAGTATACTTGCACATTTAATTCTTGTCATGAAATCATAAAGACTGTATTTATTTCCATGAACTCTTAGTATTGGTACATCACTTATTTGTCCTTGAGTATTTAATTTGAGGTTTTTTCAGGTGTTGATATTTTCTTTGCTGGAAGCCTTTTTAGTATCAGTACCTGATTTATCTCTAGTTCATCACATAAACAGAAAGAAGTTCTGACCCATTTGGCATTTATGCTGTACAGAATGAATCAATTTTTTCTTCCCCATATCTTTTCCTGGTCTGTTGAATGATCTTTGAATTAGTTCTCCTGTAAAGAAGGTTTTGAAAAAGTCCAGTATTATGTGTCTTTAACTTCCTTGTTTCTTCATCTTTTTCACTTGAAAGGAGCCAAAATGTTCATCTTTTTAAGGTTGAATGGAAAGCTTATAATCTAATGCTTTTAATAATATGCCCCAGTGATTTGGTGTATAAAATGCTACTGCTGAAAGGGCAAAATACATTTTAGCAAGTGTCTTAAAAGGGATGTGAAGGATGCAGGTGGGTCTGGAGTGTAACCTCCCTTTCCCCTGGCAGGCTGGTGCTCTCAAGATTTGAATTTGAGGAAGTGTCGAGTGGAGAAAATGCCTTGGAAGTTGGCGAGGATGAGGAGGAAGTGTGGCTGTTCTGGAGGGACAGCAACAAGGAGATCCGCAGCAAGAGCATCCGAGAGCTGGCCCAGGACGCCAAGGAGGGGCAGAAGGAGGACAGGGACGTGCTCAGCTACTACAGGTGAGCAGCACACGGCAGCTCAGAGCTCAGCAGAGCTCACGGGGCGTGCCTGGGGAGGAAAATTCCATGCACAGAACAGCCTTCAGAGAGGCTGGGGGAAGTCTCTCAGGAGTGAGAGCTGAAAGTACAGTTATTTATGGTAAGGAGTCCAGGTATTGACATGAGCCAGTGTAAACTGATTTTTAAAAAATAGTTCAGGCTACGAGTGTGTTGTATTTCCCAAGAACTTTGTGCTTGGTTTTCTGCTGGTGGGTGTTGGAAAATCCCCTGCAGGTGGCCACTGGTTCCCTGTGTTCAGGGGGCACTTGGGGATTGCAGGATTTGGGTGTGGAGGTGGCTTTGCTTTTGGTTTGCAAGAAGTCACTGCTGTTCTCTGTGCCTCCTGCTTTCTCTGCACGCCTTTAGGGCTCCTGTATTCCAGCAGCACCAGCATGAAGTTGTGTTGGTGCCCCAGGCTGGGTGTGGAGGGTGTGCAGGGCTGTTTGCACAGCCCAGGCCGTGCTTTGGGCAGCTCTGACATGCCTGAGGTTTCCAAGTGACTTGACAAGACACAGAGTTCTTGGCATTGTAAGGTCAGGTTTCAGCCCAGACCAAATTCCTGTGTCTGGGTTATAAACCCCTGAGAGTCATTTGACAGACTCAGTTGTGGCAGTGCAGAAAGCACAAATAGATTATTTGTTTAAATAACCATTATATTTTGAATTGTTTCTTTCATTGAAATGATCCTTGCAGCAGAATTCCTAATACCTGGTTTTATTTGAGCCTGTTGGAGCTCAAAAAGAGACCTCTTAGATAAAAGTTTTTTAAAACATACTTGCTTTCAAAGTAGGTATTTTGCTTGGTTTTAAATAGAATCGATAAATTTTGGTGTGTATATATATATTGAAAATATCACTTGAACCTTTTTTCTATATATACGTTTTATGTATATAAAGTATATTTTATATTTATTTATATATATGCTCTGTATCTAATGGTTAAAGTACATTGTATATATATTTATATCTACTTCACAGTACACAGAAAATTAAAGCTTCAGGACCATATAAATGAGATCATATAATTTCTTTATTTCCTTTTTCATCCTGAAGATCCTAGCTGAACCTCTTTGCTTTATATATATGCTTTATATATATTTTTATGTATATAAAGTATACTTTATATATATTTATATATGCTTATTTATATATATATATATGCTTTGTTTCTATGGTTAAAGTAGATTATATATATATTTATATATACTTTACACAGGAAATTAGACCATAATCTTCAAGCCTACATAAATTAATGCATATAATTTCTTTCCTTTTTCCCATTTTCTCCCTGAAGATACCAGCTGAACCTCTTTGCTTTATATATATTTCTTTTTTATGTGCATAAAGTATACTTTAGATAAATTTATATATGCTTTGTTTCTAATGGTTAAAATTGTATATCTAGTTATATATACTTCACACAGGAAATTAAATTGTCATCTTCAAGCCTACATAAATTAACGCATATAATTTTCTTTTTTTTGCCCTTCGCCCCAAAGATACCATGTGAACCTCTTTGCTTTATATATTATTTTTATGTACATATGTAGATATATTAGATAGATTTGGATATATTAGATAGATTTATATATATTTAGAATATTAGATATATTTACACATGCTTTGTTTCTAATGGATAAAATACATTGTATATCTAGTTATATATACTTCACACAGGAAATTAAATTGCCATCTTCAAGTCTACATAAATTAATACATATAATTTTCTCTTTTTCCCCTTTCCCCCCAAAGATACCAGCAGAACCTCTTTGCTATATATATATATAT